>BTPG01000004.1:72612303-72669803 GCA_036245525.1 Semisulcospira habei | reverse complement strand
AACGTCGCGACAGGCGACATCGCGCCCCTATATAAGTTGTTTAGAATTGTTTCGATTTGTTTTAGCATACTGAAAACCAAGCTACTTTTACAGGGAAACCGCGGCTGAATCGCTTTTGAATCACTGCATGGTGCGATAAAATTTTGTCCCGCCGCTGTCACCTGTCGCACTGCAAACCGCGCGCGCATATGGATACACTCCTTTATTCATATGTTCTCGACGCGTGTCGCTGTGCTCAACCGCGTTTCGCGGTGCTGTCGCGCCGCTTTCCTGCCTCTATATGGAAACACCCACTTACAAGTTACAAGTTTGCACACGGAACCATCGAGATTTCAAGTGTATCTGCACTTCAGAGTGCTGCACAATGGATATGAAGGGGTGGGTGGGGAATCGGTTTAGGGGAGGGGGTATGTGGGCAAAAATATATTCAAATTATTACTCAACGAGCAAACGACTCGCAGGCTACGTGTTTATGAGTCAGCCCCTTAGCTGCCGGGAAAATGCGAGCCGCCACCGCCCAACTGCAAGAGGTATTGTATTTTGAAGATTTTAAGAACAAACGGAAGAAAAACCTAACGCGCCGGGAAAGCATTTTTCAACTAAAAAGTGGCATAGATCATAGGCTGCGGTAGAGAAATGTGTTTTCACGATGCGTATACTATATACAGTATTTATTTATTTCCAGTCACTGTAGCACAAGACTTTTTTCACAGTGACTAGAATAACAGGACAAAACAAACAAACAAATCAACAAACAAACAAACAAACAAAACCCGCATTTGTCTACCGCATTCTGTGGCAAAGACTGTTTTATTCAGAAAACTTGCGATCATCACGCGCACTGTTAATCAGAACCCATCCAGTAAACAAAGAGCCTCGGGCCGCCGTCGCCGCAGTGAGCCCGCGCACGGCTGTGCGCGGGCTCACTGCGGCGACGGTGGCCCGAGGCTCTTTTGCATACCACGGAAAAGTCCTTCTATCTAACGAACGAGGAAGCAACCTGGAAAAATTCAGCAAATATCCGATGAGTAAGTCTTCAAACAAAATGGTCCGAACACTATGCAGACCATCCGCCGCCATAAGAACCTAGATGCGAGTGATTCCAGCAAGAGGTATAGGAATTCATGAGCCCCGGGGCGCTCATGAATATCTATCTCTGTTGCAGTTGCTGTTAATGAGACTTAAGTGTCTTTGAAGAACATGTGACCTTCCTCCGCCAAAACACGATAGATATGATTGATTCCACTGGCAGCACTGAAGAGGGATATATCTTCATGAGCCCCAGCAGGCCTGCTGGGTCCCATGAAGATCTATGCCTCTTGCAGCTAAATCGTTTTTGCTGCAACAGTTATGAACTTTACGTATTTTTAGACACTGCGGTGGCACTTTGAGTGCTTTTGAAACGTGGAGCCTGGTCAAGCCGCTCCGGATGACACTGAAGCACGCCAGGAAGTCACTGACTAACAGCGACGAAACCGGAAGTCTGACCTGGTTTGTATGTGCATGTCTGCGCATGCGTGCACAGTGGCTGCTTTTAGAACACGTAGGCCTACCATTCATGATGCAAGAGTGATCAATGTTGGGACTTTACTACACACTTTTCAGCTTCCTTGCCAGTGTGAGTGAGGGCACGTCTTTAATTGATCCCAGTGTCACAGAGTGCCTGTTATGTACCAGCGAACCATTTCCTTTCTGGGAATGGACTGAAGTTGCCGGGAATGACGCAGTCTATTTGTTTATATCGCAGCCTGATTGAAAGGGTTATATGCAGATTTATAACCTTTCAAGACCTCTTTTACACTTTTACATAGCAAACCCCCCCCCCCCCACCACCACCACCACCACGCCATGGTCCTAGTCTTACCGCGCGGTGCTATTTGGGCCGAGACTGAATCGCATACTACACCTCTAGACGGGTGGCAAGCTTGAGAGTGCAAACAACCACGGCTTACTCTACACCGTAGAATCAATGACATCTCATTCCGCCTCACAAAAACCAAAGCGATAAAACATCTGAAAGTGAAACAGACAAACCTTTACGATCATCGTTACTACTGTAGATCAGTTCGTTACTACTGTAGATCAGTATCCAACGTTTAAACTGTTTGCTCTACAAAGCAGCGAAACCGGATGCGGCACGTCTCGAATCATTAACACGAAACAGAATCAGCGGTGAGCGGCGCAGACAACGAACAGGCAACAGCTAAACTGTCGTCCGCTTTGTTTGATATTTGGTGACTGGATTCACGTTGCCCCGAAAGGTTTTATAAAACATAGAAGTGGAGAGCTCGTATACTATCATTTCTAGACAGATATCGCGACTCCCCTTCTCAAACCGTTTGATTCATAGTCAAATCGAATTTCAGTCGCTCTCGGTGACTATGATTAAAACAGTTTGAGAATAGGAGTCGCTCGGTCTGTCTGGAAATGATAGTATTCGAACACTCCACTTCTATGCTATAATAGACACTTCCCTAGACGTATTGTCGCCCACACATTTTCAGTGCTTTTCGTGTAGTCAATGCTTAGTGGATGGTTTTAATCCCTTCAGCCCTGACACACTGCAACAGTAGATGGATAGACCATGATAGTTCAAGGGTGGTGCAGAAACAGCTTGGCGCTCAGAGGCTCCAAGCTTGAGCTGTCATGGTCGATCTATCTCCTAAACAAAGAAGTACCCAACGGAGAAAAAAACACCCTTAGAAAAGCCAGTTACAACACAATATGAATAAATTGTGTTGTAACTGTCTTTTCTAAGCGTGCTTTTTTTCTCCGTTGGGTACGTCTTTGCATTTTACTCGCTTGCCAGTCACTTTTCTGGTCTGTTTTGCGTATATCTCCTAAACAGCAATGCAGTCTTCAGAGGACAACGCCCAGCTTTGGGAATTGCGATCTTAGTGTTCAATGTAACGTGTTTAAAAAAATGTCTGCTACATTGTGGCTCTTGTTGCTTTTTTACGTTAAAACAAAAACGCCAAATATGCTCACACTGCAACATTAACCAGTTATGCAGTAGTGATAAATAATTCTTAGTCAACGTACGCTCGAAATTTCTGTCCCATACACACTTATGAACGGATAGCAGACTCCATCAAACGAGCGCCGAAACGAATCGCTAAAGTTGAGAAAACGTCCGCTAGCGATAGCGCAAGCGACAACCCGAGAAAAAGGCAAAATAAACAAACCTGCTGGTATTTTCCGTCATTATTTGTGATCTAATTATGAGAAGAGAGCACTGATTTTTTCGTAGTCAGATGAAATCTTCGCGCTCAGTCGATAGTCCAAAACGCAGTCGTCTGCCGCAATCACATGTTTGTCTAAACACCGCAATCACCCGCAAACTGAAGGACGCGAGGTAAAGTATTGTTTTGGACTGGGTACATACATTATATTGAGCCACATTTTGCTAGATATAGTACCGATAACCGACAGATGTGATTAATTGTCCCGAATCAAAATGTCCTTGTCCTTAATCACATCTGCCTGTTATCGGCACTATATCAAGCAAAATCTGGCTCAATATAATATAATATAATATAATATAATATAATATAATATAATATAATATAATATAATATAATATAATATAATATAATATAATATAATATAATATAATATAATATAACATAACATAACATAACATACCATACCATAACATAACATAATATAATATACTATAATATAATATAATATAATATAATATAATATAATATAATATAATATAATATAATATAATATAATATAATAAATAAATGCAGAGAAACAACCTACCCAGTAAAATCCAGACCAAAAAGGTGACTGCCAGGCCTGCACAATTCAGGGAATAACCCAACCCAGCAAGCATAAAGCCATTAGGCTGCCCGATATATAACCATCTGAGTACTATGGAAAACCATTATTGTGGTAGGTGTTTTAAAGTAAGCGCAAAATGTATATTTCCCACACTTTCATATTTTGTCAGTCGTCACACAGAACGTCAGTTATATGGTCGACTCCCTCTAATACTGCAAGTCAAAGAGAACACTAAGTTCTGTTCGATATATATCCGAAGTTCAATACATGTATGTCCGAAGACCCCAGGACTTTACGCGAAGAAGAACTGTTTTGGGCCGGGACCCAAAAAGTTCCGATAGACGTGTGCCGGTCTGTAATTTTGGACCTTACAGCCGATGGCGTAAGGTCCAAAATACAGACTGGTACACAATATCCGAAGCTCGATATATCCGGTATCGGTATAACCGGGGTCCACTATACTTCACAAAAAAGAAAATACATGAACGTGCGGTTGTGCACCATTTTTCTTTGATGTTCCCCCAGACAGTGGGCGATTTTTCAAGGACGCGGTAAAGTGCACTCCTGTTATGTAAAAGTTGGAATGACACTCTGCAAGAAAATGATGAGCAAAATGTGTGATGGACTGTAAAATCGGACCCTCACGGCTCAGCAGCAATAATGTCCAAAATCACAGACCATCATACAAATAAACTCAAGAAACAACAACACGGAGAAGTATGGTAGACTCGCTCTTAAGAGAAGTTTATTGTGGAGACGTCCACTGCAAACATAAAAATAAAAATAAAAAAAAAATAAAGTTTAACGAAGCATTGGGTTTGATTTTCTCAAAGTCGGAGGCATAGAGTCTCATGAGCCCCCCCCCCCCCCCCGCGTCACTGGGGCTAATGAGGATCTATGCCTCTTGCAGGCAGAATCTGCATCGGTGTTTCTCTAGATGGAGGAGAGCGTAGGGAGTTGAACGTTTAACGGTCTTATGTCTTTCGTTGCAAGGACACAAACGACGCACCCATACACGCACACAGACATACGTCTGCACGCATGTACAAGCACACGCACGCACGCACGCACAAGGTGCAGGCGATTCCTTGCACACTTTCGTCGCATCCTGGCGCCTTAGAAACGGGTATTGACAAATGGAGAGAAACAAGTATTGACAAAGAAACACTAGAAACAAATTCTTGAAATGCAAGAAGCCGCGCAAAATAAAAAGTGCGCAAAAAATGCCAGTGTCTTTAAAAGCTCCGGAAGACTGGTCCCCTGTCCTGGTTTTGCTCCGCTGCTCACTTGAAGCAGACGACAACGGGCAAGGAATGAAAAATCGGCATTTAAGCCTTTCGCAGGCAGATCCAAATGGAGGAAAATTCAAGACCGTCTTCTGAGGCATGGGTAACACTAGTTGGAGGTGGATAGACGGTTACCATGATAGCTCGAGGGTGTGTCCTGATTAGCTTGGCGCCTGATTTTCTCAGTCGTGAGCAAAAAGAGAACCGTTAGCTCCACCCAGTCTCGAGACAGCAAGAGATATAGATTATCATGAGCCCCTGCAAAGTTGGAAAGGTCTAGCCTGTGGTCCTTTTATGGCAGGTAAGTGGCTGTCGTGCCAAGTGGAAGAGTAAGGACACACCCTTGAGCTATCATGGACACAGTCGCAAGAAGCAATGTCCTTATGAGGGATCGGGTGCCGGTAGAACGTTTGGTACGGTGTTGTGCTCTCGTCTAAATATTATTTTTACATGTGTTGGTACATTGCTTAGTCTTTAAAATCGGCCTCTTGGTTCTGGTGCTAAATACCAATACAGGCACACAACTTTTATTTTACTTTTTAATGCCCTTCAACTAATACACACACAACAGACTCTAAATACTTCTGCAGTTAACGCTGGCTTTGTCAGAATTAACCTCTTCAATGCGACCCCCATCCAACGGCAAGAGGCAAAGAACCTTATGAGTCCCCGCATCTGCGGGGACTCATAAGGTTCTTTGCCTCTTGTTCGTCCCATTGATATCCGCTTTCCTCGGGTGAACTGGGTTACATTGCATTGTATTTACTATGTTTCAAAGACATTATTGTGTCCGCTGGCAGTGAAAAGGTTAATGTCTTTCAAGCACACGCGTTCTTCACCCTACCCGGGTCTTGGCACTTACCAACAGCGAAAAGCGTTAACTTTGGTCCTACAGAACCCTTTTTCAATCTCGGTTTCGAGCCGAGAACAATGGCCACCCGTGGACAAGAAAAGGGGCCAGCTTTAGAAGACATTTTCTCTCATTTTCGCAACAAATCGATGTAGCAAACAGGCCGAAGGATCGGACTACCTTGAAGTACGCGGGTACATTAAGTCGTGAAAGGCTCGCACCGCGCCACTCTCGGGGCTGAAGAGCTGGCTAACAAAGACTGCCAGCTCAGGACTCTCGTCTTGGCAGTCCGACATCGATCACATTTTTATCGTCTGCTTCCTTGCGTGGGACGGCGTACCTGAGAATGGATGGAAACATTGCAAAATGTGTGAATTAAATATGCAATCACCGAGAATCTTATATGAAATTGTTTGTTTGTCTACTTTTTTGACTTTTTTGTCATTGTTTTTTTTTAAAGACAATACGTCTAGAATGAACGCAGAAGTGAAATGAAGAAAGATAAACTTTTTCCTTTGTTTTTCTGACGCTTTTATTGTTTGGTTTTTTTTTTTTTTTTTTTTTTTTTTTTTTAATTACTATTATGATTGACCAGTAAGCGCTGACAGCTACTCATGTAAGGAATTAAATTGTATTATTGTATAATGACATTTTACCTTCAGATTCTCAAATTAATTCCGAATAGCTCTGCTAGAGAATAGTGTTATATCAGTATTAGCCTAGTCTTATGATATATATTAACCAGTTTTACACCCAACTGTGATCACTAAATTAGTGACATTTACTCAAAGATATTCTGTTTTCATTTTAAACGATATACCTTTAATTAATCGATTTCCTAGATTAATAGGCGTGTGTGTTTGTGTGTGTGTGTGTGTGGGAGATGAGCGTGGGTGTGTACGGTACGTATTGGTTTGTGATGTTAGTCGTTTAGTTTTAAAGTTTTTACAGTGTGTGTAGGGCATTGGATTTGTGTGATAGAGTATTAATTAATTTTTATTGTTGACTGTGATGTTTGTAATTGTAACGACACCAACACACAATCCTATGCTTTATGTTCTTAAGGCAAATGGCAATAAACAGTATCTATCTATCTATCTATCTATCTATCTATCTATCTATCTATCTATCTATCTATCTATCTATCTATCTATCTATCTATCTATCTATCTATCTATCTATCTATCTATCTATCTATCTATCTATCTATCTATCTATCTATCTATCTATCTATCTATCTAGGCTGATAGGTAGCAGAGTTGCCTGTCTTTGCCTACCTTTCTTGTGTTTACTTTCAGTCTACACCATTCAATTTCTTGAAGCAATTTCACAATTCAACAGACCGATCCACCTTTTCTTCCCGATCTGCCCGAGCGCGTGCTGAACTCGCGCGTCACCTGAGAAAGCGCGTGCGGAGCGCGAGACGGAGTGTCCGGAAGGGAGGTAATGGGCGACCAAACACGCCTGGGACCTTTGTCTTTGTACCTGATTCTCTCAGTCGTGCGCAAAAAGAGAACCGTTAGCTCCACCCAGTCTCGAGACAGCAAGAGATATAGATTCTCATGAACCCCTGCTAGTGCAGGGGCTCATGAGCATCTACGCCTCTTGAAATTCGAAAGGTCTGGCCTGAGGTCCTTTTATGGCAGGTAAGTGGCTGTCGTGCCAAGTGGAAGAGTAAGAACACACCATTTTGTTTCTTTTAGCTGGGCTACAGGCAGTGGAGACGAAAACTTTTGTTTTATATATTGTCACGGCCAAGTTTGTGCTGGTCTGTGATTTTGGATCTTACGGCTCCAGAACCGTAACGTCCAAAATCAAAGACCAGCACACATATAAACACAGGGGACGATGTGTGTGTGTGTGTGTGTGTGTGTGTGTGTGTGTGTGTGTGTGTGTGTGTGTGTGTGTGTGTGCTGGGGGGGGGGGGGAGGAGGGGGGGGGGGGGGGAACACGTAGGCTACTCTTTCTTTTGGATGCAGGCATCTGATGAATACAGAGGACTGAAAGCGACCGCGTCCAGGCAAGAAAGGGTTAAAAGTTCGCAATATCTCCTTCATAAATGTTCTTGGTTTGCCTTTATATCATGCTGCACGAAATGTAACTTTTATTTCAATAATATGGTTTGAATATCATAAAATGCAAGACTTTTCTTTTTTCTTCCCCTCGTGCAGCTACTTGGGAGAGTTCTACGTTTCGCAAAATAACATTAACAAAACCCCTGCTACGTGTGCCAACTCTTAAAGCTCGTAAAAAGATAGATAAGAAAGTCTTAGTTTAAGACAGGATTAAAATACTGAGCACCCATTTTATACTGGCAAATTTTTGCATTTACAGCCCGCACTGGAGAAAGTAGCTTTAAATTTAGAATCTGAATATTTTTCTTCCCTTCGTTTGTTTTCGATTTCTCGCACAAGTTGTTAGTTCTCACACTGGCTTTCTGATGAAGCGCTAAAGACTGCCTACGCCTCCTGAGACATGCCGCAACCGTCATCAAGGCACACTTACCTGAAAATCGTTTCTCAAGTATCGGGCCCAAGATAAATGGGGCAGGTTGTTACCAACCAATCTACAAGAAGCATAGATTCTCGTGAGACCCCGCTTCCAAGCGGGGGCTCATGAGAATCTTTGCTTATTTCGTTCTTAACTACACCAATCTGGCTACTGACGAAGACATGTCGCAATTGTACCTTTACCTGAAAATCGTTTTTTAAGTCACAGGTACAAGAAAAATGGGGCAGGTTGCCGCCAACCAATCTACAAGAAGCATAGATTCTCGCGAGCCCCCGCTTACACCAATAGGCTGCTTCTCAAGGCATGTCGCAAAATTTGCACACTTAACTGAAAATGGTTCCTCGTCATAGGTTTGAGAAAATAGAGGCAGACTGTCACCAAGCCGTCTGCAAATGGCTTAGATCCTCAAGAGCAAGGGTTTATGAGAATCTATGTTTTTAGCTGGTTCCTTTCACACTTTTATTATGATTGTAACATGTCTACAGGTGCGATGTCCTGAAGACATGTTGCGATTGTCATAAGGTGCGTTTACCTGAAAATCGTTTCTCAGGTCGCAAGTAAACAAGACAAATGGGTACAGTCCTGTTACACTGTATGTGAATTTTGTCCAACGGCAAGAGGCATAGATCCTCATGAGCCTCCCAATATAAGCAAGGGCTTATGAGAATGCATGTCTCTTGCTGTGTCCATGGACATCATAATGCGTGTTCTTTCTGCAAACATTTCTCAGTCGTCAAAATGGTGCTTTGAGCTGACGATCGTTTCTCGAGTACAGGAACACGAATAAAGAAAAAGGACAAGTTGTCAGCTCATGCGAGGACCAGCCACCTGCAAGAGACTTAAAAGCGAGGGCTCATGAGGATCTATGTTTCTTGCTGCCTTTATTCATATGGCTTTATTTATACCATTCTGTTTACCGGAAGTCTTTTTTAACCCCTTCACTGCCTGTGGACGGAGATTGTGTTTTGAAATATTGGTTCACTCAGGGCCAAAAAGCCCAAGCCATCAAAGGAACATGGATGTAAACTCGTTTTAGCAAGAAGTATAACTTCTCATGAGCCCCCGCAACTGCAGGGGCTAATAAAGATCTATACCTCTTGCAGTTGGATCGTGTTTAATTTTACTCGGCAGGCAATGTGAACGGGGTTAATGTTTGTCAGACACCTTTTTTTACATGCAGATGTCTTGCAGTCGTCACCAAGTTATATGCGTTTTTCGTTTATCATTTATCGGCTGTCTGCGTAGTCCAAGTGGACGAAAAAAGACAGATTGTTATTTTAACCCATTGTGTCCCAGGTACGAAATACCCACGTTTTGGAGTTGTCCTCTGAGGACTGCAGTACATTGCAGGAGACAGATCGACCATGATAGTTGAAGGGTTGTGCCCGAATAGCTTGGCGCCTATAGGCGCCAAGCTATTCTGGCACCACCCTTCAACTATCATGGTCGATCCATATCTTGCTGGGGTGTGTCGGGACGGAATGAGTTAACATGTATTCACTGATGTCTTTGACGCGTCACCAGACAGCAACAAGCGTGCATTCTAATTCGGAAGCACACAAAACCCGACAGACATCTACGGTCTGGAGCTTGATCCTCGGGCACGAGCCGTTTTAGTTGAAATTTGTATATGACATCTTATTTTAAGTCAACCGTGCGCTTGTGTATGACTGTACGAGACCAGAGCACACACATATCATTAAGATGTGTGTCTTTTTTTCTGGACATACATCTATGTTTTGGAGGCTGGTCATCGGGCATCCACGTCTAAGTCGTTTCTGCACATTGCGAAAAAGCTGTAATTATATACGTGTGTGCCGGTTTGTGATTTTGGATCATACGGCTTCAAGCCGTAAGGTCCAGATTCACAGACCAACACAGGTAGCCTCTAGCACGTAAGGTCCAAAATCCCAGAGCAGCACACATATACTTCGGTAAATGGGAGCTCGTATTTACCGTTACAACCTGCGAGCGGATGACAAACAGAAAGATAATTTAACTTGTTTCTCAAGCCGAGGGGCCACAATTGCCATGCTAACTATTGACTTTTTGTGAAAAGGCAAAGAAGTCAGTTTCTTGTAGAGTGAAAGGTTAGTGGCCTCCTTAAATGAAGTATATAGATGTAAATGCTGTAAGGAAAGCATGTACGTCTTAATCATTTCTATGCCTGTTACTGACTGTTTTTTTTTTAAAGGCAAAGAAGTCGGTTCTTTATACAGCGAACGGTTTGTGGCCTCCTTACGTTTTGTAATAGTTGTAAATGGGCCACGGAAGTAACGTATATCGTAATGAGACCCCAAGATGCATACAGTGTTATGCTAGCTATTGACGTTTTAAAAGGCAAAGACGTCAGTTTTATTCACTGATAAATCATAATAAGTAAGCTGCCATTGCCGAGCTTTACTCCATTGAGGAAAAATGACTAAATGCGGTCGGGATGAGGCATTGATCTTCATTAGCCCCCGCACGCTGCGGGGGCTCATGAGGATATATGCCTCTTGCAGTCAGATGTGTATCCGAAACATTTATCGTTTCAAACGGAGATGTTAGCAAACAGAAAGACAAGACAATGCAAATAAGAAGCTGTATTTTCCTTGCCGATTCTTAACATGTTGGAAAGGTTTCTACGTCAAAAGTCCCACACTTAAATCTATACTGCCCCGTGAAAGCAGAAGACAGTAAGTCCATTTATGTGAAAAGCGATATTTTTATTGTATTACAATGAAAATCTTGCTTTTTACAAAAATGGACTTGCTGTCTTTTGCATTCAGAGGGCAGTATAATCGCATGCCAAAATGGAAAAAGACAAATGAGAAGTGTGGATTTGTTGTGTGTGTGTAGGTTTTTTGTTAGTTTATAGACTTTTGTGTGCTAAAATGGTGCACATTAGAATCTCTCCGGGTGGATACTGGTCTCCGGGTAGCCAGGATATTGTTTCCTTGGGCTTGCTTTCGCACTTTTCTGCCATAAAGTGAGTTCATTTGAAGAAAAGAAGTCAAGTGTAAACATTAAGTATGTGTAATTAAAAATTCGACAATCCTCTATGAAAACTTAAGGACTACCAGCCCAGTGCGCAAAGGCCATCGGGCCGACGTCGGCCGCCGTTGACCTGCGCACGGCCTTTTGCGCATTGGGAAGTCGTATTTTGACAATTTTGCTCAAAGAGTTGCTAAGCTAGCTTTGCCAGCTTGTTGTGTACCACAAAAAATTAGTTTCGCTGAATCACTTACTAGTTTATAAAAGACAGCTATAACGTAAAGCCTACCGACGTCTGATCATACTACCGCGCACATGTGAACTACGCCGAACACATTTTTTCTTGACGGAAACTACATAGATCATCCTACTGCCCCTTGATCTCAACGACGTACATGCCGTCTGTGTACCGGCGTCCATGTCCCCATCTCAAATCTGTACAGACGTCCATGTCCCTAGATTGTCTCTGTAGCGCCGCCCATATCCCAGGTTGTCTCTAAACCGACGTCCATGTTGCCATGTTGTCTATGTAACGACGTCCATGTCTCCAGGCTGTCTCTGTCTCGTGGTACATGTCCCAAATCGGTGCATCGAGGGCTATGTCCCCAGGCTGTCTCTGTCTCGTGGTACATGTCCCAAATCGGTGCATCAACGGCTATGTCCCCAGGCTGTCTCTGGACGGACGTCCATGTCCCTAGTAGTCTGTCTCTGTACGGACGTCTATGCCCCTAGTAGTCTGTCTCTGTACCGACGTCCATGTCCCTAGTAGTCTGTCTTTGTACCGACGTCCACGCCCCTAGTAGTCTATCTCTGTACCGACGTCCATGCCCCTAGTAGTCTGCCTCTGTACCGACGTCCATGTCCTTAGTAATCTGCCTCTGCACTGACGTCCATGCCCCTAGTAGTCTGTCTCTGTACCGACGTTTATGTCCCTAGTAGACCGCCACTGCACCGACGTCCATGTCCCTAATAGTCTGTCTCTGTATCGACGTCCATGTCACTAGTAGACCGCCACTGCACCGACGTCCATGTCCCTAATAGTCTGCCTCTGTATCGACGTCCATGGCGCTAGTAGCTTGTCTTTGTACCGATGTCCATGTCCCTAATAGTCTGTCTTTGTACCGACGTCCTAGTAGTCTGTCATTGTACCGATGTCCATGTCCTTAGTAGTCATAGTAGTATGTCTCTGTACCGACGTCCATGTCCCTAGTAGTCTGTATATGTACCGACGCCCATGTCAATAATAGTCTGTCTCTGCACCGACGTCCATGTCCTTAGTATCTTGTCTTTGTACCGATGTCCATGTCCCTAATAGTCTGTCTTTGTACCGACGCCCATGTCCCTAGTAGTCTGTCTTTGTACCTATGTCCATGACCCTAGTAATCTGCCTCTGCACCGACGTCCATGCCCCTAGTAGTCTGTCTCTGTACCGACGTTTATGTCCCTAGTAGACCGCCACTGCACCGACGTCCATGTCCCTAATAGTCTGTCTCTGTATCGACGTCCATGTCCCTAGTAGACCGCCACTGTACCGACGTCCATGTCCCTAATAGTCTGTCTCTCTATCGACGTCCATGTCCCTAGTAGACCGCCACTGTACCGACGTCCATGTCCCTAATAGTCTGTCTCTCTATCGACGTCCATGTCCATAGTATGTTGTCTTTGTACCGATGTCCATGTCCCTAATACTCTATCTTCGAATCTTCGTACCGACGTCCAATGTTCCTAGTAGAATGTCATTGTACCGGTGTCCATGTCCTTAGTAGTCATAGTAGTCTGTCTCTGTACCGACGTCCATGTCCCTATTAGTCTGTCTCTGCACCGACGTCCATGTCCCTAGTAGTCTGTCTTTGTACCGACGTCCATGTCCTTAATAGCTTGTCTTTGTACCGATGCCCTTGGCCCTAATAGTCTGTCTTTGTACCGACGCCCATGTAACTAGTAGTCTGTCTTTGTACCGATGTCCATGTCCCTAGTATTCATAGTAGTTCGTCTCTGTACCGACGTCCATGTCCCTAGTAGTCTCTCTCTGTACCGATGTCCATGTCCCCAGTAGTGTGTCTTTGTACCGACGTCCATGTCCCCAGTAGTCATAGTAGTCTGTCTCTGTACTGACGTCCATGTACTTAGTAGTCAAAGTAGTCTGTCTCTGTACCGACGTCCATGTCCCTAGTAGTCTGTGTCTGTACCGGCGCCCATGTCCCTAGTAGTCTGTCTTTGTACCGACGTCCATGTCCCTAGTAGTCTGTCCATGTACCGACGTCCATGGCCCTAGTAGTGTGTCTTTGTACCGACTTCCATGTCCCCAGTAGTCATAGTAGTCTGTCTCTGTACCGACGTCCATGTCCTTAGTAGTCATAGTAGTCTGTTTCTATACCGACGTCCATGTCCCTAGTAGTCTGTCTCTGTACCGACGTCCATGTCCCTAGTAGTCTGTCTTTGTACCGATGTATGTATCCCTAGTAGTCTGTCTCTGTACTGACGTCGAGGTCCAAAGTAGTGTGTCTTTGTACCGACATCCATGTCCCCAGTAGTCATAGTAGTCTGTCTCTGTACCGACGTCCATGTCCCTAGTAGTCTGTTTCTGTACCGACGTCCATGTACCTAGTAGTCTGTCTCTATACCGACGTCCATGTCCCTAGTAGTCTGTCTTTGTACCGACGTCCATGTCCCTAGTAGTCTGTCTCTGTACCGACGTCCAAGTCCCTAGTAGTCATAGTAGTCTGTCTCTGTACCGACGTCCACGTCCCTTGTAGTCATAGTAGTCTGTCTCTGTACCGACGTCCACGTCCCTTGTAGTCATAGTAGTCTGTCTCTGTACCGACGTCCACGTCCCTTGTAGTCATAGTAGTCTGTCTTTGTACCGACGCCCATGTCCCTAGTAGTCTGTCTCTGTAACGTCGTCCATGTCCCTAGTAGTCTGTCTCTGTTACGACGTCCATGTCCCTAGTAGTCATTGTAGTTTGTACCGACGTCCATGTCCCTAGTAGTCTGTCTCTGTACCGACGTCCACGTCCTCAGGTTGTCATTATACCGACGTCCCACCACAGCATCGATATAACAGTTCTAAGGCGATGACAGAATAGCGTAGTGACTGTAGACGCCAAGCTATTCTGGCACTACCCTTGAACACGGTCGGTCTATCTAATGTAGTATATGTTAGGGGTTAATGAGTTTAGTAACTTTTTGTTTCTCCATCACCTCAGCTGATACATGTCCAGTACAATAGTTAACCCTTCTCTGCCAATGGCCGCTGTCTATTCAAATGCAACATTGAATAGTCCCATCAATCGAAGGAACACGGATGACGGATGTGACTTGGGTCAGTAAGATGCAACGAACCTCATGAGCCCCCGCTTCTGAGGGGGCTCATGAGGTTTTTTGCCACTTGCAGCTGGGCGATGTTCGCATTTTTCCGTAGTGAAAGGGTTTAGATCTGGTTAGCAAGGTTTCACTCTTTTTTTTTAACTCATTCAGTCCGACGCACGTCTTTCCCAAATTTTGGAGGCGTCATCTAACGACTATGCACCAGTTGCAGGAGGTGGATCGACCATGATGATTCAAGGGCAGTGCCAGTGCACTATTCTTGAATTACCATGGTCGACCCATCTCCTGCTGTAGTGCGTCAGGGCTGAACGGGTTTTAATTTTTTTTTTAATAAATCTTGGTCGTTGTTTTTGTGCAGTGGCCAGTTTGGTCATTTGTGAGCCAGTCTGTGGTTCTGGACCTTGCGGCTTAAAGCAGTGCAGTCCGAAATCACAGATCATCGCACACGTACAAAAGGATTTCTCTGACAAAGAGAGTGGGCATGGCGTGAAAAGGCCCGGGGTGTAAACCGGAAGTTAGTTCCAAGTGCTTGCGATTCTGTCGCCACCTGGCGGCTGGGCGCAGCATCTTGGAAACAGCGCCACTTCCTGTCTGTCGCCACGGCATCAAGGTGGCGCTGCAACCGTTTTAAAAGACGGCGAAATGGATTGCAAACAAAAGGAGAGAGAGGAGAGAGAGAGAGAGAGAGAGAGAGAGAGAGGAGAGAGAGGAGAGAGAGAGAGAGAGAGAGAGAGAGCGATCTTAACCCCTTCACTGCCAGTGGACGCAGATTATTTTTTTTTAACTCACATTAATTTCATCGTCAAAAATCCCCAACAGTCAAAGAAAGATGGATACAGCGTGGATTCGGCAATAAGGATAGATCCTCAGGGGCACTCGCAATTGCGGGGGCTCATGAGGATCCGTGCCTCTTGCTGAGACCAATTTGTATCCATGTTTCTTGGACGGGTTTTGGCTTTTGGTCGTTATAATTAACACAGATATCAGAAACACAAATGTACGTACTTTGGCATAGAAGGGGTTAAATACAGATTTAGAAGTTTTGAAACTATCTCATTAACTCATTCCAGATTTGCTGCATACGGATACGTGACCTTATGCCGCGTGTCCGGATGCGGAACCTCTCAAATAAACGAGTGTATTTGCCGATTTAAAAAAAGAAATATTAATACTATTATTTTACAGGTAAGTGCACCATACCCAGGGCTAACAAAGCACTGCCCTGCAGCTATAGTGATCAGCCTTTTGCCTTTTGCAGTTGGTGATGGGAAGTAAAAGAGCCAGGTACTTGGCCGTTGACGGTGGACCTGAGAGATCCAGCTAGCTTCTAGACCCAGTCGATACGGGACGAGTGGCGGTGGGGCCATTATTTACACGTAAAGTTTTCTACCGCCGTCACTTCATCGACCCGCCGCCTCTTCACGCCTCTTGCAGCCAGGTCCGCTCATAATTATATACTGAGCGAGCAACAGAAATGCGACATTTTTGAAATCATCGGCAACACTGAAGTGTTTCCGATGATTGCAAAAATGTCGCATTTCTTTCGTTCCTCAGTGTAGTTCGAAGGCATTAAACCATCATGTATCTCTTGGACCAGAGGAATATATCCCAATAGGCACCCTGGATGCCTCTCACGAACCGCTACTTAGAGGATCGTGGGAGGCAGCCAGTGTGTCGAATAGGTTGAGGTCTCAGCGATAAACAGTTGTATACTTCCAATACGTCCAACTTGCAAAACCCATTTTAAAAATATTTTTTGCTAGAGGTATAAATTCATACGAGCCCCCGCACCATGCAAGAGTTTATGAGTACCTGTGCCTCGTGTTTTTATTCGCGAGGTTCTGAACGTCTTGCTGGCCACGTTTGTGCCGTTCTGTATAAATACTTGCGCTAGAACCTGTTTTGCGCAATTATTTTTATAATTTTTTTTTAATTTATTTTTTTGCAAGAAAAAAGTGGGTCGAAAAAGATAGGGCAAGAGAAGGATTAAAGGGCAAAAAGTGTCATTAACACCTTCAATGTCGAGAAAAAGTGAACACGATCCAACTGCAAGACAGATAGATCTTCATGAGCCCCCGCGAAGGCGGGGGCTCATGAGGATATATATCTCATGCTGAGACAAATTTGTATCCATGTTCCTTGTACTGTTTTGGCATTTGGTTTTGGAATGAACTAAAATTTCAGAAATAATAATGTACGTACAGTGGCAGGCAAAGGGTTAAAACCCATCACTTAGCCACCTAAATGATGGTCATTAAGACAGGTGACCTCTCATAAAGGTGGTTGCACAAAACAGGTTCTGCGCTGTACCCGTTTTGGTGGCCCAACCTTTCATCAATCTCTGAGCCCCGAGCAGGCGAGGTCTGGGTGCTGGATCTGCGAGTGTTGAGGTGACAATGCCGGTAGAAAGGCAATCAGCGTCCATGCCTTTGGCACGCGCGTCTTGTTGCCTCCTCCCTTCCCTCACCACCTCTCCCCCTCCTCTCCTCTCCCCACCCCCTCCCCCATGTTGAACTCAGGTTGCACGCCGACTCTACAGTTCTGTGCTAGGACAGCAGCGCAAGAGAGTAATTTCAATTTTGTGACAAGCGTGATTTTCAGTTTAATACAATGACAATCACGCTTTTCACAAAAATGGACATCGTCGTTTGCTATGCAAGGGCAGAGTCCAGCGTCCAGAGCTATAGAAGACGTCCCAGTGAACAAACACTTCTCAGGCCGATGTTGGGCGCACTTGGCCCAGCGCAACAACCCGCCGTGATGGCCTTACTTGCCTGCTCGGCGTTAAACCCAAATCATTAACAGCGCAACAACTAAACGAGTTCGTCGGTCAACCCGAGGTTTTTTCAACTCAGTATCACCCACACTATTTTTTTTTAAACCCAGTTTTAGCCCCGACACACTACAGCAGGAGATGGATCGACCATGATAATTCAAGGTAGTGCCAGATTAGCTTGGCGCCTAATGGCGCCAAGCAAATCTGGCACTACCCTTGAATTATGATCGATCCATCTCCTACAAGTGGTACATAGTCGTTGTGTGCCACCTCCAATATTTAGGAAATGCGTCAGTGGGGTTAAAAGGGTTAATTTTGCCGTCGCTGTGGCCTAAGTTGGCCTGAAGATAAATATAAATAATAATAATACCGTTATTATATAGGCGCTTTTTCTCAATTTTGGGGAAATCGACTCAAAGCGCCGCGCCTGAAACCCAACACACACACTCACGAAACAGACACGGATTTACGCCATTTAAGACAAACACAGTACAAGACAAACGAAGGGCCAGTCAGCTACTGAAGTTACAGAGATTTTTGATCGCTTGTATTTGAAATTTGTAAAGTGGCCTGAAACCGGTACCAAAGACCTTTTGGTCACTGTGCAGTATAGCCAACTGTTGCCGATGTCATACCGAGGACCTTTTTTTGCGGGCAGCAAGCGCACCTGACGTCGGCCAGAGGAGCTTTTGCTTACCAGGGTCCTGTCCAGGGCGTCTGTAGCCATTAGCGATGGCCGCAAGACAAGATTTAAGCAAACGCGCGCCCAGATCCGGCCGTGTGTGATCATACTGCGGCCCGTGCGGGACAGTCCCGTTGTATCCTCAGTATCCATTGGAAGCCTGAGTTTTCATAAGCTTTTGGTGGGTTGCCTATATATCGGGAGTGAGTTTGCCTTTGGTGTTCCTGGCACGACTTTAGTCTGGTTCTTATGCATGAAAGTGAGTTGAAACCGTCGGCCATGTATAAGGCAGAAGAAGTCTCAGCCCAACGTTGTGACATTAGCTGAAACCGACAGCAGGACTGAAAACCGCTTCATCCTGGACTAAATCAGAAGCTTTCGGCTTTTGACTTACAGCCAAGGCGGACGGTTTCCGTCCTGGAGTCAGCTGCTGTGTGAGCTTAGTCCTGCTCCAGCCACTAAGCAAGCTGCTCCGCTATAGCGGAGCACCTTGCTTAGTGGCTGGCACATGACTAATCTCACTCATGCAACTTGCCCCTGCCGATGGTCTTAGCCTTAGGGGGCTTAGACCAGGCCGACGGTTTCATTTGGATGTCACGCACAACACATCAGATCTTGCTCAACTAATGTTCATCCGATTGGCTACTGGCTACTCATCCAGTTTCGTTCTTTGGTGTTCTGCAAGGTTGGCCTAGCCTTGTCATCTTTACATACAGTGATGGGGTCAAAATTTGTACAGTCCTCTTTTCGGTGCCCCGTCTTTGAAATCACCTTGGTTGTGAGCAAAAGACGTTAACCCCTAAACATTTAACTCTTTCGAGACGTGCCGCATCCGGATTCGCGGCTTTACGCCGCGAATCCGGATGCGGCACGTCTCGAAAGAGTTAACGTTTAACTCATTCAGCCCGACGCACGTATTTCCCAAATTTGGGAGGCGTCATCAAACGACTATGCATCTGTTGCAGGAGATGGATCGACCATGATAATTCAAGGGTAGTGCCAGATTAGCTTGGTGTCGACAGGCGCCAAGCTAATCTGGCACTACCCTTGAATTATCATGATGGACCCATCTCCTGCTGCAGTGCGTCAGGGCTGAATGGGTTAAACGTTTCTTCTCTGTCATCATTGAATGATTCTTTCTATCCTGTGGAAACAGGGCCTTCACTACTTCCTAAATGACGGGGTGATTGCCCTGTTTCAACAGAGAGAGAGAGAGAGAGAGAGAGAGAGAGAGAGAGAGAGAGAGGAGGAGAGAGAGAGAGAGAGAGAGAGAGAGAGAGAGAGAGAGAGAGAGTCAAACACTATGAAAACTTGAGACTACATTGGTTCATGGTCTCCATGCCACGACACAACTGAGACTAGAGGGGGAAATGTGTGAAGAGAGACAGAGAGGAGAGGGTGGGGGTAGTGTTCGATCGTCTCCCTTTGTCTTGGGTCGATGCCGGACCGCTGTCGCCGCCAGGTGCCGCTCTGATCGCTGTTTGGTCGCCATGTAACGGGTTAGGCTGTCAAGGGTCGGAGGAGTGAGGCGTTTGGAAGGGGTTAAGGGTGGTAGGACACACGCACACACACACACACAGGCACGCACGCACACAAACAGACACACACACACGCACACACACACACATACAGACACGTGTAACACTATTGCATGTCCTCAGAAAATACAGTTACTTAAAATCTTTCGTCGTCACTTAAAATCTTTAATGGGCTGCTCTTTTTTTGTTGCTGTCGTTCGTTTTACAAGCAAATAAGCGAATACCGCGAAGAAATGTCAACACAAAGGAACGTGGGACTGCATTTGTCTTATCAACTTTACTTTGGGTGTGGCCATTAAACTTCTGTTTAATTACACAAGACGCAGCCACGATGTTGCTTAATGGTTAGAATGTGTGCTGGTCGTAGGCCGTAAGGTCAAAAATCACAGACCAGCACACTTATCAGTAATCGTTTGGAGAACAAATGAGCATCTTCGCTGAAGGCACGTCCGATTGTAGTCTTTTTTGGCCGCATGTTTGTGGATTTTTTTCCCTGCCTGAGATGAATTTAACTTTTATTGAGGGCATAGCTTTTTTTTAAAAAATGCTCTGTGAGTAATGATTAACATATTGCCTACTATTGTCAGGAGGATCCGACACCAGTTTACTTCGTAACCAAGAATTAACTTGAAGACTGCAGGTACTCGTTCTTTTCAGTACCAGGTCCCTCAAGTATGGAACTCACTACCTCCCCATGTCCGTCAAGCTCCGACACTCTCAGTCTTCAAAACCAACCTGAAAACGTATCTTTTAAATTTGGGATATCAGTGTTAATTTTCCTTTGCTTCCCCTCATGTGATTTTTGGATGGTGTTACTGTAAACAGAATGTGTTCGTTTTTGTTGCCGTTGCTATTTGTAGTTTATTGTGTGTGTTTATAATCATTTGTAAAGCGTTCCGAGCCTGCGTAAGTGCGGAAGAACGCTATAGAAAAGCGCTGTATTATTATTATTATTAAACAACTTCATTTTGGTGGTCCGACGAGAGGAAATTTGGACTGCAGATCCTGGGGATCATTCCTTTATTTAAAAAAAAAAATGTAGGAAAATGAAATTTCAGTTTTGGCGGTGCTGACCTACTCACCAGTTCTAGAGACAGATTGACCATGATAGATCCGGGTAGGTGCCAGAAAAAGACTTTGCGCAATACCACGTCTAACGTAAGTTCAAAAGATGTGCCTTACAAATTTGGCCCCTTTTATACGCGCCAAAGTGTTCTGAGACAACCCTTGAACTATTATGGTCGAACTGTCCACTGAACTGTGTAGTGTAGTCTGCATTTATATATCAAAAATCCAAATTGGGAAAATTTCAGTCGGTGTCTTAATGTTTCAATAAAGTTTGAAACACAATACCTCGATGAGCGTCAGTGTGTTTTAACCCTCTTGTGCATGCAGACACTGGTACTGTTTTACAGTGCCGGTGGCTGCACGCTCAAGGAGGTTAAGTGACAAGAAATTAGACGAAGAAAGACTTCCATTCAAATCCCACTTGCACGGTGAAATCCAGTCAATAAAGTAAATCAAGTCTCATGCGGCATTGTGCTCCCTCAAACAAAAGGCTACGCGGCTTCACTCTGATTCCTGCTAGAGACCCCATTTCATTTGCAAGAGGCATAGACCCTCATGCGTTTTTAACGATGCACATCCATCTACATTCTCAATATTAATTCATTGTGGCCGAGGTACGAAATACGCACATTTTGGAGTTATCCTCTGAGGACGGCATTACAATTCAGGAGACCGATCGATCATGACAGTTCAAGGGTGGTGAAAGAATAGCTTGGCGCCTATAGGCGCCAAGCTATTCTGTCACCACCCTTGAACTATCACGGTCGAGCCATATCTTACTGTGGTGTGTCGCGGGCACAATGAGTTATTTAAAACACACGTCTGACAAATTTTGTTTCTTCTCCTCACTGTCGAAGTCTTCATGGAGAGGGATGCATATGATCGTCTTGTAGGCCTACTGACTTAACGCTAAGTGTTATTGGTGGTCTGGCGAATAAGTACTGTGAGGAAGGGGCACGGAATCCAACTGTTAGTCCAGCGCTGAGTAATTTCCCTTGGTAACTGTAGTGTAGTGAACAGGAAAAAAATAAGCAGTACTGTGCCTCAATGCAAATCGTGAAAAGGCAATACTCTGCGGCTTAACCTGCCCTCTCACTGTCTTAACTCAATACATCCTGTTGATGTCATCATCAATCTTGTTTAAAATCTCCTTTGAGGTCTGGTTCACAGTTCTAGAGACACATCGATCAGGATAGTTCAAGGGTGGTGTCAGGATAGCTTGGCGCCTTCAGGCGCCAAGCTATCCTGACACCACCCTTGAACTATCCTGGTCGACCCACATCCTGTCGTAGCGTTTCATAGCTTTATGGGTTTTTTCACGTCTGTGTGCCTCGGCTCGAGGAAGTTCTACGGTGTTCACAATAATGTGTGCACTACAAACACAGGACATTAGCTACTGAGGTGAGACATCGATAAAGCAAACTTCTCCTGCGGTCGATACTAGCACAATGATAATTACAGTTCAGCCCTTTGGGCACAGATTGCTTGAAAGACGCACACCAAAGAGAAAGTTATGACATGTTCACTTCTAAAAGGATCTTTTGTCATAGTATTATTTCACCCAAATTCTAAAAGAGTCTTTTGTTAAAGGCGTTCTAGGGAGATAGGACTCAAACTTCTGAATAAATCTTTCACTTGAGTGGATTTAAAAAGAAAATATTTTATAAAGGCCTTTGACTTTTGAAATGAAAAAGGTAAAAATTCTAAAGATAAGTTGATATATGACAAAGGCGGTATAAAAGATTATAAATCTTTCGTGCGGCTAACTTTGTCGTTTGCATCCTACGCGTCTGAAATGATTTAAATATTAAGCGATAATATATTTGATTAACTCATTCAACTCCGACATGCCACTGCAAGACATGGATCGAGCGTGATCGAGCGTGATAGTTCAAGGGTTGTGCCAGAATAGCTTGGCGCCCATAGACGCCAAGCTATTCTGGCACAACCCTTGAACTATCACGCTCGATCTGTTTCCAGAAGTGTAATACAGTCTTCAGGGGGCTACTTCAAAATTGGCGGATTTCGGTCCTGGAGCAGAATGTGTTAAACTAAGTGCGGTTAAAACAAAGTGTGACAATAGATTGTCACAAGCTATATATTTGTGACTCTCACATAGACTAGCTGTGTGGAAGATCTGGTCTTAACTAAAAATATATTTTTTTTAATGTGTAACAAGTGTCTTTCAAATGCGAGGTTAGAATAAAAAAATGAAATCTGTGTTGGGTTCTTCTCTGAATTAATTTAGCATAGATCTGATTTTCGAATGAAGTAGGTTTTAACCCATTCAGCCCTGACGCACTACAGCAGGAGATGGGTCGACCATGATAATTCAAGGCCGGTAGTGCCAGATTAGATTGGCGCCTGTCGGTGCCAAGCTAATCCGGCGCTGCCCTTGAATCATCCTGGTAGATCCATCGCCTGCAACTGGTGCATAGTCATTAGATGACGCCTCCAAAATGTGGGAAATACGGCCGTCGGGCTGAATGAGTTAAATAACTGTTTCATATCCATCTCACCCTCACATCCCATCCTTATTTGTGTACTGCTCTTTGGTTTTGCGGCCTCGCGGGTCTAATGTGCTGGTCTGTGATTTTGGACCTTACGGCTGGAAGGTCCAAAATCACAGACCAGCACACCTGTAATCAAACTGACGAGGTAGGACGCTCTCGATTATAAGCGGCTGCAAGATTACGAATTCAGGCAAGTAAAAAGGTGACACCACCTCCAGTCAGTTTATTGTCCCACTCCTCCACCTCTCGCAGCAAGAACACCCCCCTCTTCCGAATGGTTCTCACCACCTCTTCCCACCAGACATCGGGGGCCTGGGGTAGTTCAGGTAGTTTGGAATGAACCTGCCATTAAAGTAGGTTTTAACCCATTCAGCCCTGACGCATTACAGCAGGAGATGGGTCGACCATGATAATTCAAGGCCGGTAGTGCCAGATTAGCCGGTAGGCCGCGAGTTCGAACCCAGGTGGAGTCAAAAGTTGCTCAGACGCCTTTTTTCTCGTGTGAAGTCTTTGGGGCCACCTTCTCGGTGGAAAAAAGATGTTAAACTCTAAACGCTTACCCCCTTCGCTGGCAGTGATCACGAATTTCGCGTCTGGAAACGCATGCAAGCTGGCCGACATTGGCGCGTAGAGCACAATGCAAAGGGGATCAAAAATAGGCGTTTAAAAACGTAATACTAACAAGAGATATAAATCCTCGTGAGCCCCCGCGACTGCGGGGGCTCATGAGGATTTATGTCTCTTGCAGCTGTGGTTAGCATTCGCCTCGCCCCGGCAGTTAGGGGGTTAACGTTAAAGCGTTGTATAGACCCTACGTCACCCCACCCTCACTCCCATCTCAGCCCCCCCCCCCACCCCCCCCTCCCCCACGCCACTTCCACCTCACCCCACCCACACCCTTAATTTCTCCCGCAGACAAGGCAGGATCTCAACGTCGGCCGCCGTTGGCTCGCGCACAGCCGTGCGCGGGCCAACGGTGGCTGACATCGGCCCGATGGCCTTAGCGCACTGGGATCTTCTGGTATCAACCCCTTAATACTGATATAACTGCCATTGGCCACATAATCATTAGGTCTCCGAAACCGTTGCAGATCCCGCTTGTCAGTAGCGTGTCTGCTTGATTAACAATCGTGTAAATGGGTCCTTGCAGGATGCATAGATCCACATGCCGCGGGAGGGGGAGAAGTGGGGGGGGGGGGCTCATGAGGATATGCGCCTCTTGCTGTTCGACGCTGCCCGATCTTGCCCTGGCAGTGGAGGGGTTAAGCGCCGGCAAATGGCCTTTTCGTGTCGCGAGAGATTTACCCTGTAGTTTCGCCCAAGACAAGGCGGAGGTCTTCGGTCACGCAGAGGCGCGCGTCTTTTTCATCGCCCGCGGCTGCTGCAGAGACCGGTGAGGGAGGAGTTGGAGGGAGGGGGGGGGGGGAGGGGGAGGGGCAGGAAGGGGGAGGAGCAGGAAGGGGGTGGGTGGGTTGGGGTGGTTAAGGTGAGAAACGTAAGGAGACAGGGATGCCCAAAGCAGCCTTTCGTGCAGTCCGTGACATCATCTGCAAAAAGATTTAGATTCACACAAGCCACTGAAGGAATAATGACCCCCCCCCCAACCCCCCCCCCCCACCCACCCACCTACCCACCCACCCACCCAAAAAAAAAAAATGTTTTTGCTTTTCTCAATCCTTTGGCTGTCGGTAGCGGTTTTTGTCGAGGTGATTCCTGAGGGAATCACCTCGACAAAAGCCGCAACCGACAGCCGGCAAAGGGTTACATCAACCTGCTGTAGGGTGGTCTTGTCATTGCAAAATCTCGCCCATACATTGGGTTCTCAGTGTTGCCTTGCCTCAAGGAAGACTTATCTACCCTTCTTCTACAATACATGCGAGTAGACACACGTAGTGTAAGATCTAAACTGCCACTAATTGTTCGTGTCAGGGAACTCTCCTGCGTCCGATGGAGAAGAAGAGCACAAATGGCTTTCATTTTACGACATTCAAACTTCAAACGTTAACCCTTTTGTGCATTATTATCGTAAGACAAATTAAGACCATTAATAAAGATGATATATTGTAAAATATTAACCCTTTACTACCTGAAGCATGTCTCTTGAACGTTAGCCCTTTTGTGCATCATTATCGTAAGACATACTAAGACCATTAATAAAGATGATATATTGTAAAATATTAACCCTTTACTACCTGAAGCATGTCTCTTGAACGTTAGCCCTTTTGTGCATCATTATCGTAAGACATACTAAGACCATTAATAAAGATGATATATTGTAAAATATTAACCCTTTACTAGCTGAAGCATGTCTCTTGAACGTTAGCCCTTTTGTGCAGCATTATTGCAAGATATACCAAGAACATTAATAAATTAGATACTGCGAACTAGTAAACCTGTATTGCCTAGAGAAGGACGCTTTAATCAGACATTGTTTCTTTCCCTTAAAACTCATTCTACCCCAGACACTGACATAATATAAGGATCGACCATGATAGTTCAAGGGTGATGCCAGAATAGCTTGGCGCCTATGGGCGCCAAGCTATTCTGGCATCACCCTTGAACTATCATGGTCGATCTGTGTCCTGGACTGCAATGCAGTCTTCAGAGAACAACGGCAAGATTTGGGGATTTCGGTGTTGGGGTAGAATGAGTTAAAATTGTGTCACATAGTGAGTCATGAAGTGGCGCTCACTTCACATCAGTCTGCATGGGGATAATTGATTGCGAACCGCTTGGAAGTGTGAAGTTATTTTGAATTTTGAGACAGGAAGAGAGTACGCAAAAGGCTATGGGGCCGAGGTCGGTTGCATGCGACCGACTTAGGCTTCACAGCCTTTTGCCTACTGGGTTGTGGGTGAATAATTAAAACAAAATGTACACAAAACGACGGGCTGGTTCAGAAAGCATATCAGTTAAAAGGGCGCTTTGAGCCGATTTTCAATTGGGATAAAGCGCCTATTTAATGCGCTTATTATTATTATTATTATTAAATCAAAGTGGCACAGCTGCAATGCGCTTGAACTGATCAGTGTTCAGGTCGTACTCCATAGGCTTAAGCTGTCCCTGTCCCCTCATAACCCGCCCGTCAGGGCCGTCCATTATCACTCCAGTGCCGTGGTCGTTAAATTCCAAACTAACCAACAGACGACCTGAGCCCTCGTCCTCGTAATCTGAAACTGGGTTACTGTCTTCGCGAAGAAACCTTTGCTTGTAGATTCTAGACTCTGTCTCTGGCTTTATTCAGATGTTAACTGACTTTATTAGAGGTTCTCTTTTCTTTGGTACAGATCACCTTTCAGCAAAATGCGTTGAACCCGTTACACACTTCCACCTGCATTATCGGGCAATAGCAAGGTTCGTTACATTACTCACTTAATTACAACTAAGCGAGACAACCGACCGACGAGGGGAGGTAATGAGGTAAAAGTAAAGGACAAAGGGAGCTAAATGGGCAGCCCTAGGTGTTAATCATGTCTCGTTAAATCTCGGTCCTTTTTCTCGCGAGACTTGAAAGCCTCGGCAACCAATACCTGCCTGCTTGGCCAAAGTGGTAGCTTTCCTTTTCAACGCTCGGGCCGACAAGAACAACAAAAACGCGGTGATTGCCTCATCGATCGAGCTCTTTCCCTGCCGCCAGCCAACTTGGACTAACAAATAGCATGGAATTGGGAGTGTCGTGTTTTTTTGTGCCTTCCCAGTGCGCGTATGTGCGCGGGCCAACGGCGGCTGACGTCAACCCTATGGCCTTTTGATCATTGGGTTGTCCTTGTCGAAAGCGGACGATTTGTCACATGACCGGGGGGGGGGGGGCGGGGAGGGGAGGGGGTGGGAGGAGCGGGGGGGGGGGGGGGGGGTGGAGATGGTCGGAGGAGGGGGGGGGGGGGTATGTCTTAAAGTCGTAATTAGTTATTGGCGTGTTTTTTTTTGGTTTTGTTTTTTTTTCTCGTCCGTAAAAGAATAGGTCGACGTGAAAAGTGAAAGACAAAACAAGAATTTCGTGATCCGTGAAAACGTCCAAGTTATTTCCTGAAACCTGAAAGTCTGTTGACAGACTGTAAAATCTGGATAGAAAACAGATACCGCCCCCACCCCCACCCCACTTTCCCCCTCGTTTGATTTTCCGAACATTTGAGGAATGCAGTGATAGTTGCGCAGTACCATCAACAGCCTCTGTTCTTTCGCGTAAGAGGAAAAATGGCACGGTTAATTCGAATAACAATGAAGGTTACAGCGGACGTGGCGGGAATTCCACCAGGTCATAGTTTACCTCATTACAAGCCATTTACTTGTTCATTTGATAAGGTTCATTGTTATTGTAGTTATATTTCAGCCGTTCCCTATAAATAACTTATGAACAAGTCATGTTTCCTTTTTTTATTTTTTAAAAAATGTTTCCTATTAACTTCATGGGTCACTATGAAAGGTATTCCACCGACGTCATTTGTCGTTTAGTAAGCAGAGAAATGACCCAAAGTACCCAATGGCAATGAGCAAATAGCCATTGGGCCGACGTAGCTCCCGATGGCCTTTTGTACATTGGGTAGGCTACCCTGTTGCTGGACGTTTACGCTCTGCAACCGTTTGGCTCCTTGAGGTGCAGGAGCGTCTCTTGCGGTTCTTCCTCGGGCGTCATAGCGCACTGTGTCAGCGTGATTTTTGCCACATAGACGGCCAAGTTGGGGAAAAAAGTGCTTAGTGCCTCAGGCTAACCTTAACGTGCTTTGGCAAAAGCCTTGATCACGAAAAGTTTTGAGAATAACGAGGTTTTCATTGTAAAACAATGAAAATCCCGCTTTCCTCAAGAATGGACGGACAGTCCACTGCCAAACCCTGGCAAACCCCACCGCATCTCGAATATGTAGAGATTCTCGTGAGCTCCTGCACTCATTCCGTCCGAAGAGTAATATATAGATTCTCATGAGCCTCTCCAGTAGTTCCTTACATCTGCAAGAGGCATAGATTCTCACGAGAATCTATGCTTCTTGCAGGTCCTTTTAACTCATTCTACCCCAGACACAATACGACAAGATAAGGATCGACCTTGATAGTTCAAGGGTGATGCCAGAATAGCTTGGCGCCCATAGGTCGATCTGTGTCCTGCACTGCAATGCAGTCTTCAGAGAATAACAGCAAAATTTGGGGATTTCGGTGTTGGGGTAGAATGAGTTAAAGCTTCCTCAAACGGAGAAACGAAACGAAACATTTCGTCGAAATGTCCGCATTTCAGACATTTCTCCAACATTTCACCGTTTCACGAAATGCGAAACGACACATTTCACGAAATAGAACTTGTCTCTATTTTGCGAAACATTTCGTCGAAACATTTCTACCGTTTACCCAATCAGCGTCGTCCGCTGCCAATCTGACGTCATTCAAGCCCAAACACTGAGGATAGCAACGATAAAGCGATGCCGTGGATTCAGGTCTATTATGGCTAGAATTGCATGATGTGACGCACGATTCTGTAAGATTTAAGCGGAGAAATCGTTTTCGAAATGAAATCTATCAAGTATCATCACTAAAGTACTACCAAAATTTAATATGATTTTAGGTCAGTTTTCTGAACCCCACTTTCATCGGCTGCTCTGCGAAGCCGCCTACACAATGGCGGCGGCTATCGCTTCGAGACGGCGGCATCCTCGATTCACTTGAACCAGCCTTGTTTACGCATTCAAAAGCGCTTACGGTTATTCGATATGGTCGGCAATTCACTTTAATTGTGTAAGTGAAGGCACACATGTCTTATATGTTTAGTTTTTAAGCGTCAGTAGTCAGAAATATGACCCGATATCCACCGATACAAACCAGAGCATGTCCCCTGTACCAATCGAAATGAATTTTCACCGCGTTTCTACGTGTGCGGAGGAGGCATTTCGATGCAATGAAAATGTTTCGTTTCTTGTGCATTTCGTTTCTCCGTGTAGGGAAGCCTTTAAGTGATGTCCGATCACCGTTCTCTGCGTGAGAATTGCAGATTTAGAGCAATGGGGACAGCAAGGGGCATATATAGATCCTCGTGATCCCACGCGACTGCGGGGGCTCATGAGGATCTATGCCTCTTGCAGCCGGGTGTTGTGTGATGTGCGGATTTTCTGCCGTAAGGCGGTTATGCCAACTTTTTGTGTGCAGGTTGGAGACGCACTTTGGCCCATGCGGTAACAAAGCGGTAAAGAAAACAGCGGCTTGCTTCCAGGCAATGGGACGGCCCTTTGATGTCAAGAACACTGCAAAATTCACCTCTTCCGAGACAGTCAGTTTCAAGAGGTGTGGCGTGTGTGTTTTGTGTGTGTGTGGGGGAGGGGGGGTGGGAGGAGAAAGTTGTGTGGGTAGAGGTATAAGGAGTGGGTGAGGGTAGAAGAGGGGGGTGATAGTGTGTGTGTGTGTGTGTGTGTGTGTGTGTGTGTGTGGTGTGTGTGTGTGTGTGTGTGTGTGTGAGAGAGAGAGAGAGAGAGAGAGAGAGAGAGAGAGAGAGAGAGAGAGAGAGAGACCCTGAGGGCACAATGGGTGGGTCGCACAACAAATATAATGATGCCAGCCTTTCAACCTATGATCTAAGACTCTCTTTAGTGCCAGGCTCTGACTAGTTAGCGTGACTCTATGTGAGCGTGGCATCTTTGACAAAGTCTTACAGCAAGTGAACCCATGTTCTAGAGGTATAGATCCTCATGAGCCCCCGCAACTGCATGAAGATCCATGTCTCTTGTCAGGCTCATTCACATCTGTGCTCCTCAAGTGAACTTCGTTGGTCGTTTAGTTAATGAGTTTTTCTGGACCTGAGTGACTGCTTCTTTACGGCAGAGCTTATGCGGAAAGAGCGACAACTTTGCCTTTTCGCCATCAATCATGATTTAGCTTAGCCATATTATATTAGGCGGCCAGGTCGGACAAGTTCCCTTACAAGCTAAACAGTCAGGTGATGTCTAAGTAACACCATCGGTCCTGGATCCCTTACTTCGACTCCACATGCTCGAGTCGAAAAAACGCGTTTCACGATGTTGTCAAATTTCAGGACTGTTTCACTCGGGCAAGGAAAACGTCTTGTTTGACAGTAAGCAACGCAGACAGTACTGTATATTATTAGTAAAATCCTTCCCCTGCCACTGTACGTGAATTATTGTTTCTGAAATCTGTGCCGATCATTCAACGACCAAAAGCCAGAACCGTCCAAGAAACTTGACATGGATTGGTCTTAGCAAGAGGCCTAGATCCTCATGAGCCCCCTCAGTCGCTGGGTGCTGATGATGATCTGTCTCTTACAGTTGGATCGTAGTGTTCATTTTTCTCAGAGAAGGGGTTAAAGAAAAAATGTAACACCACCCAAAATGCATGAGCCCCCGCAGTTGATGGGGCTCGTGTTGACATATATGCCTATGTACCCACTCCATAAAATTTCCCCTTCTTTGACACATGTACTGATATATTGTATTACAAGAAAATTAATATTTATGAGCTTGCTCGATATACTTTCCTTCCCATACTCCCTTGCAGACCAGAAAGACTCAATCTTGATGCTTGCCTGTCCGCAACGCAAAAACGCTAAATATGCGCATACTGTCACATTAGCAAGCTCCTTATGCTCACTAGTAATGAAATACTTCTTAGTGTGTACGTACACTCGAAATTACTTTCCCATACACACACATAAACGGAGAATAGACAGCAGTGAACACACGAATCGAATCGCCATACTATTGAGATTGAAGACACCGCTAGTGATAGCGACAACCGTAGAAAAGGACTAAATAAACAAACCTGCTGGCATTTTCCGCCATTATCCGTGTTCTAATTACAAGTAGACTTCATTCAACAACGCACGATTATAGAAAGCACTGATGTCTACACAGTCAAATGAAATCTCCGCGCTGAGTCAGTCGACTGTCCATTACGTGGCACACAACAGGATCACCATTTGGACAGAGACAAAGACAAACACACATCGAAGTATTACATCCAGGTACATAAATAGACATAGTTATTAATGTCTGTGGTCACAACTAAGGCAGCTTATCCGCTTGTTTTCTGCAACATCGGAGGCGTGCGATAGGGAATCTGCGCGATGAAACATGTTCAGCAGTGTCAGATTTGCTGGGTTCTGTATGTTTGAAGCATACATTTGGTGTTGGACGGTAAATTTCCCTTCAGCCTATGTACATGTAAACTTTACGTCATGTCACCTCCTTTGCAACATTTCAGAAAAATCTGACGTGAACTCCAGACTATGCGAGCCCTAGATTGCGACGTTAAAGAGTTTTGTGGTGACGTGAATGTTCTAGTACGTGTAGTACATACAGTGCCAGTGGCGCTGAAGGGGTAAGTTTCAGTATGTTTTAGAGCGCAAATCTAAAAAAAAAAAACAAAAAAAAACGTGAAAATATCAGTCCAGCGAAAGCCTAACAGCCTGAATGAACCTGGGCGTAAATCTACCCAGTGTGAATGTGTGCTCTCGCTATTCCATTGAAATTTTTGTTTATTTGAGTAAATTCAAGCCTTTGTCGATTTATGCTGGATGGAATCATGCTGTGAAGATTCACGCTGAGTTTATTTAGTTCTAAAAATAAATGGAAAATCAGAGGAACACATTTGCACTGTGTAGATGTACGCCTGGGTGGATTTGCCCTGGGTACATTTCGGTTAGTAGTGTCAAGCTGGGAAGTTTTATGTCCAAATATGGTGAAATTGACCACTTCAGCACCAATGGCGGTAATCGGAAGGACTCTGGTAAAGTTTTGTTTTGGACTGGGTACATACATTATATTGTGCAACATTTTGCTTGATATAGTGCCGATAAACAGACAGATGTAATTACTTGACCCGATCAAAATATCCTCGTCGTACCGACTCGGACATTTTGATTCGGGTCTCGTAATCACATCTGCCTGTTATTCGCACTATATCAAGCAAAATGCTGTTCAATGTTTTGCACGCCTCCGATGTTGGAGAAAACAAGCGGATCAGCTGCCACAGACATTAATAACTATGTTATTTTTATGAACCTGGGTGTGATACTTCAGATGTGTGTTTGTCTGCATATATATATATATATATATATATATATATATATATATATATATATATATATATATATATATATATATATATATATATATATATATATATATATATATATATATATATATATATATATATATATATATATGAGACCATTTTGTAATGGCATTTATTGTTTCTGACATAACGTCTTTTTAGTCTTGTCAGTAAAAGACTGTTTCGCAAACTAAATATAATCACGACCATGAGATCCAAAGCGCAGGATATATATATATATATATATATATATATATATATATATATATATATATATATATATATATATATATATATATATATATATATATATATATATATATATATATATATATATATATATATATATATATATATATATATATTCATTTGTCAAAACTGAAAATTCATTTTCTGACGACTGAGACTAAATATAGAAACGGTGAATGCTCTGCCATTTATTCTGTAATTTTTGGTGACCACTTTTAGTCACAGTGTTTGCATCGGACAATGTTTGAATCTCAAGGTGGGTTTTTTTTTTTTTTTAATTTTTTTTTTATAGCCATCCAACAGATCAGACAGCAGTTTACTTCCCATCTTTGGCTTCCAGACCCTGAGGAAAAAAAATCCTCATGTGTTTCAGATCGGTGATCACAGCCCGCTATTTTCCTGTCATTTTCTCCTCAGTCTTCTGAGTCGCAGGCTTCAAAACTGACAGCTTTCTCCGTAAGAGAAGCACGCATAGGAGTAAAATGGGCCAAGCAAGAGGCATAGATTCTTATGAGCCCCTGCGGGTGCAGGGGTTCATGAGAATCTATGTCTCTTGCAGAGAAACGATCAACGAGGGGACAGTCACAGCTAAACACGTAATCTTGATCGGAAACCAGGGAGAAATTATACCCGCAGCCTAAGAAATTCACGTGTAGTTAAAAAGAAAATTGCAGGGTTGTCATCCTTATCTGACCATCATCACCAGGCGGCGCTGCCGTATCGGCCGTCCCGGTCTGGAATATGGATTTGGACCGAAGGTGGCTGTCGTGGCTGCCCGTCTTCACATGGTCTGGAATATGGATTTTGGCAAAGCATTCTAGTACTACCGGAGCCGTCTAGATCTTACGCACACGCGCAAAGTATAGAAGATAGAAACACAATGCGCAAAGGCCATTTGGTCGACGTCGGCCCGATGGCCTTTTTGGCAATTGGAAGGAACAAATAAGATGGGGCAAAATGGCTTACATTCTTTAGGGGCGGATGGGTTGGGAAAAATCATAAAGTAATCATGCATCTAAAAAAGTGAACAAAACAAAAACAAACAAACAAACAAACAAAAAAAGGTGGGGGGGGGGGGGGGGGAGTAACGCGGAAGAAATTATAGATAGGATCGGATTAATTCAGCCACAGTTGAAGTTTGTCAACTGATTTTTTGGGGTGTCGGGGGGAGGGGTGTGGGTGTTGGTATGGAAGCGTGTAGGGGGTGACGAGGATAAAACTGTTCATGTGAACAATATGCATTTACTCCAGTAAAATACACCCTCGGTTGTTGTTTTTTGTTGTTGTTTGTTTGTTGTTGTTGTTTTTTAGGGGGAGGAGGGGGTGGGGGGAGGGTTCGAGGGGGAAAGGGTTGTTGGGGGGTAGGGGGGGGGGAAGAGGAGGGAGGCGGGAGTTGCAAATGGAGTACATCATCAAACCTTTATTTGTTGTTGTTGTTTACTTCTGTTATACTTCCAATTGTTTTAATACCTGTAATCAGTCTCTATAGGGAAGCTCTTTACACACATGATTCTTCTTGAGGGGGGAAAAAAAGGAAACAAAGCCAGCTGCCCAAGTTTGACACATCCTTTATGGCAACTTTAAACAAGTGTTGGCTGATCTGTGAATTTAGACCTTACGGCTAGGTGTCGTAAGGTCCACAATCACAGGGCAGCACGCATTCACGCACTTTCGTGGTAATCGCTGCATCTAAAGCTGGGCAGAAAATGAAAGATAAAAGCCACTTCGCAATCACCACCATCTTTTTCTTGGGCTGTCGTTCATAATCGCCCAATATCTTTTTCAGTCTTGGGTTGTCAGTTTCACAAGCTTCGTTCGCGTGCGAAAGATTGTGCGCACGCATTCACAGCAAGCCGCTATTTCCGGTTCCGTCCACTCTCCCCTACAATTTTCGTTTTCTCCTTTCACGTCTTTGAATAAGCGCCGGCTTCCTATTCTTTTTCTCTCCTTCTGTCGTCCTGGAGTCAGTTGCATGAGTGAGTTTAATCCTGCACCGGCCATTAAGGAAGGTGCTCCGCTGTATCGGAGCATCTTGCTTAGTGGTTCGCGCAGGACTAAGCTCACTCATGCTACTGGCCCTAGGCACGGTTTTCTTTATTGTGTTGGTCCGTAATTTGGACCTTACGACTCGAAGCCGTAAGGTCCGAAGTCATAGACCAACACAAGCTTAGTCCTGCAGCGAAGCCTCCGCAAATCACAGATGTTTAAAAACAAATCTTGTTCCATTGAAGTTACTTGTGGATTTCTCCGGCGTTTCCCGTCAGTGAAGAGAAACAGCCTGGACAACTGCAAGTGCAGATCAAAGTGCACATCATGTTCACATGTATAGTCGTAAGTGACATTCTGGTCTCGAAGTCATGTTTTTGATGAGGTTGCTTAATTTGATTCTGACGAAATATCTAACTTGTAGCTTAAACAGAAAATGCTCATAAGCGGCGTCTTGTGAAGAAGCGTTTTAATCCTCTCCCCCCCCCCCCCACACACACACACATATATATATATATATATATATATATATATATATATATATATATATATATATATATATATATATATATATATATATATATATATATATATATATATATATATATATATTATATATATATATATATATATATATATATATATATATATATATATATCCTTCTCTCCCACTACCCTCTCTTTCTAGATCTAGTGAGCTATGCAGTCATACAAAGGGCAGTGGCAGCTGATGTCCTGATGACACAATGCAAGCTTACCAGCCTGGAATTCCATGGCATTAGCACAGTAGCACTCTCAGATCTGAAATGAAAATTATGTATATATATATATATATATATATATATATATATATATATATATATATATATATATATATATATATATATATATATATATATAATATATATATATATATATATATATATATATATATATATTCCACATGAGAAGGTATAGCATATCATATTTTTAATCTTATTTCAGTGAAAGCGGTCTGCTCCATGACAGAATTTGACTGATAAAATTCGCTGATCCAACGGGTTATCAGTGTTGTCTTGCCTCAACAAAGACTTTTCTATGCTTTTCTCACAGTCCATGTGAGTACTCTGAGTAGGCACACGTAGATTGCCTGAAGAACTCTCCAACATTCGAGGGAGAAGACGAGCACAAAGTCTGTCATTTTAAGAGTAATTACCGTTTTGTCTAGCATTGCAATGCATTTATCCTTTACCGCCTGTTATAGGGTAGCTAGCATTTGTCGCCTACTATCATCTTTCTCCCAATGAGGGTTTATGAATAAGGTTTCCGGTTGGTTGGTTAGCATGGGGTTTAACGTCCACAGCACCTGGGTGATAAATGAACTGCACTAACGGGCAGATTCCGCGGGACAGGGACAGCTAATCCCTATGGAGTGCGACCCGAACACTGACCGATTCGGCCACATTGCAAATGGGCTACTTTGATTAACAATGACTTCTAACAGACATTTTGCCAGGATAGTATACTATAAGCTTTTAAGTTCAGTAATTTATATTTATGCCCCCCTTCCACATATAGTGTTCGGGACAAAACAAGATTTCCGATTCGATAATTCCTATTTATGTCCCCCCTTGCACATGGAATGATCGGGGACAAAACAATCAAACAAACGAAAGAAACCCTTTCCGTGCAGAACACATCACCAGCACCAGAAGGTACCTCCAGATTTTAATGGTGGCACCACAGCTATAGCGAGCAATGCATCCCTAAAGCTCTATGAGATGTTTCCGCGGAAGAGAACAAATAAAAATATTAAAAGCAACTACTTTGTCAAATAGTACTGTGATTACTCTAAAAAATATAATAACAAAGGCTTCGCTTAAAGTCCAAAGATGTTAAAAACGCACTCATCAGGGTAGCTGAATAAAGACAATATGAGCTAGAATACCTCTAAATCATCGAGGATTCTAAAGGGAGATAAGCAAACTATCGTCTCACCACAAATAACACATAAAATACCCAGCTGAAAATATGTCATCTCGCTCAAAGTTGTACTGTCAATTCAACCCAAGTTGAATTTGTTGACATATTTCGACCAAAATGTGTGGTCAACCAAACACTTTCTTGGTCGAATTCGCCCACATTAGTGATTGATGTCGACCGAAGTATGAATTTCGTCCAGTATGATGTCTTCAAAGAAAGTCTGTAAACACATCAACACCTGTTTATGTGCTCAATTATCTACAGTGAGATAGATCAGTGGGTGGTCCTCGTCTCTCCAGCTACCACCCACCCCAGCTGCTCGCCATCCCCCTCCAATCCCCACCCCCATCCCCTCCCCCTATATATGATTATTTTACATCATAGCAGTTATGCATCCCACCAGTATCTGTGCCCTTCATACCCTCGGCCCGTCCCCTGCAGCAGGCGCACAGTAGATTCTCGTGAGACCCTGCAAACACCCCCCTCCCCCTTCCCCTCCCCTCCCCCCCCCCACCCCCGAATTAACTAAGTCAGACACTGTCGGCTTATCGGCCTTTTTCGGTCCACTCTTGGTCCTTTAAACTTGATATACCTATATACAGACGATCCCAGACAAACACACCTGCACCGATGCCCCCCTTCCCAAACAACCAACATCCCTGAACAGTACACTAATTCCTCAGTCAAAGCTTGCCGATGATGACGTGTCAAAACCCGTGACAAGATTTGTCCGTCATATGTTCACTTTTGTTTGTTACTTTGTTGTTCTCGCGTTGCGCGTGCAGTGCATAACATACGACAAAATCACGTGAAAAGCAGTGAACTCAGAACCGTCTTGATAGTTTCCCACCTCTATTCTGCTAACTATCGCGCACGTGTATATTGTTGTCAGTGACCAGTTAGTTACCTTGCCTAATGATACTTTTACATAGTACAAATCGTTGATTCGTCAAAGGGGCGCAATTCCGGACGTGATAGCTGAGTGGGTGCGAACCTTTGGGACTATCGCGAAAATGACGTCAGGCCAAGTGTCCAGACCCAGTTTGATTTTTACATGCTTGCATTCGCGATAGCTCAGAGTGTATGTCTTCATCAGTCGGTCAAAATACGACGCTACAATCTGTTTTTATGATATGACCTAAACTGCAAATTTTCCTGTGTTAATTTAAAATAAAGACAATGAAAAGAAAAGGGGAGACTGCCAGTGCTAATATTTTAGGAAGGTTACAAAGTAAAGTAGATAATAGCACTGTCAGGGGAGAGAAGTGTGCATGATCGACCAGTGATCATAGATCTACTGTGGCCAAAGCAGTACACTTCTCTCCCCTGACAGTGCTATTATCTACTTTACTTTGTAACCTTCCTAAAATATTAGCACTGGCAGTCTCCCCTTTTCTTTTCATTTACTACTACAATATCGACTGCAACCCCTTCCCCCCTTTTGGTATGTTCTCTTTTAGGTTGCATGGAAATTTGGCTCTAGGTGGTGGCATGGAATGTATGCCCCTGCAGACACCACAGTAACATGTGGTTGTCATTGCAGGTAGGCAGAAATTCCTGCCTCCTCCAGTATCGCTGATGGTGTGCTGAAGAGGTCGCCGAGACCGAAACAGCTGTCCACATCGGCTAAATATCTGGACCCCCCTTGGGGGGGGGGGGGTACCTAGATTTAAATTAATTTCCATGCACTGAGTGGCTGGAACAGTGGGATATGTGATACGCCCCCCCCTTCGGGGGGGGGGGGGGGCTTCCATATGCATTGCTTTCAGTCACTTTTTTTAGCGCCCTCTCTCTTTCCTATCTCTTTTTTTGTTTGTTGTTGTTGTGCTTTGGCCACAGTAGATCTATGATCACTGGTCGATCATGCACACTTCTCTCCCCTGGCAGTGCTATTATCTACTTTACTTTGTAACCTTCTTAAAATAAAGACATTGAAAACTACAGTGTATGATGCGTTAAGCTGCTAATATCGTGTCCTCGGGCCTTCTCTGGCAACTTGCAATCCACCTCTCGTACCTTGTGTCCTACATCTCTGTGTCCTGCTTGTGTATACTGATGTGGGTGTCATGACATGCTAGGCACGGGACGCACGTGCTGGTTATAATGGAATAGGAGGCACGTGCTCGTTCAAATAAGAATCGTTTCCCCTAACACAATCAGCCCTGACCCCGTTCAGCAGCAGTCTGATAGGGGATGATAATTCAAGGGTAGTGACAGAATAGCACCACAGATGCCCTAACATATGACAGCTTCGTACTGATGGACCATTCCAAAGTGTGGCGCCTTACATTACTCTACGCGTCCTGACACATAACAAGAGGGAACTGACTGACCATGGTAGTTCAAGGGCAGTGCAAAAATATCGTCTTAATGTCTCCAGGCACCCGTGACAGATAAGAGCGGCTAAGGTACCGATCGATTATGATTGTGCAAGGGTAGTGCCAAAATATCTTGATGCCTCTAGACGCCCTGACATTTTACATCATGGTACTGACCGACCATGACAGTTCAAGGGTAGTGCCAGAGTATCTTGGTGCCTCTAGACGCAATGACATTTAGAGATTGGTACTGATCGACCATGATAGTTCAAGGGTAGTGCCAGACTATCTTGGTGCCTCTAGACGCTTTGACATTTTACAACATGGTACCGATCGACCATGATAGTTCAAGGGTAGTGCCAGACTATCTTGGTGCCTCTAGACGCCATGACATTTTACAGCATGGTACTGCTCGATCATAACGAACTTTCAAGGGTAGTGCCGGACTGACTAGTCTGACGAGACTGGGCTACCCAAAGCATAACAAGAAACTGATCGACCATAATAGTTCAAATGTAGTGAAAAGGCTGGTAGTGTCAGACTAGTTTTATGCCTTTGGGCGTCCTGACACTTGACAGAAGCTAGGGTACTGATCGACCATGATAGTTCAATGATATTGCCAGAATAGGTCCCCTGAATCATTCGATACCGACATACACGAGATAATCTCTGAAGTGGGAATCGACCATGATAGTTCTAGATTAGTACCAGAATAGGCACCCAGACACGACTGGCATAACTGTAGGAAACGTATTCACTGAGATTTCGTGGACGCAAATCCATGGCAAGTAAAACGGTTGGACATCGGGGACACAAAACTAGTCTAACGCGTGGATGGGTTATTCGGTATCATGGTCCAGTGTTTAGTGACTCGAGCTGGACGAAAAGGAACTTTGGTCAGATGGATACGTTGTTGTTAAGAAATCGCTGCGGCGAGCTCGCCTTACTTTGCTCAGTTTACACATTGCAGTAAATCTAAGATCCAAAAGCAAAAGCTGTCTTGTAATTTCACACGACTCGGACGTACACACTGCCCACAGGCTGGATAAGTTACACAACTTACTTATCTTCAAGGAGTCGCAGAACAACTGCATGTGATAGTTCAGTTGTTCATTGCCAGAGTTGTCAAGAAGGTTTGTCTAGTGTTGTTTATGTTGTGAAACGTAAAACCAGATGTGACATTTTGATAGTATTTCAAACTTGAAATAGCATGGCCATTGTCTGACAGCATAGTGAAATTGTGCCGATGTATATACTTGCAGCAGACCTATGCTGAACCTGAAGGAAGTATTGACCAGTAAACATTTGGTAGGTCCAGTAGAGAAGTCCCTTATGCGCATCTACCTCTAAGCATGCAGACAACGCTATCATGTCGCGGAACACGAAGTTGGCTTAGGCTAGACATGACGTACTTTTTATCTTGTTAATTCATTGTCAGAATATGAGGTCTGCCCCCCCACCCCCCCAACCCCCCACTACCCCCCCTCCCTCCCCGCCATGACGTGGTGAGGCTATTAAAAGTGATCCGCCGAGCACCATTTCAAACGTGTTCCTATTTTCTTCCTATTTATATAAACACCATTTTCTTGTACACGGCGACTTGGGACTAATGATGCCATGACGTGAGGTTTATAGTTGGGTCATTTTGTTGCTCGTGCTATTCTTCTTCTTCAGACCAACACGTAAACTGTTTTCTCGAGAACACAAAATGAATTATTGTTAGTTATGGGTTACCATACGAAGACCATCGATTTCAAGATTCAAGATACAGATAATGTATTACTCCCATTAAATGAGAATTTACATCATCTTATCACAAAAGGAAAATAACGAAAACAAATAAACATGTAAATAGTGTACATCTACACATAAAAACAACGCAGTCACAGCATAAAAATCACGTTGGTATTATACATATCATAAATTGTCACGGCCTATTGCACTCTAAATAAGAAAGACGTTGCTATAGATATTCCTTCTTATAATTGATCGTCTCCTATGAAGCTTAGCTACTTGCATCTTCCCGCCGTGAGATGGCCTTAGTCGCTTGCTCGGCGTTAAACCCAAATAACTAACTATCTACTTGCATCTTCACAACAGAAGGTTAAGGTAAGAGGTAAGATTATGTTAAGTACATGTACGTTGGCATGTCTTCTTATATCTGTTTTTCGGGTACATCGACGTACCTGCCATTGAAAGAGATGTCTGTCAACAATTCAAACAAATACCATGTGTGTGGAAAAGTCCAATGTTTACCTCTGTGCATCTTGGAAGCAGAGGAGCAACTTAGGTATCTTTAACTGTTTCTGGGTCGTCTTTTCATGGCTGTACAAAAGAATTCGACATCGTGAAAATATGTTAACTGCACTCATGACGCGCCCCCCCCCACCACCCCACCCCCGGTCCGCCCCGCCCCCCCCCCCCGGTCCCGTCCCTCCCCCCCCCCCCCTCAATCGGAACAAAGGACGCCGTACAAACATGATTGGGGATTTTACTTACTTACTTACGCCTGTCACCCTCCGGGTATAGGCCGTCGACGAGAGACTCAGCGACTCCTGTCCTGTGCTTCTCCTCCATTTACTCAGTGGTTCCAGTCTTGATGTCTGCTGGAGTCTCGACACAGTGTTTCTCGCCTGCCTCTTTTCCGCTTCCTGGGTTCCATGACAATGCCTGCCTAGTGATACTGGAAACTGGCTTCTCAAACTGTGACCATCATCCCATCTTCGCCCAATTCATTCTTGCTGTTATCTGCTGTTCTCTCCAGAGTCTGACGTTGCGATCTTCCTGGCCAGTGGATTTCAAGATCTTCTAAGCAACTGTTTATGAAGATCTGTACTCTGTTGACTGTGGTTTTTGTCAACCTACAAGTCTCTGCTCCATATAGGAGAACTGCTTTCACGTTTGAGTTGAAAATCCGGACTTTGGTGTGTTGTGACAGCTCTCTGGAACTCCACACTTTTTTTCAACTGGAGAAAGACTGCTCTTGCTTTACCGATTCGTGCTCTGACATCTGCATCAGTGCCGCCTTTTTTGTCGATGATGCTCCCGAGATAGGTAAAGGACTCCACCTCCTCCAACGGGGCGTCAGCAAGCAAGACTGGTTCTTCCCTGGTTGCGTTCAGCCTCATTGTCTTTGTTTTCTGTTTGTGGATGGTGAGGCCCACTTGGGACGAGATGTCAGCAAGCCTCGTGGTTTTGTCCTGCATTGGTTGATGAGTGTGGAACAATAAAGCCAAGTCGTCTGCAAAATCGAGGTCGTCAAGATGTGTGCGCAGTGTCCACTGTATTCCGCTTCTTCTCTGCATGCTCAGTGGTCCTCTTCATGACCCAGTCTATGGCCAGTAGGAAGAGGAACGGAGACAGCAAACACCCGTGCCTAACGCCGGTTCTGACCTGGACCTCCCTGGTGAACTGCCCTTCGTGGATCACGTTACATGTCATGCCATCGTAGCTGCTCTTGATCAGGCAGACGAGCTGTGTGGGTACACCGTAGTGTCGTAGGAGTTTCCACAAAGTCTCTCGGTCTACACTGTCAAATGCGTTCTCGTAATCCACAAAGTTGACGTATAGCGGGGAGCTCCACTCCAGGGACTGTTTCACGATGATGCGGAGAGTGGCGATCTGGGCTGTACATGATCGGTTTTTCCTGAATCCTGCTTGCTGGTCTCTCAGCTGGGGGTCGACGGAGCTCTTCATTCTCTCTAGGATGATCCTGTTGAATACCTTTCCTGGTACTGACAGCAAGGTGATTTTTTTGTAGTTGGAACACTTGCTGATGTCGCCTTTCTTGGGAAGCTTGATTAGGTACCCCTCTTTCAAGTCAGTCGGCATCACCTCCTCTTCCCAGATCTTTCCAAACAGTGGGTACAGCAGCTCTACTGTTGTCTCTAGGTCTGCTTTCAAAGCCTTCGCTGGGATGCCATTTGGCCCTGCTCCTTTGCCGTTCTTCAAAAATGCCACTGCTCTTCTGATCTCTTCCCGGCTGGGTCTGTCACAGCTGATGGGTAGGTCAGTTTCTGCTGGCTGGATGTCTGGGGGGTCGGGTGGGGTGGATCTGTTCAGTAACTCTTCAAAATACTCGGCCCATCTGTCGAGTTTGTCTGCTCTGTCTGCAATAGGCTTGCCTTCTTTGTCTTTTACTGGTCTTTCTGTATGGCCATACTTGCCCGACAATCTTCTGTTAATGTCGTAGAGCTGTTTCATGTTGCCGCTGCCTGCTGCCTTTTCTGCCTCTGCTGCCAGGCTGTCCGTGTAGGCCCTCTTGTCTGCCCTGATACTCCTCTTCACCTCGCGGTTGGCTTCCGAGTATTCCTCCTGTGCCCTTGCTTTGGCTGCTCTCGTGTGACTGTTATTGACAACTGCTATCTTCTGCTTCCTCATTTCTATCTTCTTCAAGGTCTGTGCCGACAGCCAGTCCTTGTGATGGTGTTTCCTGAACCCTACAGTGTCTTTGCAGGTTGAATTCAGCGCCTCTCTAACTGCCTTCCACTGCTGCTCTGTGATGACCGCCTCCTCTTCATTTACTAGCTCCTGTAGCGCTTGAAACCGGTTGGACAGCACCATTTTGAACTCTTCACTCACTCCAGTCTCTCTCAGGAGGCCTACATTATAGCGCTGTCTTCTTGTTGTCTCTGTACGTCTTTTCTTTAACTTGAGCTTTATTCTTAAGGTAAGCAGATGGTGGTCTGAGGTGACATCTGCTCCCCTCCTCACTCGAACATCTTTAAGGGATCTTCTAAATTTCTTGCTAATGCAGATATAGTCTATTTGGTTCTCTGTAGTATGGTCAGGTGAGACCCAAGTTGCTTTGTGTATTCTTCTGTGTGGTAAGATGCTGCCTCCAATGACAAGTCGGTTTAGAGCACAAAAGTCTACAAACCTCTCCCCGTTCTCACTCATCTCCCCTAGTCACTGTCTCCCCATCACCTCTTTGTATCCGGTGTTGTCCTCCCCTATTTTGGCATTAAAATCGCCCATGACGATGGTGATGTCTCGCTCCGCACATTTGTCCACAGCACTCTGGAGTCGGTCGTAGAACTCTTGTTTCTCTTCCTCGTCACTGCCATTAGTGGGCGCATAACACTGGTTGACGTTGAGCTTAATCTTTTTCCTGGATCTAAAGGCTGCTGTGATAATTCTTGGCCCAAGAGGTTCCCAGCCCATCAGCGCTCACTGGTGAAAGCATGAATGCTACACCTTCTGTATGGGGGACATCCTCCTCTTCATGACCTGAATACAGAATCATCTCCCCACTTAACAGCCTTTTCTGGCCAGACTGCCTCCATCTGGCTTCACTGATACCTAGCAGGGCAAGGTTGTACTTTTGCATTTCCGCTGCTATCTGGGCGGCCTTCCCGCTCTGGTACATGGTCTTGACATTCCATGTGCCCATGATTGTGTCCCTAGATAGAGAGAGGCGGCTCGGTCCTGTGTCTTCCGAAGACTTCCGGCTTTCACCACACAACGTCATAAATCTTCTGGTAGAAGAACCTTCCTCCTCCAGGAAAGGAATTGCTGTTTGTCTATTCATCGGCGTTTTTGTGGCTATTTCCTTATTTGCAGGGTGGGGAAGCTACCCCCACGCCTAACCCCCTTACTAGGAGGACCAGGGGTTTTCTGTCGGGGTCTCCTTTCTTTAAACCATGTTGGTTCAAGGCACCTTATTTCATTCGGTTCACTCCTCTCGCGAGGGACCCCTTATCCACCACCCACGGGACGCGCCTCAACGCCACCTGGTCCCAGCGCGAGGGATTGGGGATCAGCAAGAGGCAAATTGCGGGGGGGGGGGGGGGGGGGCTCATGAAGATCTATGCCTCTTGCAGCAGAATGGCATTCGCTTCAGAAAAGCCCCAAAGAAAGGAAATTTCTACCGGACAACTTATGACTCTCCCGTCTGAAAAAAATAAAAACGATGTAACTTGTCATCAGCAAGAGGCATAGATCTTCATGAGCCCCCGCAATTTGCGAGGGCTTATGAAGATCTATGCCTCTTGAAGCAGAATGGTATTCGCCTCAGAAAAAAACAAAAACAAAAAAGCTCCAGAGAAAATAAATCTGTGACAACTGATGCGTGTTTCCGACGTGCGAAATCCTTTCTCCGGGCAAAGAGATCGGGTCTGAGATGAGAGATCCCAGTGCAGCAGAAGGCCATCGGGCCGACGTCGGTCGCCGTTGGCCTGCGCACGGTCGTGCTCGGGCCAACGACGGCTGATGTCAGCCCGACCGCCTTTGCGCACTGGTATATTACCTCGGATCGATTCTCTATCGGCCAACGGTTCTTTCTCGCCACGCTCGTTTGCAGTGGTCCCTGTGCTGGTCTGTGATTTTGGACCTTACGGCTCCAGGCCCTAAGGTCAAAATCACAGACCATCAGACATATTGTGTGGCGTGTTCAGCTTGGGTGTGTCAAACTTCTTTTCTTCATCTTTTGCTTCCCTCAGGTGGAAAATGGTGGGGAGACGGGGAAAATTGTTGGAGGGTGGCGGGGGTTGGGGGGTGGGGGGTCATCTTAGAACAAGTCACTTCATAACCTGTTTGGAGCGACCAACACCTGTCATTTTAAAGACTTTCATTTAGGTGATGATTTCTCTAGAAGACCGCCAGAACATCAAGGTGTTGACACAGGCAGCAAAGTTCAAGAGGCTGAAAGATCATCCCATGCACTCAAGAATGAGCAGGCCAACAAAGGGAAGTCGTAAACGAACCAGCTTCTTGCAGCAGAGCAGGATCCTTGAAAAAAGAGACCCAGAACTATTGGATCACATGCCACAACCCATCCCACCAACTCTGACCACTCCACCCTGGGACAGGGCCAAGCTTCCAACTCTCCGAGACAGTATCCCAGGAGTGGGAAAGAAAGGCTCACCGGCTGACCAGAAACGGTAATGACTCACCCCTGAGTTCATCCAGTCCAACTACCCACAGGAGCGGTGGACCCACGCATATACAGATGGGTCAGCCACCGAAGCAACCAGAGACGAAGGGGGAGAGTGTATGTGAAGTACAGAGAAGAGACCGTCACACACTCAATAGCCACTGGAAAATACTCCACCAACTACAAAGCTGAGGCTGAAGCCCTGAAAAAAGCAGTAACAGAAATCAGCAATAACCTCCCAAAAGCACACCAGAATATTGTCATCTTGAGAGATGCCCTCTCTGTACTCTAGGCCCTGCGGAACCCCAATAAGGAACTAAATGAGTACTCTGTCTCAGCTGAACGCACAAGTAGACTTCACACTCCAGTAGATTCCTGTCCACTGTGGAGTCCACGGCAACGAAGCAGCTAACCTACTTGCCAAAGAAGGAGGACAGCTGGATCAGGAAGACAAACAGGTCTTATACCAAGATGAAAAGACCATCATCAAGACCCTTACTGAAAGGAAATGGCTCCAGCAGCATCCCAATCACAACAAGATGGACAGCTACTTCCATCTTCCCAGAGCAGACCAAGTCATCATGTTCAGACTGCGGACAGGACACAACAGGCTGAGAGAACATCTCTACAACAAGATGAAAATTGGTCAGACGAAGATGTGCCCCTGTGACACTGCCCCAATGACTGCTGCCCACTTGCTCCAGGGCTGCCCACTTCAGGATGTTCTGAGATGTACCGCATGGCCGTACGAGACTGACCCTTGCGGCAGAAACTCTACGGCGACCTTGCGGACCTGAAGAGGACAGCAGCATTCAAGATGGCCACAGGCGTGGATGTCTAGAGGAAGCGATCGAGGAAGAAGAAGAAGATGGTTTTTAATGACATGTGACACGTTTTGACCTTCAGGACTTCTCTTGAGAGAGCAACTGTCTTTTAAGCCACTTTCGTTCTCTTGTAAAAAGGTGGTTTCTCGAAACAGGTTCCACTACAAAATTGGAAGCGGGGTGAATACGTTTTCCATCCCCTCGCCTCCACCCCCAACCCCGCCCCATTCACCCCCGACCCCTCTCTCTCTCTCACTCCAGGCCTTTAAGCCGTTCTTTTCTTTCTGAGTTCCAAAGATACCTTTATAAAAAAAAGTTCCCTGTATTCGTCTCGTTTTGCTTGTTCGGTTAACCCCTTCACTGCCGAGAAAAACTGAACGCGATCCAACTGCAATTGACATAGACCCTGTCGCGGGGTGCTCATGAGGATCAATGCCTCTTGCTGAGACCAGTTTGTATCCCTGTTTCTTGGACGGTTCTTTGCTTTGAGTCGTTGAATGAGCAAAGATTTCAGAAACAAAACTTGAATGTACGTACAGTGACAGGGAAGGGGGTAAATCAGATGGAATTTGATAATTAGTTCCTACCATTGGACTATGTTCCACCATCACCTAGTCCTTTTTCCAAAACATCTGTAGAGATCTATGGAGAATCTCTGCACATTTTCTGTTGCTGTTGTCATCAACGTTGCTCAGGGTATAGCGAGCTTAACTTTACCCCTTTACTCTCAGTGGCCGCAGAGTGTGTACATACTACTGGAACGCACTGTAAATTCAATTCAACGCCGCCTCGAAAGGAACATAGATACAAAGTGGTTTTAGCAAAAGGTATAGATCATGATGAGCCCCCGCAAGTGCGGGGGTTCATAAGGATCTATTCCTCTTGCATCTGGGTGGTGTTCAATTTTTGTCAGCAGTGACTACCCTGTGTGCTAGCTGTGATGGTATCCGTTACACAGGTTGTTGCTGAAGTTATTCTGATTTGAGTGTGCACGCATGGACGCGCGCATGTGTGTGTGTGTGTGTGTGTGTGTGTGTGTGTGTGTGTGTGTGTGTGCCGCACTGATATGCATATGTGTGTGCACGTGTAGGCCTACACGCATGCATTGTATCTGTTCGCCATGCGTGCGTTGTGTGTGTGTGTGTGTGTGTGTGTGTGTGTGTGTGTGTGTGTGTGTGTGCGGTGTGTGTCTGTGATCGTGCGTAATGTCTCTGTGCGTGCGTGTTTATGTGTATGCGTGCGTGCGTGCGGGCGATTGCACAAGATATTAAATAACATGACACCGCAGTATCTAACCACCAAATGTATGCCACAGCAAGAACGCGAACGGACCTCAAGGGACAATACTTTACCCCTACCTCTGCCTAGAATTCAGTCGTAGGTCCAAAGCCAAGGGTAGGGAGAGGGCTATGGTAAGGGGGTGGCTGGGTGAGGGTCAAGCTGCCATCACTTATAATTTCTGACCCAGCGCCTGATGACAGCAGTAAAATTAGCACCAGCCAGCAGTCAGCGGGCTTTCCATCGGCACCGGCACTGTCCGTCTCTGAGAGCCAGCTCAGTCTTTCTCTTTTGTTATAATTATTACTGAGTTAGCAAACCGCAGGTAATGCGTTGAGATATCTGAACTAATTTTTAAAAAAAATTCAGGCTAATTGAACCGATAGATTAGTCGATGACGAAACACAATGTGACACCAAATTTCGAAACTCAAGTTCGAAACAATATTTCGAAACAATTAATTGCAGAGATCGTGGATGTACACTACATACATATCAGAAATCCACATTTATATGCCCACACAGTTTCATATAGTATGTGCAACTCTGCTTCTTATAGTCCACTCTACGCTTTAACCAGTAATAGCGTCCTCAAATGTAGGATGCAAATGAGGCGGATCCATAAATAATGACGATCAAACAGAGCCCTTTGATTCTCAGCAACCTTTACACATAAGCCGCTTATGAAAATCTATAGGCGGAAGGCCCTGGATAAGCAAATAATTCCGCTGTGGCTTACTCATTCGGTGAATCTAATAAGGGTGTACAGTAGGCCTGCAAAATGCACAGATTTCCATCAGCCGCTTCAATCTCTGGGGTTCATGGTGATCTATGTCAATTGCAATTGTACTGGTCTGACCGACAAGTTTCCAGGCAAAATGAAGAGGGGACAGAAAAGAAAGGGGAAGTCGTGCGTCGGTGACAGTCAACTGCACAAGATAAACATTGGGCACCAGCTTGATGAATTTTCTGACCTCACCCCGCGGTCAGGGGGGTATCGGATTTGCCTGAAATTTCAGGGACTCGGGTGGCGTTGGACCTAAGACTGGTTTGACCTCTTTAAAACTAGTTTATCATTTTCTGGACCGTTTGTATGGAACACTATTCCTGCACATTTGAAAACTATAGCCTTACTTGGAATATTTAAAACGAAACTTTTCGATTACCTGATGAGCCAAACATAACCTCACTGGGCATTTATTTAAACAACCCTGATGGTTAATACTTTCATGTGTGTGTGTGTGTGTGTGTGTGTGTGTGTGTGTGTGTGTGTGTGTGTGTGTGTGAGATGAATGTTGCGTGTTACTATTATTCTGTGTGTATAATTTTTTAATTTTTTTTTTTAATTTATTATTTTGTTTCTATTTTCTTTTAAATTGTTGTTGCCTGAAGTAATGTGTGTAGATATACGTCTTTATTATTATTATTATTATTATTATTATTATTATTATTATTATTATTATTATTTTTAAACCTATTTTATGTTGTTAGCAACGGCAAGTTTGTAAAATGACGATTTGTTTCTGTCAAAACTATTTTCCGTTGATAAATAAAGTTTCATCATCATCATCTCTGCACATCATCTCTGCTCTCCCTCCCCTCTCCGGGAGCGTCAGCACGCATTCATATCGTGCTCCAGCTCGCAGTGGATTCATGTGTCTTAAGTGAATTTGCCAAGTATGATATTTTTGGCACACGGGTTTGTGATTGTGTCTCCTACATTCTGGCGATTTTTCACGCGAGAGGATGGAGTTTTTCGTGAGTAATGACTTATGAGTGTTTTCCCATGAACTCTCTTGTCTTCCATTTTCAAATTTTGTACACGTGTGCGGTGACTCATATGGCCTCCATTGTTTTGTAATCAGGGGGCGTCAGACCTGGCTACGCCTGTCATCATAGTCCCAACACTGTGTAAACACACCAGCGCAGATGCCTGGCCCAGGGGTCAGGGGTCTGACCTCATCATCCGACCGCCTCTATTTCTGTCAAACATAAAAGCAGAGATAGGAGAAATAAGAGTTTCAACTCTCGTGGAGCCCTGGGTTTGTCAAAATTGGTCGCCGAAGACAACCCAGTGCAAATCATTGTCGAACACTGAATATCTTTTCATTTATACCAACGAAAATCCGTAAACATTCAACTGCGCCTCACCGGTGCGCCTTTAGATAATACAATTTGCGTCTTCAGACCCCCTCCTTACACCAGGTTTTGCCACCCGTGACCGACCGTGTATTGTCAGGCCAGGTGTGTGCTCGTAATCTGTGCGTTGTCTGTAGGCGATTAGTCTTTGTGTGGTGTCAGCTAGAGTGATGGCAAGATGGGCCCGACCACACGGTCCAAGCTAGGCTTCACACAGACAAACGTAGAAGAGATAAGACGTACTCTGGACCCCATTCAGATCACTTACCATACGGACCATACGAAGCTACCAGTGTGGCGAAAGGTGTTAAATCTACGCTACGTTGACGAATTTCGGCCTCAAGGTGTTACAACAACCTGGGAGGATTATGGAGAACACCATACCATTTATGAACACCTAATTGACCCAGATTTGAGTAGTCTGCCCAAAGACCTTGTGCATTCAACTATACGGCTGAAAGACGGTAGGCGGCAACTACTTGTCATTCATGTGTATTACACAACAGCAAGTTTCCTGGTGCAGGGCCGGTCCTGCCGCCAGTGGGTGGACAGGGAGTTTGCGGCACTGAGAGACATCGTAAACGCCTTGGCTGCCCAGTCTGGACACAGTCAGCTGGCGCTGCCGTCTAGAGTTGACTCTGCACTGCCAGTGGACCATGACTCCTTGACCAACACTGAGATGGACGACACCGTCAGCCCCACCGGCAAGGACAACGCCATCAGCGGCAGCTGTGCTCGCGCTGTCATCACAACTCTCGTCGGAGACAGTAGCACCACCATCAATACCAGCGACAGCGTCATCAGTACTGGTACTTCTGACGTTGGCATCACCAACAATCCCACCACCATCACAACCAGTGACAACGTCGACAGTGTTAGTGCTGCTAATACGTCTGACATCGGCAGCAGTGGCACCACCATCAGCGACAGCGTCAACAGTGCTGGTGCTGCCAATACATCTGACATCGGCAGCACTGGTACCACCATCAGCGACAGCGTCAACAGTGTTGGTGCTGCCAATACATCTGACATCGGCAGCACTGGCACCACCATCAGCGACAGCGACAACAGTGCTACTGCTGCCAATATGTCTGACATAGGCAGCACTGGCACCACCATCAGCGACAGCGTCAACAGTGCTGGTGCTGCCAATACGTCTGACATCGGCAGCAGTGGCACCACCATCAGCGACAGCGTCAACAGTGCTACTGCTGCCAATACGTCTGACATCGGCAGCACTGGCACCATCATCAGCGACAGCGTCAACAGTGCTGATGCTGCCAATACGTCTGACGTCGGCAGCACTGGCACCTCCATCAGCGACAGCGTCAACAGTGCTTGTGCTGCCAATACGTCTGACATCGGCAGCACTGGCACCACCATCAGCGACAGTGTCAACAGTGCTTGTGCTGCCGATACTTCTGACATCGGCAGCACTGGCACCACCATCAGCGACAGCGTCAACAGTGCTTGTGCTGCCGATACGTCTGACATCGGCAGCACTGGCACCACCATCAGCGACAGCGTCAACAGTGCTGTTGCTGCCAATACGTCTGACATCGGCAGCACTGGCACCACCATCAGCGACAGCGTCAACAGTGCTGCCAATACGTCTGACATCGGCAGCACTGGCACCATCATCAGCGACAGCGTCAACAGTGCTGCCAATACGTCTGACATCGGCAACACTGGCACCACCATCAGCGACAGCGTCAACAGTGCTTGTGCTGCCAATACGTCTGACTTCGGCAGCACTGGCACCACCATCAGCGACAGCGTCAACAGTGCTTGTGCTGCCAATACGTCTGACATCGGCAGCACTGGCACCACCATCAGCGACAACGTCAACAGTGCTTGTGCTACCGATACTTCTGACATCGGCAGCACTGGCACCACCATCAGCGACAGCGTCAACAGTGCTGGTGCTGCCGATACGTCTGACATCGGCAACACTGGCACCACCATCCGCGACAGCGTCAACAGTGCTGGTGCTGTCAATACGTCTGACATCGGCAGCACTGGCACCACCATCAGCGACAGCGTCAACAGTACTGGTGCTGCCAGTGCGTCTGACATCGGCAGCACTGGCACCACCATCAGCGACCGCGACAACAGTGCTGGTGCTGCCAATACGTCTGACGTCGGCAGCACTGGCACCACCATCAGCGACAGCGTCAACAGTGCTCGTGCTGCCAATACGTCTGACGTCGGCAGCACTGGCACCACCATCAGCGACAGCGTCAACAGTGCTAGTGCTGCCAATATGTCTGACATCGGCAGCACTGGCACCACCATCAGCGACAGCGTCAACAGTGCTTGTGCTGCCGATGCCTTTGACGTGGGCAGCACTAGCACCAACGTCACCATCAGCAACAGCGTCAACAGTGCTGGTGCTGCCAATACGTTTAACACCGGCAGCACTGGTACCAGCATCGCCACCAGCGACCATGACAGCAGTGTTCCCGCTGCCAGTACAACAGACGCCGGCGGGGCTGGCACTCATCCATCTGCTCCTGTTGCTGCAGTGTCCACTGAGTCTGCGTGCCAGACAGTCTGCCCGGTAGTACTCAACCCTGACCCCCTGGCTGTTGAGCGCCTGATGGCGGAGATATTGGCTCTCCGATCCGCCGTTGGGGAGATCCGCCACTCGTACAACATCGAGGTGGATTCGCTGCACACGGAGATTAGACACCTGCGTGAGCGGATCACCCAGCTGGAGGGGGAGAAGGATGGCCAGAAAAGCGACAGGAAAAGTGGCAAGAAGAACCCGTCACCCCCGTCCAACACTCGGCCCAAGCAAGCGCTGGAAAAGTCGCCAACCTCAACGACAACTTCTGAGCCCCCGCGTGCATCTCCGCTAACCCCCGAGCGCAAAGAGCCGGCACCAAACCGACCATCTTCAGATACCGACAAAGCCACCGACCTTTCTGCACTCCAAAACCCAAAGCCCGGCACCCAGACGCTACTACTCGGCGATTCGATACTACGCGGCCTTCATGGAGACCTGATGTCTGTCACTGGCACAGACAAAGCGCAGGTCGTGTCAGTGTCAGGCCTCGACAGAGCCGGCATCCTCCAGCACCTTCACGATGCCGACCCCACGAATGCAGTCACCACAGTCGTCATGCATGTCGGCATCAATGACTGTAAGCGTGGGTTCGTCATCGGCAAGAAGGGCTGGAAGGATGTGATTTCTGCTGCCAGACGAGTCTTCCCCAAGGCAGAAATCTTCATCTCATCCATCCTGCCCACGATCAACGAACGTCAGCAGCCTGATCCATGCGTCACAGACACCAACCTTTGTCTCAGGGAGGTGTGCCACTCGCTGAAGGTAAACTTTATTGACAACGACCAAGTGTTCTACACAAGGACCGGCGAGGTAAAGAGCGGGTGGTTTAGAGACGCCATCCATCCGAACAAGCGGGGCACCAGTGCTCTCGCTGTAAACATCAAGCGGGCGTACTCTGGCCGTATCTCCAACATCGTAACCCGCCCCACTGAGGCTAGACACCAAAACCCACACCGCCACGGACAGCTAAATGTACCCGGGCATGGCGGTAAAAACGGGCATCCCGGCCCTCGAGACCAAGGGCCTCAACACAGTCAGCGCCCTCAGCACGCAGCCAGTTCAAGCTTGGCGCCCCGATTCCGCGAGGAGCAGGCTGTGACGAAAGTCTTCAGAATGGCGCCCAGATTCCACCAAGAGCAGGCTTTTGCAAAAGACTCTAGTCAGCACGATCCGAACCATGCTGACCGTACACCAGCGCCGTTTGCTTATGGCGGTGGATCAAAGGCCGGGGCTGCTCCAGAACACAAGCCACAGCAGCCCGGCTATGATCGCACATCAACACTCATGGGCGCCCCTTCCTACATGGCAGGCGGTCGACCTGTGTACCCCTACCCGTACCCCAAACCCCCAACTTTCCCCTATCCCCCGCCGCCCCCACCCCCTGGAGTGCCGCAGCTTAGTGAGAGTGACTGTGCCGCCTTGTTTTCGCTTCTTCAAAAGTTCAGGCCACGCGCCGGAAATTAGGACACGCGTGATAGCCATTTCGACATTCTTTGATAAAGTCCCACTGTGCGCGTTTTGTGGACCAATTATTGACAGTAATTTCCAATCTGCTATTACCATTTCCCGATTTAAATATACTTTTTTACTTAGCGATTTTTTAAAATATGATAGTTGTACCATTTTCTTAGACTTTAAATTTGTTTGTTTTTCTTTCTTCTTATTTTTAAGTCGTCAAATTAGCTTTGTGTATTATGAACTTTGTCGCAGGTGAACGTGCATAGTTCCTTGACAAGTCATTTTTTATTTGTTCTCTTTTATAGTTGCTCACTTTGTTATTTTTGTTGACATAACCAAGCAAGAAAACCGTAAACATTCTGCTGAACTTAGACTAAGCGCGTGATAAACATTGTGTTTCTTTGCCGTGTATTCTTTTATTGAGCTTATTTAAAGCATTCTATTGATATTGATATTAGTTGATTTTTATTTTTTATTTTGTTGGATTATTTTTTGTGACCATATTAATTTTGTATTATATCTTTCGTTACATTTGTGTTTTTACCGACATGCAAAATCGTAATTTAAATACTGTTCCGAAACGAACAGACGAACTGAGAATTGGCCATCTTAACATATACCATCTAGTTAACAAGGTGCCCGATTTATCCGTGTTCCTAAACACGCCCTTACATTTTCATATTTTTGGTGTGTCCGAGTCGAGGCTTAAAAGTTCAGTAAGGGATAACTCCATTTCTGTCCCAAATTTCTCAGTACTCCGCAGAGATGCCTCAAGCCCACAGCACACTGGACTAGCTGTATATATACATAATTCAATACTTGGTAACGTCAAACGGCGACAAGACTTAGAGTCAGCTCAAGTGGAAAGCTTGTGGGTAGAAGTGAAGACATCTAAATCACCCCCCGTCCTCATTGGCTTTATTTATAGAAATCCCGCAGCCAGCTGGGACTGGTATGATGACTTCGTAGCAATGATGGATAGCGTAAATCAAAATAAAGCTGACGTTGTTCTTTTGGGCGATTTTAATATTGATCTTTCTAAATCTAAAGGGTCCAATGCTGCATGGGCGTCAACAACAGCACTATTCGGTTTAGAACAGTTAATTAAAACCCCCACTAGAACCACATGTACATCTTCAACCCTGATTGATCATATTTATGTGACAAATGATGATAAAATATCAAATGTACATGTTCCCTCCTTAGCTGTCAGTGACCATAACCCAGTATGTTGCACAGTCTCCATGAAACTAGACAAAGAGAACAAAAAGAGACATAAAACAATTAAATATCGTTCTTTCAAAACATTTAATAACGGCGACTTTCTGCGGGATCTGCGCAATACTCCTTTCAGGGACGTGTATAACCACACTTCTCCTGACAGTGCCCTGTCGTACTGGATGGATCTATTCCTTGGAGTCCTAAATAAGCATGCGCCCATACGAGAAAAACGAGTTAAGCACTCTACCCTGCCACCCTGGTTAACAGTAGATGTCAAACAGGCCATGTCATTTAGAGACAAACTTAAGAAAGAAAAACAGTTTGATGAATATAAGAAACAACGAAATCGTGTTAAATACTTAGTGAGAGCGTCAAAAAAACTGTTCTTCCAGGAAATGATTAGGGACAAAAAAGATACAGCATCGGTGTGGAAAGCCCTGAACGTTATAACAAAGGGTAAATCAGCCCCTGAAATACCATCCCATTTGTCAGCTGATATATTAAATAAGCACTTCCTATCGACAGCTGAAACACTTGCTCAGTCAGCTGCAAGTAGTAACACAGAGTACCAAGTTCCTAGTGTACTGGAAAAATACTGTGAGGCCAAAAATATGCTGCAGACATTCATCATTCCTGATATTACCGTCGCTGAAGTCGGCAAATTCATCTCTAGCATGCCGAACAAAATGTCCACCGGGATGGATGGTATAGACAACAAAATTCTGAAAATGTCACTACCATATACGGTAGAGGCACTCACTTATATCTTTAACCTCTGTATAAAACACAGCACGTTTCCAGCTATTTTCAAAGAGGCCAAGGTAATTCCAATCCCTAAATCAAAAGATCTTGAAGATGTCAATAACTACCGTCCTATCTCACTTTTGTCGGCCCTGTCAAAGCCCCTTGAAAAACACATACAAAAACACCTCCTCGATTTTCTAGAAAAGGGCAATTTCATAAATATTCATCAGTCCGGCTTTAGACCGAAACACTCATGTCAGTCAGCACTGGCACACATTGTAGACAGCTGGCTGGAATCAATAAATAAAAACCTGATGTCTGGAGCTGTTTTCTTAGACCTACAAAAAGCATTTGATCTTGTCGACCATGACATTCTCTTAAAGAAGCTAGCAGCATACCATATAAGTGAAACTGCCATAGCATTTTTTAGATCATACCTAAAAGACAGAAAACAAAAGGTATATACTCATGGAAAATACTCTAAACAAGGACAAGTTAACTACGGTGTCCCCCAGGGGTCGATCTTGGGACCTCTTCTATTTATATTATTCATTAATGATTTGCCTTTGCATATTACTAACACTGATGTTAATTGCAACCTGTTTGCGGACGATACGAGCCTCCATGTTTCAGGTAAAAAAACAGCTGACATTACCATTAGCTTACAAAGTAGTCTCAGCGAGGTTTCCGACTGGTGTAGAGAGAATCATATGGTCCTTCATCCAGGAAAAACAAAGAGTATTTTAATCACTACACGACAAAAACACCAACGCCGACCACAGCCGTTACATTTACAACTGAACGCTAAACCGATAGAACAAGTCACAGAACGTAAATTCTTGGGAATACACGTTGACGAACAATTATGTTGGGAGACGCATATAAATACAGTCTGTAAAACCATTGCTAAAAACACTTTCCTGTTGTCCCAGCTTAGACAAGTAACGGATACACATACTCGTAAACTGTTTTTTCATGCCCATATCAAGTCTCACGTTGATTATGTTTCCACAGTGTGGGACGGTTGTAGTGATGTTCACATGAACAGGTTAAACTCTATATATAAAAGAGCTGTCAAAATGATAGATACGCGGCCCATTCCTACCACAGACAAATTTAGACATCTAAACATTCTCGGCCTGCGTCAACAACTTAGTTTCAACAAATGCATCCTCATGCACAAGATATTAAATAACATGACACCGCAGTATCTAACCACCAAATTTGTGCCACAGCAAGAACGCGAACGGTCCTCAAGGAACAATACTTTACCCCTACCTCTGCCTAGAATTGACCTCTTTAAAACTAGTTTATCCTTTTCTGGACCGTTTGTATGGAACACTATTCCTGCACATTTGAAGACTATAGCCTCACTTGGAATCTTTAAAACGAAACTTTTCGATTACCTGATGAGCCAAACATAACAACACTGGGCATTTAAACAAACCCTGATGGTTAATGCTTTATGTAATATAATTATGCATTTATCTATATTGTTGGTGTGTGTGTGTGTGT
>BTPG01000004.1:72421480-72612283 GCA_036245525.1 Semisulcospira habei | reverse complement strand
CACATACACACACACACACACACCTTTCCAATTTTTCGGCCAGTGGAAAGCTTGGTTTGGACTCTGGACTGAGGTTAAAGATCCCAAACAAAAAGTTGGAAACACCGCCCCCTCCCCCCCCCCCTCCCCCCACCCCCTCACTCCGGGAAAGAACTGATCTGCCCCTGTGTTGGTCTGGTTTAGCGTGCTGGTCTGTGATTTTGGACCTTAAGCCGTACAGCCGTTACGTCCACAATCACAAACCTGCACACAGTAATGCGAGATGTAGATGAGGTTTGTAATTTTACTAATAGAGTGAGACAGTTAATAAGAGTTGCACTTTGCAGTTGCGGTGGCTCATGGGGATCTATGCGTGTGTTTCACGTGAGCATGTGCGTTGGGTTCAGCTAGCGGCTCTTTGAGCCGATTCATAGAATTGGGTAAAGCGCCTATATAATGACCGGCATCATCGTGATGCTTCTTTCGCTTTGTGTCGAGAAGATTCCTGCAAAAAATCATCCATAGACACAGACAGCCAAACAGAAGTATTTTATACATAAATTGGAAAGTGTATAGTTCTTAGTAAATCATGAGTAGTTGCAGAAGTGTCGTATAGCGTTACCGGCGCCGGCAGGCGGCAACGCTATATGACACTTCCGCAGCTATTGATGCAGGGCGCCTGGAACGAGTTTAACGACGGAGTTGCAGTAACCCGCGGCTGCAAGCAGCGTCACGCGCGGTGGTGGCGGAGCTTTGAGTTGGCGAGAGGATGATGAGTGTGAATTAATTACCCAGAATGATTACCCCACTCTGTCTCTCTTCCAGTCAATCCGGCCACTCCCAATCTGATCGCCCGTTACATTTAATTAGTAACCCGCAATGCGATCTTCAAACCACACCTTCCATCTGCAAGACGCGCGCATTCTCATGTGACCCTGCACCCGTCGTTTGGCTGATATGGATCAGTTGTTGAGATCGCCTGTGATGCAGCAGAATCTGTTTTGAGCGTCTACCCTTACGAGAAATCACCTGTCATTAAAAACCATTACTGAGGTGGCTGTGGACACCCAGATGACGGTCTCTAATGACGGGTGACACTTTTTGCCCTTCAAGATATCTGTTGAGAGAGCATCTGTTTTTATATTGAACGCATTTTCATAAAAACAAAGAACTAAAAATCCCCCCCTCCCGTCCCCCCCCCCCCCCACTCCAAATAAATAAATAAATAAATAAATAAATAAATAAATAAAATTTAAAAAAAGAAGCTCAAAACAGGTCCCTCTGTAACTAGAAACAAGTGGCGGAACCATAATAGTTCCCAAATAGTGCCTGATGTCTGGTGCCTGTTGCCTGTCATGCATTGATTCATCTCGTTATTTAGGCGCAAACATTGAGAAAATGCAAATAAATCCGTTTACTTACGAGAAAAAAAGGAAAAAGAAAAAGGGTAACTGCAAGAGGTATAGATCTTCATGAGCCCCCGGAATTGCGGGGGCTCATGAGGATCTATGCTTCTTGCTGAATCCACTTCGTATCCGTGTGCCTTGGACGGCTGTCGCTCTTTGGCATTGAGCTAATCAAAAGATTTGAAAAACACAATTTGCGTCCAATGGCAGACTAGGACTTAAAACCGACTTGAACTAATTTGAAATGAACTTTACAGGGCACGTAAGGCAATCATCCACAAAGAAAGAAGCACGCTTCAAAAGGACCCAGGAAACTGTTTTGTGCTTGTCCCTCCGAAGCGCGTTTCTTTGTTTTCATACGTCATGCGGTGGCAAGACAAGTTTTGCTGTGTATGATTATTTTTTTATCACAGCAACAATCAGTAAAGTCATCTTGAATCTTGAATCTGTCTTGAAAACATCTCTTTCTTTATCGGTTATTTTCATGCATTTTATTGGCTTGACATTCACCTATCTGCTCTACATTTTGAAATAATTATTGATTTTTTTGTGTGTTTTCTTTGCATTTTATACGACTGGCAATCACCTTGTCGCTCTGCATGATAAGTACAGTCACCGCCGCTGATTTCACTGTGTTTAACCCTTGGGTGTCGGTAGCGATTTTGGTCGAGGTGATTCCTGCGGAATCACCTCGACCAAAGTCGCTACCGACACCCACAGGGTTTTAAGTCTTTTCAAAGATCTAATTAATTAATTAGCCCCTATGACATCTCACAGGTGTTCCTGAACTTTCATTACTGATACTAATGCTGATCCGACAGGAGTTTGCCTGTAGAACCTGCGTACACATCCCTGTCATTCTAGTGCCAAAAGCTTGAGATGGTCGGCCAGGATAGTACATGGGCAGTGCCTGGTTAACTCCAGGGAGGTGGTACAGGGTCTCTCACCAGTCTGAAATCCAAGGAAACACAATACGTGTGTCCAAATGATGGAAAAAACACTACAGATTTATTTATTTATTTATTTATTTATTTATTTATTTATTTATTTATTTGCGGGGAATGAAGGGGGTGGGGGCATTGTCATGGAATTCAGGGCTCATTTCAAACTTGCATGCGTTTAAGCAATCCAGACCAAAAAGGTGACTGCCAAGCGTGTAATATGCAAAGAAGTACCCAACGGAGAAAGAAACACTCTTAGAAAAGACGGGTACATTGTGTTGTACCCGTCTTTTCTAAGCGTGTTTCTTTCTCCGTTGGGTACTTCTTTGCATGCGTTTAATATGGCTTTTTAAAAAAAAAAATTGTTATTAACATAGCTCTAAGAAAGTTCATTCATGAGGGAATCATTGCGACAAAAAAGGTGATACCATTAGCTAAAGTATACGCTGGACAAAAGGTTAGTTCCCTTCCTTGCGGTACCTAACCACCAGCCCACGACAAGTGTACACAGGCCCAAGGGAAAAGACGCTTAACACCTCAGGCGGACATTAATTGCTTAAATTCGTCAATAGGGCCTACAACGTATTCCAAATGTTGTCTTGCCTTAACCCTTGTCATTCGGAATACACCAGTGTATTAAATAAGTTTTGACTAAAATAGTTCAAGGGTAGTGCCAGAATAGCTTGGCGCCTCTAGGCGCCAAGCTATTCTGGCACTACCCTTGAACTAAAGCCATTGGTCTATATCCTTATCTGTAAAGGCCCCGCCACACATGCCCGATTTTGAGGCCGATTCCCGATCAGTTTCGAATCGGTAGGTGATCGGGCCGGACTATAAAAACGTGTGCACTGCCACACATTTCCCGACTTGTTTAGCCGACCGGTTTGAACCGAAGATCAAAGTCGTACCTGTTTCTGCAAAATGGCTGCTAGTTTTGACAGTGATGATGATGTGCTTGCATTATCAGCAGTTTTGCATCATATTTGGGAAGAGGCGGGCGAGACATCGGCAACGATGGTGGTACTGATCTTCCGACATTTTCAAACTGAAACGACGTGCTTTGCGAGACGCGCTCTGATTGGTTGAAGCTTACGATCGGGACCGATTCGGATCGGAAAAAATAGAGCAGGTTCTAGACACCCGGGCGATTGGGACCGGATCGGATAATTGACGTCATCCGAACGCAATCGGATCGGAATCGGCTTCAAAATCGGGGCACAACCGGCACGTGTGGCGGGGCCTTAAGTACTATAATGTAGCTTGCATATGGCAGTGTACAAATTTAAAACTTTTAGCCTCAGTATGACATGGGTTAACCAAGACTTTCTACAACCCCGTGAGTAGGCACATGTAGCAGAGGTGTGGTACTACTACTGCCTCTTCCGCGTAAAGGCCCCGCCACACTTGCCGGTTGTGCCCCGATTTTGAAGCCGATTCTGATCCGATTGCGATCGGATGACGTCATATATCCGATCTGATCGCAATCGGCTGGGAATCGGGTGTTTAGAAACTGCTCTATTTTTCCGATCCGAATCGGTCCCGATTGTAAGCTTCAACCAATCAGAGCGCGTCTCGCAAAGCACGTCGTCAGTTTCAGTTTGCAAATGACGGAAGATCAGTACCACCTTCGTTGCTGATGTTTCGCACGCCTCTTTCCGAATATGATGCAAAACTGCTGATAATGCAAGCACATCATAAAATTTTGCAGAACAGGTATGACTTTGATCTTCGGTTCAAACCGGTCGGCTAAAAAAAGTCGGGGAATGTGTGGCAGTGCACACTGACGTTTTTGCAGTCCGGTCCGATCACACTCCGATTCGAAACTGCTCAAGAATCGGCCTCAAAATCGGGCATGTGTGGCGGGGCCTTTACGGGGGAACTCTGCTATGTAGAAAAGAGAAGAAGAGAAGAGAAATTTTAATTTTTGCGACATTCAAATTTCAGAAATCAAACAAAACATCATCGGTGAGTCCTTGTGTGCATGAGTCATACCACGAGCGTGTATAAAAGTCGCAGCCTTAACCCCTTCTCTGCCAACCGACGTACACTTTTTTTTTCTGAAATCTGTGTTCTCTGAACGGCCAAACGCCACAGCTGTCCAAATAACATGGACACAAAGTGGTCTTGTCAAGAGGCGTAGATCCTCATGAGCCCCCGCAGTTGCGGGGGCTCATGAGGACCTGTGCCTCTTGCAGTTAGATCGCGTTCACTTTTTCACTCGACGGTGAAGGGGTTAACCAAGAGCCATTTTGCGCGGAAAGTAACCTCCGTGAGATGGCCTTAGTAGCCTGCTCGGCGTTAAACCCAAATAACTAACTGAAAGTGAAAGTGGACAAAAGTGAAGTCATCAAAGTTCATTACTATCATCTTATTGTCTTGTTCGTAACCTTTACCGCTCGAGCCGCAAACCCTCTTTTTCTTGTAACAGTGTTCAAGCTAATGCGATTAGCCGTGCCGTTGATTTAGAGTCAGTACGCAAAAACCCGTCGTTCCGATGTCGACACGCGCAGTTTGCCCGCGCGCGGGCAAACTGCGGCCGACATCCGCCCGACGACCTCTCTCTCTTTCTCAGTCGTTCTCTCGCTTGGGCAAGGGAGATGACTGTAATCCGATTAGGTGCTGACTGCCTGATTAGCATTCCTTCCACAGCCACGGCCCCACGGATTCTAAACCGGTGTGCACCACCCTTGTTGGAGACGTGAGAACTATCCGCGCGGCCAAACTTTCCGAGAGGATGAAGGTGGGTATATGACTTTGTATGAATAGTTTACTTTCTGCAAATGGAAGTGCGTGCCAAGGAGAAAAATGAACTCATAATTAAGAATGGCTGAATACAAAATAACAAAATTAGATTTTAGATCTAATCAGGCAGTTTACACATGTACGTAGGCCTATCATTATGAAGAACTGAAACAATGAGACATCTAATCAATATATGAATATTCAAGTACAACTGATGGACGTAGATCATAAAAAAAGGTTGGATATAGCAGAAGTCGCATACATAAAGGTTTTTCTTTTTTTCAGAGGTCTAGACCAGGTCTACACTTTTTAAAAATATATATGCATGTAATTACTCATCTTATTATGAACTCTGAATCTAACAAAGGTTAGACCCCTTGCCATTTTGTTCTAACAGATTTTAATGTTAATACCCTAATTTCACCTCAAGTAAAAATGTTTTCGATATTGACTTCAACAGGTAAGTATTCAGCTGGGTTTTGTTGTTGTTGTTGTTGTTTTAAACCTGTAGACTACATGTGATTCACGAAGAGACCACACACAAGTAATCAGACGCTAGGCACGTAATGCGTTCGTGACACGATGGTATTAGACATTCGTCAGCCATACGTTACATCTGATCCCGGCTTGAGCACCTTTTCTTCCCGATGCTGCATCTTTTGTTCTGGTCTTAATTCGATGCTTATTTGCTGACCTCCGTTCCTTTATTGTGCTGCTAGATTAGATCTAATACTCGGATCTAATGCTCTTAAATGTTCCGCAGCGTGATACGAGCGAAGCGGTAAGATTTGCGTTTCGCGTTCTCTCTTGCATTATGACAAACTTATCTCGTCCCATCCGCAAGAGGCATAGATTGTCATGAGCCCCAACAAAATGCGGAGGCTCATGAGGATCTATGCCTCTTGCTCTTCTAATTTAGATCTGCGTTCCAGATACAAAGGGTGTCCTGGTTCGGTTTGATGCCGGAGAGGTGTTCTTGAGTGAAAAAGGATCAATTGTTTCTGGTGATGTTCTTTTCCTGGACAGCCCTTGGGCATCTTTGCGTGTTCATGCGTAATTTTGCATTTTGAAAACTAAGTCCTTTTCTTTTACCTCTAAGCTCGCCTTTTTTTTTTTTTTTTTTTCTCTCGTAGAATACGGTGTGGCTGAATGTTAAAGTCCATGGCCCCACAACGGAAGTCTTACAAAGACTGGAGTTCTTTCATTATTTTTTAATCCCATAACTGCTGCAAAAGACATTTACCCTCGTGAGCCCCCGTAACTTGTTAGTCTTGTGTTCTCTATGCCTATTTCTTTTAGTCCATTAACATCTGTTTTTTTGTGGGTTTTTTGCGCGAATGTCGGTAAGTGTGTAGTGGTTTCAGACGCGCTATTTGTGATCACTGCCAGTGAAAGGGTAAATTTTACGTGTCACCATCTTTGGTTCATGTTCCTGTTATTATTATTGTTGTTGTTACTGATCTCTCTCTCTCTCTCTCTCTCTCTCTCTCTCTCTCTCTCTCTCTCTCTCTCTCTCTCTCTCTCTCTCTCTCTCTCTCTCTCAGTCTCTCTCTCCCTCTCTCTCAGAGTCGTTGCAGTTGTTGTTGCTGCTGCTGCTGTTCTTACTGTTGTTTTTATTTCAACCTATTCTTGACTTTTAGTAAATAGGCAGATTAGGTACAATGTTTTACTGAGTCTCCGTTTGTCAGGTCGTTCTACCTTGTTTGTCTCAGTTTTGTTGCATTCCGGGAGTATGTCCCTTGTGACAGTTCTGGCTTGTCTTACACGGCTGCCTCGTCTTTGCTGCAACAGCTCTATCAGTCCTTACTCATACGGTTCACATTTTTCACATGTTGTCTGTGCCGCGCCTTGCCTTCTCTGCCCTCTGAAGACTAAAGGCAGTACTAGTCAATTTTGGTTAAAACTAGAGAACCCGGCCTTTCATATTGTACTACAACTTCATCTCGCTTTTCACAAAATAGACTTTTGCCATCACTGAGCAAGAAGGATACAGGACGACGAGAAAATGCGAGGCGGGACAAGACGAGCGAGACAAGACGAGACGTCTTGTTTCGCTCGTCTTGTCTCGCCTCGCATTTCAGTCTCATCCCGTCTCGCCGCATCCCTAGTCTTGTCTTGGGAGGTGTTCTTCCAGCCTTGCCCGTGCGTGCTCAGAAAGCTAATAGGATCAGGCCGCAAAAGAGCAAGCCTTTTCCAGAAAATACTTTTGTACCTGATAAACGTCACGGGAGGAGAACAAAAGAAAAAAAGTAATTATATTCTTTTAGACACCCACATGGCAGCCTGATCGACGCGAGTGCCCTCTTTCGCCAGAAAAAGCCGCTTATGTTTGTTCAGGAGCGACTACTCTTTCACGTAATTACGGTGTGGGACCGCCTTGCCTCTGGCTTACAGATCGTCTTAGTCTCGGCGCACCTTGCCCAGATAGAAAGTCCTTCAGTCAACGCGGGGGCCCATCATCTGGACGTGGTATAGATTCACATGAGCCCTGCAGTCGCAGGGGCTCATTTAAATTTATGCCACCTGCTGGCATTCATTTGCCCGGTAGCTTTACGTTACTTGACGCTAAACGCAAAATGTGAGGAACTGAGAACTGCGTGTCACGAACTGTCGAGATTCAGGCATTTCTTATTGAACTGTTGATGCTTCTGGTGGTTTCCACGTTGAATGAAAAATACATGCATACTTTACCTACGTAACGTAAAGCCATTCTGAGGCACAATTAGTATAAAACGTAATACGTACTGTTATGTTTGATGAATTGACAGTTCACTTTCTTGCAACTTCGGTGAGTTGCATTTAGTCGGCACTGCAGTAATTATAAGCAAAAGGTCCTCGGGCTGACCTCGTCCGAGGATACGCATTTCAAGGTTCCTCATAAATAAAGGAAAAATTAAAAATTGTAGATCGCTATAAACCTTGTTTTGGATTTGAGAGGAGAAAAAATTAACACGGCGTATCAGATCCCAGATCCGTCCAGTTGAAAATAAACAAAACAAAACAAAAAAAAAACTACGAAATACAACTGTTGTGTATTTAATTTTTAAAAAAATTAACCTTTTCCTTTTTGTGACCACATGATCATGTTTTCGCTTGGGGGTTTTGGAACCCTCCCCCCCCCCTCCTCCCCCCTCCCCTCCCCCCCTCCCCTCCCTCCCCCCCCCTACACACCAGTTGTTTGATATTTTGGTAAATGGCGAGAGTCTTGACTCACACGCACGCGCCGTCGGGGAGGCCTTTCAGTTGTATCAGGTTGCAGGTCCCAAACAAAAAGTTGGAAATCTTTCCTCGTGTTTTGCATAATTATATTTTTAATGGGGAACAACCCCAAGCCTGCACGATCAGCTTCAGGGGAAACTGCTAGACTGGGACACGTCAGTCCTACTGTGAAAACAGTGCGATCACTCCAGACGAAGGAGTGATCGCCCTGTTTCGGCAGCCTGGATGGAGATGCATCTGCACATCAAACTTATTAGTTAATTCCATCCCTGCTGTTCTTACGGAGTAAGTCATGGAGGACAAAGCATGTGATTTTCTCCAATATCGTGAGAACGGCAGTCACGCCATTCCGTCGTCTGATCCCGCCCCGCCGATAAGAGCAGAGAAAATTGGACAAGACACTGACGCTAATTCCCTACTAAGGGGCATCAATCAGGACTTCTGCTCAGTTCTGATTCCCTCCCTTTATAAGACCCGGATCAGTAGGTGACTTAATCGACTGATCTGCCTCGAAATGGGTATGCAAGCTGAAACAATTCTGCTAGCAAGTGGTATAGATTCTTATGAGCCCCAGCGACTACAGGGGCTCATGAGAATCTATGCTTCTTGCGGATGGTCCCCTGGTGTGTGTGGGGGGGGGGGAGGGGGGGGGGGTATATTTGGGCGGTTCTGACTGCGTCCCTTTAGATCATTTTAAACGGAATGCCTTTTATCCGTTGGAGCATTTCCTTGGACATGACTTGTAAGAATCATTATGACAAAAAATGATATACCGAAACACCTATTCGTCGGACTTCGTTTTGTTTTGTCTTTAAGTTCAGTCATTATCTCTTTAACTGCCACTGAGACGGCCAATTTCCAACTGAACCATAAGTGAAAACACGTTCATTTGAAGTAGCTTCTATTTCTGAATACGGTGGTCCCCTTTGCTGACAAGTTCTTTATTTTATATACAACTTGTCTTCTTTATAACGGTTCTTAGTTGTATTGCCACTCATAGCTTTTATGAAAATGCATTCATTTATTCATTCATTCATTCATTCATTCAGATACCTCTGCTACACTAACGAATTTTCCTTGGCCGTACCTTTAACCCGTTTAGCCCCATGAGTGCCGGCATTTCCCAAATTTGGAAGGAGTGTTACTTAACGCTAAGGTACCAGATGCAGAAGGTGGATTGACCACGATAATTCAAGGGTAGTGCGGGATTACCTTGGAAGGCGCCAAGCTAATCTGTGCATTATCCTTGGATTATCATGGTCAACAACCTCCTGCTGTAGGGTCTCTGGGCTAAATGGGTTAATACCTAGCGGGTGCTCAACGCGTGCATGTCATGTGGTGGCGACATGGCTGAAGACTAATTGGCTGTCAGTGAGACGTTCGGGCCGGTCACGAGCCGCTTGTTGCACGTGCAGGCGGTCATAAGACACGCCCTCCTAAGTCGTCTCTTACCAGATTCGCAGGCAGTCCCTTCCGACTACAAGAAAGTAGATTCTTGTGCGTTCATGCAGTTAGTCTTTCTGGTCTCACAGTTATCCAGCACTGACGTCCGTCTGCAAGAGGTTTAGTTTTTCATGGGCCCCTGCAGGAGCACGCTCATACGAGAATCTATGCCTTTTGCTGGTAGAGGTCGGCTCGCTTTATAGTCACCCGCCATTCCTTTCCGACCTCTCCCTTTACCCCCACCTGGGTCTGCCCTGGGGGACTTGGGTGGGGTTATCTACTTTTTAGTTCCCAGGTCACCCTGGCTGGTCAGCCCCACAGGGTGGGTTTTCCCCTCTATTCTGGGGCATGTGTTCAGTCTGTCTACCCTTGGTCCATTCACCTGTATTTTCCTTTTTTAAACTCTCCCTACTGTCTGCGATGTCTGTAGCTCTTGATATTGGATGTGTGTTCGGTTGCTAAATGGTCTTAGGTTTATTAGCGTATTAGACCGGCTGGCGACATACATTCAATATTCAATATTCTGTTTAGTTGGGTTTTTTTCACAAGCAGTGCAGGCACGTCCTGAGAAAGTCTTGTTGCTGTCGGGACGTTAAGCAATATACAACTACTACAACTCTCCCTTTAATCTTCAAAAACCCGCGGCTTAATACCTACCCCCGCCTCTCCCCCCCCCCCCCCCCCCACACACACACACACACACAAACGAATGTGTTGCGGATGACGTGAACATGTAACTGCGCCAAGTTCAGTCCTTCGGGGATAATAAAGTATTACTGTATTGTATTGTATTGTATTGTATTGTATTGTACACCACCCCGCACCACACTGCAATTTGTATTGTATTGTATTGTATTGTATTGTATTGTATTGTATTGTATTGTATTGTATTGTATACCACACCGCACCACACTGCAATTTAAACACTGTGGCTGTCGGTACCGGTTTTTGTCTTGATGATTCCTGCTCAATGCCTTCCATGCTACTTTCCAGTCTCCAAAAGTTTTCATCAACGTAGAGGAGGAGGGGGGAAGGGGTGGGGTGGGGGGAGGGGAGGCGGCGGGTGTAACGCCTAGCGAGAGTATTACACCCAACCTTGTAAAAGGTAAAAATCTTATTTTTTTTCCATTTTTCTTAATAAACAAAGTAATAATATTTTTTTTAAATGAACAAAATAAATAATAAAAGAAAAACAGAATATAATAATAATATTATAATAATAATAATAATAATAATAATAATAATAATAATAATAATAATAATAAAATAAAAACAAACAAAAAGATTTCTTTTCAATTTTGTTTCCTCTCAGAATATTGAAGCGAGGTGGGTGTGGGTGGCAGGGGATACTCTGCCCCTCCCGCCCCCCCCCCCCTTTTTAATTGCCCCCTCCCACCCCCTCAGTTTCCGGGACCCCCTCACTAGGTTCCTTCGCCACTGCTTCTAGCCTTGGCAGAGCTTACTTACAGATGGGATGTGCGCAGTGGCACAGGTCACTAGGCTAAATGCTATCTCTCTCTCTCTCTCTCTAAAAACATTTTAAACGTGCTTTGCACACGCACTTCCATTCAGCCTAACTTCGCAATTTGCCATATCAGAGTATTATTGCTGATTACACGTGAACGTCAAATATTTACTCTTTCTCCTTACATTTGTAAACTGATAATCCTTTGTCTTGTCGGTGTCGCTATATGCTCTTGATGCTGCTGATTCTTTGACACTGTCTTAGCTGAGTATAATATTAATGCTGTGCAATCATTTATTTCCCTTGCTTTTTGTGTTGGTCTCAGTTACTAATTCTCCAATACCATTTTTCCCCCCCTTTCATTAATTCACCTATTGTGTTTTTTTCCCGTAGTTTCAGTTCTTCCTCCTCCTCTTCTTCTTCTTATTATTATTTTTATTGTTATTATTTGCATGCTCTGTTTATTTTCCTGTTATGTTGTTTGTTTACAGGACAGCTTGTAAGACAGGCATTGAGTTGCCTAATAGCTTTATCCTGAATAAATAAAGATTCATCATCATCATCATCTCTCTCTCTCTCTCTCTCTCTCTCTCTCTCTCTCTCTCTCTCTCTCTCTCTCTCTCTCTCTCTCTCTCTCTGTCTGTCACACACACACACACACACACACACACACACACACACACACACACACACACACACCGGCACACACAGGCACACACACACACACACACACACACACTGACACATACACACACACACACAAACACACACACACACACACACACACACACACACACACACACCGGCACACACACAGAGCGTCCTTACCCTCCCCAATCAACCTCTTCACCCTCTTATAGCTTAAATAAGGAAATTCCGGTCTGACATTCCTGTGGTTTGAAAAACAGGAAGCGTTAGTATCCCATTCATTAATAAGTACCTCCAATCAGTGAAGGCAACCGCTGACTGATTCAACCCTGGAAGTCTGTTCTGTGATTACGCTAACTAGGAAGTGACGGATGTCCATGTCAGTGTTTTGACCTACATCCCCGCCCACACTAGGCCACTGGCATCACTACCCCCCCCCCCCCCACCCCCCCCACCCCCCCCCCCCACCCCCACCCCCCACCCTACCACACTCCCCTTCTCTCTTTCCGGCATCTGCAAGAGGCGCACATTCTCATCAGCCCTGCTTAGCAGGGGCTGATGAGAACATGATGTGCGCCTCTTGCTGGTAAACACAAGCACCATTTGGACCTCGCGAAAGAAAGCCAGTCATGCTAACTTAAAGGCCCACTACCGGCGTAACTGTTTAAATATACACTTCTGTAACAGATGGTTACGAAACGCAACACATAGGTCTCGATATGGTTTATTTAGACACAGGACAATCCAGTTCAGCACACATCGGTTGTTTTTTTTTTTATATCAAGTAATTTGACAATGACTCTACTCCGTTCTATAAATACAATGCTTTCAGTAGACAAACAGCTAAAAATAGATTGACATGCTAACGGCTGGGCACAATAAATAAGTGCGATGACGTGTGTGTTTTTACTGCTGTAAAAGTTCATTAGGTGTGTCGACAAGGCATAACAAACACCGGCAAATGATGCCGCTGAAGCCGGTGTGTCTTCAGATTTACGCGTAATGGTATTTTAAATCTAAGTCAGTTGGTAACTTCAAGTTGTTTCAGATGCATACTCATTGACAAAATAAGTTGTGGCGTGATTCCGTTTGTGGTGTGGTGACATGCTTGAAATTTGAAAATGATAACACTTTGAAAGTTCAAGAATAAGGTCCAGCCACTCAGTAAAACTTTAAAAAGTCCTGTAAAAGGTCTCGATTAAATTTGCCGGGCTGCATGTATGCACTCTGATTTGAAGTACACACTTCGGACAAAACTGTGTCATACTGTCATGAAAATTGATGAATGAGGAAACGTTGCGGTTTTTACGGTGACGTCGTCTGACAAAACTTACTACGCCCACCTCTAAAGCACTGTCGGCATTGATGATCACAGAACGTTTCGTTGACTAGCTTCTGTTATGGAGAGGTTGGTTCGGTGGTTGGCTCAGTGGTTGGTTGTTTGGTCCGTTTAGTCGTTTGAATTGAATAAATTTTGTTTTACATCTGTTCACATCTTGTGATTTTTATGAGTGGAAAAAAAATAAATAAAACAAACTCACTAACTTGAAGCTTAAAACTTAGTTATCTTAACAATACATAGAATATTACTATGTTTATAGGTGGTTTGACATCTGAGCGCATAACGTTTTCACAAATATCTCCACAAAGAACCACTTTTCTATATCAACATTAGATCAAATATCATTCAGTCGGTGACAGTTGACCTAATACGATTTACTTTAACTCATTCAACCCCAACACCGTAATCCCTAAATTTTGCCGTCGTCCTCTGAAGACTGCATTGCAGTACAGGACACAGGTCGACCATGATAGTTCAAGGGTGATGTCAGAATAGCTTGGCGCCCATAGGCGCCAAGCTATTCTGGCATCACCCTTGAACTATCATGGCCAATCCTCGTCTTGCTGTGGCGTGTCTGGGGGTAGAATGAGTTAAAGAAAATGGAACTATGTATCCGAGTTTTCACGGCTGCCGGTACAGTCTTAAATTTTTTTTTTTTTTTTTTTTCTTTCCCATGACTTGACTGATTTTACATCCCTGAACGTGTCCCATATGTATTACGCCCAGTATAAGAAAGGTCCATTTTCACGTGAATTGGTCAAGATTTTACTGAATAATAATAATAATGCATAGCATTTATATGGCGCATTTCTCATACTTATAATATAACTCAATGCGCAGAATGTAGCCGCGAACTGAACCCAACAAGCACGCTCACGTGAATCACACGCATTCACTCACACACTGTACGTAAACACAGAACATTCACGTCAGTGGTGCTAAGGGCAAGCTCAAGCGAGCTACTGACGGTATTTGGAAATCGTTTTGTATTTGAAATTTTATTAAGTTGGCTGAAACTGATACCAAAGTGGAGGGGGAGGAAGAGCCGGAGTACCCGGAGAAAGAACCCCCGACGATCCGCCCGAATTAACGGTGACACTTACTAGAGGAGAAGAGAAATCCGACGCCGGAACCCGGAATCGAACCTCGCACCTCAGTTTAGCATTGGTGCGGCAGGCGCCTTAACCACTGCGCCACGGTTTTAAACCTGAAACAGCGCAGGCATGACTGACCTCGATATTGAAATCTGCCGGTGCTCTATTTAGGGTATTGAAAATGGCCGCGCTTGTTCTTGTATCTTTCAGTCCCGGCCGACTCACCACTAATTTTTACGACTGTACAGCAAAATCGACAAACCATAGGAGCCTGTTCAGTAAAAAAAAAAAAATAATAATAATAATTTTTTAAAAATCTATATTAGGTCAATTGGCACTAAATGATATTTGTTCTGAAAGTGGTACAGAAACGTCTTTCTTTGTGGAGATATTAATTTGGGAAAAACGTCGTCCGTGCGCTCCGATACCTAGGCTGAGCCCCGTAGTTGTTCCTATACTATTGTGTTAAATAGCATTCGATTGTTATATGTTGAACAGGGAGAGGTTCTGAACACTCACAAGTAATACCTTCCGAACAACGTGATGTGTTTTCCAACGGGTTTAGTCGTATATTTAGAGTCGCAAATTTTCGTTTGTTTGTTCCTTCATTTGTCCACTCGTTCGTTTTGTTTATTTGTTTGCTTGTTTGTTTGTTGGTGCTTGATTTTGTTCTTCTTTCTTTCTTTTTTTCTGTCTTTCTTTGTTGGTATGAAAGGTGTTGACTGATAACACGCAACTCCCGAGCTAACCAACCAACATACGGTCCAAGGTACAAAACCCGTACTTTCATTTTATCTGAAAAAAAGTCATATATATATATTTATACCCTCCCCTTAATAATGTAAGGGAAACTACTATTTTAACTTTTGTGCAACTTTATCGAGTTGAGTCCCCTGTATGAGAAATAACAATCTGGCATGCTCCGCGAGTTTCGGCGTGCTTATCCTCTATTCGTTGTGCTCATGGTGAGTGTCGTTTGCGACAGCATTTCTTGAAGAATGATACTTCATTGCAAAAGATTACTGAAATTGTTTGTAAAGTATTTCCTTCAGCACGCGTTATACACCAAGAGTATTGTTGACTGATTTGCTTGCCTTGCCCGTAATGAATCACTAGAATGCTTCCTCAGAAATCACGCTTAAAATACAGTCTATTCATTAGCAGACAGACGAGGGAAATACTTGTGCTGCGTATTGTTTCACATCCAAATTCATGAGACGTGGCGAGCGAAAGGAAATTTGGATCGAAGCATTTTGATCTACATGTAAAGTTAATTTGAAAACTGAGGAGGTTTTATGTGGGTTTTTTTTTTATGCATTTAGCCAACGGTTATTGCGAACAATACGAGTGTGTCGAACAGTACCACCATGCACAAGAGACCAGTTGCATGAGCGAGCTTAGTCCTGCACCAGCCACTAAGCAAGGTGCGCCGCTATAGAAAGGTCTGCTTGGTGGCTGGTGCAGGACTAAGCTCGCTCATGCATCTGGCCCAAGGGGTTGTCTAGTAATGGTGGTGTAGAATTTAGGGGTTTATCAGAATTTTCCAAAAACATACTATGTGCACAAAATCTGCTGTTATAGTGAACAATTTTGAGTGAAGACCAGGTAAGTCTAACCTGTCTGATGAGACCATCTGTTGTAAGAGACCAGAGGTGACAGACAAGCATGTAAAATTCAGAGAAATAACAATAAAGAGAGAAGAACGTTTCTGAAGAACAAACGTGTTTGTTATGTGTCATGTAATATGCTATTTTTTGTGCAAGGGATTTTGGCTCGTGCAAAAGTAATGGACCGACCCATTTTTTATTTGGCTCCGCCCCTTTAGTCTGGGTCCGGCAAGAATGCAATGTGTGCTTCATGGAAAGAGCGCAAGTGTAGTCTGCTAGCATAGTAAAGTGCGCTATAGGGCTCGGGAAGCTGACGTCATCACGCTGGTCGTGGTGGCCATCTTGAGAGGATTCGCGACTAAGGCGCTCATTGGGAAATTGCTGTCAGGACAACGTCAGGAAAGTCCTGACGTGCTATAGGCAATAACAGCAAGTCTTGCCATCACCGTAGAAAACCGCTAACCAGAATATGTTTTTGTTTGTTTCCAAAGAGGAAGAAACATGAAGAAAAACGTGTGGAAAGACTACTTCACTACTATCTGAAGGCTGTGGTATCCTCTTAAGATGGCGGCTGACGCGCCAACGCTCCTAGGCAACGCGGGGAACTTCCGGAGCCCTATTCGACGTTGATTTTTTTTTAAAAAAACATTTTTAATATGGCATATCTTATGAAGTATACCATTATTGGAGCTGTAATATATTCAATTCAAAATAGGTATTGGGTTTAATCACTGAGTACAGCATGTGGGGATATTGCCAGTCAAGAGATTATGTTGTTATTTTGACCTAAACCTGGCATTTTATGACATGCGCAAATCGTTTCATTTTTGCCAATCAAGTTGTGATTTTTAATAAAATATAAAAGGTAGAGCTTTGAAATTGTGCACGACCACACATTTTTTATGCACTCTTTCTGATGGTAATATCAGTTTGTATGTGTTTACAGTCTGAAATTATGGGTCATCCTATACCTACATGTGAGCATATCCCACTACTGAGTCTCTAAAAGAAATTTCCGCGCAGGAGCAGGCAATATTCAGTACACCTTTCTGGTCTGTCTAAAAACGTCTCTTTTTCTCCCCTGAAAACTTCTGCCAGTACAAGTCTGTTTACATCTAATGAGGTGTCTCTCACTCACTCTCACAGCCATGCGGGGTCAGCGTACATGCAACGAAAGCTTCACACACAGCAGACAGATCTAATGTACGATCCAATTTAGCACGAAAACGTCACAACTGACAGATCTATGATCCATGTTAGCAGACCAAATGTAAGTACAAGCGATCGACTCAGTCTGTAAATACTATGGTGGAACACGGAAAAGTAAGAAATTTTACTTTCGAGCATACGTAGTGATGTCTTGTGATTCTCACAGGGTTCAGTTGACCATGTGGCCGACCACAAGCTTTTTTTTCGTATTTTTTCGCGCCTGCCGTGATAAAGGCTTTGGGAACGAAAAGCTTTTTCACCAGTACATGGATTAGGGTATCAGGAATTTGATTTACACTCCCCATAACAACAGTGCTTTCCAATACCGCCGAAATTGGCTAAAATAATGGAAACATTTATTTTTTTTTCCATGCCCCGCAAGCATGCTTGGCAGTGATCAGCACGTTGTCTACAGCGTTTTGATTGGTTGAGAGGCTAAGTCTGACATTTCACCCATAAAATCTATTAAGTCTATTAAGTATGTCTGAGCCAGTGATCATCCGTCCATCATCCGGCTACTGTTGTTCTTAGCAAATTTAATGTTGTTATTGTTTGGGAGACTTCAACTAATTGGCCCAGGGATACTCTGTGGCAAGACCTTTCTAAACATCAAGTGCATGACCTCTGTCAAAGGTCACATGGGGTCAAGAAGTAGGTAAAAAAAAAATAGCCATATATTTTGACAATTTCTTTTTCTCCAAACTGTTTTCAACATCAAACCCATCTATTAATCCATTACATCCTGAGGATGATTTTTTTTTTTAAAACTTACATATTGTTCTATGAAGGCTACATTACTGATTACAAGGTAGATCAACCATGTTAGTTCAAGGGTGGTACCAGAATAGCTTGGTGCCTCACCACCCTTGAACTATCATAGTCAAATTTATTCAAGCAAAACTGTATCAGGATGAAAAGGGTTAACAGTAGCGATGGCTGCATGCACTGTGGTTAATCACAATGTTACAGTCTTAATTTATGTGTTGCAGATTAGTGCAGGTTTGTATTTGATGCCCTTGGTTTTTGGAGTTTTCCGTCGTGCGCTGACCACAATGGCAGAGCCCTACGTATCCGGTACATCGTCCATGGCCTTTGTCACAGTCCCCAGCATTGATGTTGCTAAGAAACTTGCACAGTAAGATTGCACACATTGACTGGGACTCCTAAAAATGTTATGAAAATGTTATGTTTGACTTTTTATGTTTGATTTTGTTAAACCATACCATACTGAGGCTAAAAGCTTCAAATTTGTACACTGCCATACGCAAACTACATTATAGTACTTAGAGATAAGGATATAGACCAATGGCTTTAGTTCAAGGGTGGTGCCGGAATAGCTTGGTGCCTAGAGGTGCCAAGCTGTTCTGGCACTACCCTTGAACTATTGTAGTCAAACTTATTTCACACACTGGTGTATTCCGAATGATAAGGGTTAATAGCAACCTGCACAGTACATGAGTATGCACTTTTATCAGAACGTTTGAAAAGCATTCATTGTGATGTACAAGTTACATCATATGCGAGGTCATAATATTAAATGTCTGTGCAATGACTGTGTAACTGATTAACCCGTGACTGTTGGTAGTTGTTTTTGTTGTGATGATTCGTGGAGGAATCATCACGGCCAAAAGATTAAATAGCCGAAACAGATTTCCTGCCATGTCCACTGATCACATTTCTTCTCCCAGTTATCAAACTAAGTATTCTGCCACACTGGAGGGTTGCACATTTGAGATCTAGCATATATATTACTTTTTCGTTTTTGTGCTTGTGTGAATGTGCTTGTTTGTGTTTATAAGTTTAGTTATGAACTTTGGGTTTTTGTCCTGTGAACCCTTCATGACAGTACAGGAGACAGACTGGCTATGTTAGTTCTAGGCTGGTGTCAGTGTAGCTTTGTCGCCTTGAGACGTAAAGCTGCTCTGGCACCACTTTTGCACTATCATGGTTAACCCACACCTTGTGGTATTATATGAATGTGATCGTTTTGTTTTCAGTGGACTGGTGACGGAGAAGCTGGCAGCATGCGTGAACATCATCCCAAGCATCACATCTGTGTAAGTTCTACATCAGTGTACACATTTAGGCTTGAAGGGGTCAACTTCGCTGTATTGAGGTGTATATATCTACCCAGCATGTGTCTACCCAGTGAAATCTGTCGAGCTTAAATCCACCAATCTATGGCCTAGTGTAAATTTTCTCTTCTGTAATCCCAGCCATTTTAAATGGAAATGTACCCACACTATATATAGTCCACATGGAAATCTTGCAACATTTATTCTCATTTAAAGATTTAAATGTAATTTTGATTATGCCAAAACATGACACCTCTGTCACTAATCTGTCACTGTGGCACTTGGTTAACCCTTTTTCTGTCGGTCGTGCTTTTTGTCACAATGATTCCTTCAGGAATCATCATGACAAAAAGCACTGTCGAAGCCTAAGGGTTAACTCTTTTTAGCAGTTTATGAAATGTTGGTTTTCTTTCTTCGTGTTCTACAGCTACGAATGGGAAAATAAGATTCAAGAAGATGGGGAACTGTTTTTGGTAAGCGCATCCTCATCATTAAGCATGTTTTCTTGCTTTCTGCATTTGTGTCCTTTGATTTTACAGCTCTGATAAAAATGAAAATAACCCTGTAACTGTCGGTAATGGTTTTAGTCCTGATGATTCATGCAGGAATCATTGAGGCAAAAACTACTACCAACAGCCTTTAACCCATATCATACTGAGGCTAAAAGCTTCACATATGTACACTGCCATATGCAAGCTACATTATAGTATTTACATATAAGGATATAGACCAATGGCTTTACTTCAAGGGTAGTGCCAGAATAGCTTGGCGCTTAGAGGCACCAAGCTATTTTGGCACTACCCTTGAACTATTTTACTCAGACTTATTTCACACACTGGTGTATTCCGAATGATAAGGGTTAAAATACACTTGGGTAATCATCACTGCAAGATTTGAATAATATACATTTCTGTTTGTACAGATGATTAAAACAATGACATCCAAAGTGGACCAGGTCTCTGAATATGTCAGGTAAGAAAGGGGTGTTGTCAGACGATAGAAGTTCTTCCTAAATCAGATTGCATCCCTTGATAGTGGGAACATCCAAACAGAAACACATGGAACATTTAGTATGGTAGATATGATACCCAATTTCCTTAACAAAGGGAACAGACAGACAGGAGTCTCGGTGCAGTGAACTACAAATGAGTACCTCAAACAGGGAATTGAGTGAGGCCACTCGGTGCAATAGGCATAGATCTTGCAGGGCTTCTGTTTTCATAACAGGTTAAAGGGTCTGTAGACCCCCAGGTATAAATTTTAGAGGGTACACAGACCCCCATCTGAACATAATAGAGTGTCCGCCAAATTTATTTAAGAAAAACTGCATCATCTGTACTTTTTTTAAAAATAAATTAACTCATTTCGCTCTCTCCTCTTTAAATTTGTTGTGACAGTGCGTGTGTCTGATGATACTGATTTTTTAACTGTTGAGCTATCGTGCAAAAGCCTGTCTCCCTCTCCCTCTCTCTCACAAAGAAACACATATATATGTATTTATCTGTATGATCATTTGATAATGTATTGTAACAGAGAATACAGAATTTTCTGCTGAATGCAGATTGACAACCGAAGTCTGACTTGTCTAAACTCTCTCTCTCTCTCTCTCTCTCTCTCTCTCTCTCTCTCTCTCTCTCTCTCTCTCTCTCTCTCTCTCTCTCTCCCCTCTATCTCTCTCGACGATCAGCTCACTTGGCACGCTCATGTCAATAGTATATGTCGGACCGTGTCCAGAAATTTATTCCTCCTCTCTAAATTACTCATTTTACAGACACGCCTACAAGAAAAATCTTCTATGATGCTCACATCCAATCACATAATTATAGATTATGCATCTACAGTTTGGGATGGGAATAGTGATGCGTGCTTAAAAAGGCTTAATGCTCTCCACCGGTGGGCAGTCAAGTTAATCCTCTCTAATAGTAAAGACAGCACCGACGACTGACTCAAAGCCCTTGGCATGCTGCCTTTACGTAAACTACTTATACAATAAGGGTGTGTTGATGTTTAAAATCAGCCTCTCCAAAACTCCTCGCTACTTAACGGATCTCTTTAGTCCCGCTAGCACCCCGTACGTGACAAAGAGGAACAATCTGTACATACCTTGGCCATGCCTCGACATATTTAAAATGAGCCTATATTACTCGGGAGCCTTACTGTGGAATTCATTACCAGCAAATATTGCTGCCACCCCATCCCTGTCTACATTCAGGACCCGTCTAGCACAGCACCTAAATAAGGTATGAGCACCTAACGTCATGTTTTACGGTCACAAACTCTCAGTAAACTCTCGCCCTGAATATAAGCCCACTGTACCATTGCCTGTTTTCTTCTGAAAATCTGGACTCTTGATTTGCCTTTACAGTAAGTACAGCAGTGTCAGTTTGTGCGTACTCCCGCGAGCGCATGAGTGTGTGCGTGCGTGCGTGTGCGTATATTATCGGTTGAATGAGTGGATGTGTAACCTGATTTTTTTTTCTTCTCTCATATTTTAGTTTGTTTGTTTGTAGTACTATGGATTTGATACATATGTACATTTATATGAATATGTATCTGTAGTCTTATATCCTGTTCATATATGTATCTTTCTGTACTGCTAGGCCATTAACCTCTGGGTGTACGTGGGAGAATGTCTTTTATCCTTGTAAAATAAAGTTTCATTTCATTTCTCTGACCCCCACCCGGGTCTGCCCTGGGGGACTTGGGTGGGGTTAGGTACTTTTTAGTTCCCAGGGTCACCCTGGTCAGCCCACAGGGTGAGTTTTTCTCTCTATCTGGGGCATGTGTTTCTGTCTACCGAGGTCCATTCTCCTGTATTGCCTTTTAAAACTCTCCTACTGTCTGCACTGCTGTAGCTCTTGATATTGGATGGTGTTGCTAATGGTCTTAGCTTTATTTAGGCCCATGTGTTAGGTTTTTTAATGTATTTGACGGCTGGCGACATACATTCAATGTCTGTTTAGTTTTTTTTCACAAGCAGTGCAGGCACGTCCTGAGAAAGCCTTGTTGCTGTCGGGACGTTAAGCAATGTACAATCAATCAATCAATCATTTCTCTGTGTGTGTGTGTGTGTGTGTGTGTGTGTGTGTGTGTGTGTGTGTGTGTGTACACTAATGTACTTAAAAGTTGGTTTCAACCCATTTAACCCGAAAGACGTATTTTTCCAATTTTAGATCTTTTGCCTAATACCTGTGTACCAGAAGATGGATCGACCACGATAAAAAAAAAACTGACAAACTTATTTCTGTTCAAATTTCTGGACTTGCTTTTTGAGTTCGCCTCTATGCACATTGCGCATGTCATCGGTGTGCCGTCGTGCTTTAGCCATGGAAATACACGCAGACATGAACTCAGAAAACTGCGAGTCGCAGCGGCGGTGCCACACACGGCCCAAGGGTATCATTTCTGGTACTGTCGCTTGTCCATGGAGATGGCGGTGTCGAAGTGCAACTTTCTTCTAAGTGATTATCACGATCAGACGGTGCCGGATTGAAAAATCCGAAGCATTCCAGCTTCCTTTGCTTTTTCTCCGCCATTTACAACTTCGTTCAAGATCGAAAGTGAAACGCATGATGCAGTATCTCATAATGGTATGAATGGTGACGTTACAGCAAGTAATGCGTTCAACAAGTAGCGCGCACTTTGTAAAAACATGCTGACACCACACGCAAACTAACAGTTTGCTGCCTAGTTACATTCGCACGGACCCCGGAGTCGTGATTCTGAATGCAGCCGCGACCAAGCGAGTGGCTAAACGAACCAACTCGTCACTAAAATAGAATGACTGTCGCCTACCTCTGTTACGTTACGCACAGTGGCGCAAGGATGATGCGTCTCGGACGCAGATGCACTGAATTTTAGTGCGTCGGACTACCCTTTAGTTACACTTTCAGTACGTGATTTTGAGTTTTAATGCGTCATAGACGCACAGACGCACTAAAACGGAAGCCCTGTCTTGTTGAGCCAGCTGACAGCTGCAGGGGACTGACGAGAATATATGTTTCTTGGGAGGAAACGCTCTGAAAAACTGCTATATCGGTGATATAGCCTGTCCTACTTCTGATTTACAGATAACATCTGTGAAAATTCATTAAATAGAACAGTTTACTGCTGCTAATAGACATCATTGTTTCACTGATCATTACATCTGTTTTACTGCCTGTGTTTTTAGCTGTTGTAATTTTAAGCTCAATTGTAGCTGACACACTACAGCATCAGATGGTTCATGGGTGGTGCCAGATTAACTTGGTGTCTGAGTCACCATCTAATCTGGCACTACCCTTAACTATCATGTTTAGCTTGCTTTCCACATCTTTTGTGTAAAGAACACTTGTCAATTTTGCAAGATTGGTCCTTTGGCGTGAATGGTTTCTTCGTGATGGTGTTAGTGATTTTGTCATCATTTTAAATTAACATGTAATTTATTTTACACCATTTTGTTATTGTATAATAAAAAATAAAGATAGTTTGAACTATGTGATTTCTTTTTTCACAGAAAAAATCATCCGTATGATGTGGCTGAAGTGATTTCGGCAAAGGTAACTAGCGCTATTTAAAATAGATGTTTTTGTGTGATCATATGAAATAATGAACTAATTCATTTTAAATTAATGGTTCTCGAATCATGAGTGGTGTTTCACTTGAAACTGACAGTCATAATCATTCCGTTGGTTATGTTGTTATCCTTCAGAAAAGGAGGCTGCATTTCTCACAGTGAACAAAACATAACTGGCCTACATCAGCTGCAATTTACCCATGCACAGCATTGTGTGTGCCTACAGACCTAAACCCAATAAATGGATTGTCGCATAGTGTCGTTCTACATTTTTGACTACATGCATGTGTGCATGTCTATGTGTTGGGCCAGTAGTTATCCGTCCGGCATCGTGCGTCCAGCGGTGTCTGGCATCTGTGGTAAACTTTAAACATTGGCATTTTATTGGATACTATTCAAGCCACACTGTCTTCAAACCTGGCTCAAGGATACTGTGTGACAAGACCTTTCTAAATACACATGTACCAATTTGAGTGACCCCTCTCAAAATTCAAGGTCACAGAGGATCAGGAAATATGTCCAAAATAGCCATGTTTTGATCAAATTTGTTCTCAAATGCTATCACAACTTCAAATCTAAACTTGCTACAAAGATCCCTGATGGTAAGACCTTCCTATGCATACTAATTTGGATGAACCCTTGGAAACGTCAGGGGTCACAGGAGACCAGGAAATACAATGTAGTTAAAAAACAGCAATTTTTGTTACAAAATTTGTTTTTTGTTCTAATAAAATTCACAACTTTAAACACAAACATTGTACAGCCATACCTGATGGTAAGACCTTCCTATACATGCTAATTTTGTTAACCACTCGGATAGGTCATGTATGGGTGGGACTTTTCCGGCTACAGCCGGATTTTCGGATTAAAAAAAATATATATATATATATATATATATATATATATATATATATATATATATATATATATATATATATATATATATATATATATATATATATTTTTTTTTTTTTTTTTTTTTTTCACTTAAAAAGTGCCCCAAGACCCTCGCTTCAGGATTCAATTTTTTTTTTGGTCCCACCCATGGTCATGGGTCATACGGGATCAGGAAATAGGTCACAAATAGTCATTTTGACCCAAAAAATATTTTTTAAATACTAAACCCAATACCTGATGGTAAGACCTGCCTGTGCATGCAAATTTGGATGACACCTCAGAAAGGTCAAAGGTCACTGGACCAGCAAATGATGTAAAAAATGTCTATATTTTAGGCTAGAATTTTAGTTTTTATCCGCATTTTTGCACATTTTCAACCAAATTTGGCAAAAGGGTAGCTAATGGTTGACCTTTTTATGCATATTAATTTGATTTATTACTCGGAAAGGTCAAGGGTCATAGCAGGTTAACAAGAGTGCATATATTTGGAGAAAACATTAATTTTACAGGTACAAAAGCCAACCCTTTATTTATATTGGAACACTTAACACTTGATCATTTCAATGGCCTGTCAGAAAGGTCAAGGAGTCAGAAATGTCAAGTCACAAAGGTCAGATCAGTTATGTGGATCGGTCATGCATTGGAGCCTTAAGGGCTTTGCCATTCTTGTTTCTTGTTCTCTTGCAGATTGACAATGGGAACCCCCCGTACCTGAAGTGGATTGCAGATGTCACGCAAGGAAAAAAGGACAAGTAGAGTGTGGCCATCACAGCTTTAATGACAGTTACCAGTACATATTTTATGCCTGCTGTCTGTCCTACTTTCAGTTAACTATTTTACCAGTTCCAGGAGGTGGATGGAACATAATAATTCAAGGATAGTGCAAGATTAGCTAATCTGGCACTAACCTTGAATTATAATCGTTCATCATCCATCTCCTGCTGTAGCGCATCAAGGCTAAATGTGTCAATTTGCAATGTGCTTGCAACCACCAGTACTGTCAAGACAAACCTGATTACGGTTTTTGTCTGATTTGCCTTGTGTGAATCTCACTCTCTTCAAAGGTTGACAGTTAATGTGTGTATCAGTCTGGTTTTTTTTTTTTTTACCTGAAGGATGAGCTGTTATCGGTTGGTCCAAAATCACAGACAGAAGTGTCTGATGTATAAATACACAGAAAATGCAGTTAGCACTTTAAACATGCTGTATATACTGCAAAATGTCTCAAGTGCGAACTTTATTTTGGGGCACATCTTGAGTGAATACTAAAATTCAGAGGAGTAAGGCATTATGTATTTTTGTTTGGCTAAATAAGACTGAAATGGTCTCTATAGTATACTTTTTTTTTAGACAGTCTACCCCATGATCCCCAGTGTTAAACTGTCCAAGACTTTTTAAGTCTTGGGTAAGAGGTCACATGAATAATAATCGCAACATTCACATCAGTATGAATAAATCCCATTCTGTGGGCTAAAGGTCTGGCAAAGTGTGAAGGGGAAGATTATTGAAAATTTAAATGAGTATAATTTCATAGACTACCACAAGACTAGAAATGGATGTCAAGCTTTACGGCTCATTGAGTGACATTCCTGTAGGAAGCAAGAGTTTGAAAAAGTCATGGACAGTGTACATGGTGTACAGTTAAACACTGTACAGTGTACATGGGGAACAGTGTCCAAAAAAGTAACCCCCACCCGGGTCTGCCCTGGGGGACTTGGGTGGGGTTAACTACTTTTTAGTTCCCAGGGTCACCCTGGTCAGCCCTACAGGGTGGGTTTTCCCCTCTATTCTTGGGCATGTGTTTCTGTCTACCCTTGGTCCATTCACCTGTATTTTCCTTTTTTAAACTCTCCATACTGTCTGCGCTGCCTGTAGCTCTTGATATTGGATGTGTGTTGCTAAATGGTCTTAGGTTTATTTAGTGTATTAGACCAGCTGGCGACATGCATTCAATATTCTGTTTAGTTGTTTTTTTTCACAAGCAGTGCAGACACGTCCTGAGAAAATCTTGTAGCTGTCGGGACGTTAAGCAATGTACAACCAAAAAAGTATACTATAATGACCACTTTAGCCAAATGTGTGCTGTAAAGCAAATGGAACGTTTTATTTGAAAAGTATTTGTGCCATGTCCATTCATATTTACCTCCCCCTTTTTTATCTTCTTTACAAGGCTAAGAAAAGTCCGCTTTATCAGATTTGTGCATGCTGAAAACTTGTTTCATATTGAAAATGAACTGTTTCTATTGAAACATTATGTGTCCCGAAAAATGCACTGACCTGAAAAGATTTTAAACAAACCCATGTATTAAAATTTCAGCAATTGTTTCTGTCATGCTTTGCCTGAAAATTGCTGCAAAGTGTACAGCACGTGTGTAGTTCCATACATTTTTACAGGATTATTAGCTTTTATTGTTGTGAGCAACAGTGATGTTTGTTTTTCTTTTTTGTAGTCACAGCAAAGTGCAGATTTTGCACAATTCCGTTTCCTTTATTTTCCATTTTCAATGATTGCAAATGATTTGAAACGCACACAACACACGAGGTCTGATGAGTAAAGAAGCTTGACAATTATCAAGGAACAAAAGTGTTTTGCATGATCCGTGTATGTGTGTGTGTGTTTGTTGTCAGTGCCTCGGGCATTGACTAGAGCCTGCTACATCAGTTTGCGGTTGCTTAGGAGCGCCAGGAAGGTAGCATTTTGGTGCTTGTTTTCTGTCGTTTAGTGTCGCCCCGAGTCGGATCCAAAATTCACACGGGCAGGGACCTTGAGCGTCTTTATGTCACACGACAGGGAGAGAGAACCAAAGTTATTTTTTTGCCCCAAATTCGTAGCTTCAATAGGATGCTGAGGGGCACTCAACTCTTGATATAACTTCGGATTTCTCCCCCTGTGGCCACAGTAAATTAAAAAAAATCACAAAATGCGATGGCCACGAGCAGACGAATGTTTCAACCGAAACCGGAAACATTCATCGCGGCCAATCGGAACCATTCAGACTCGGCTAGCCAGAAGGAATAGAACTTGCTGCAGTTACCCAAGAGCAATACAGTTATACTACCAATACTGACGAGAATCAAAAGTTGTCGACTTAAGTAATCGAAGCTACACGTATGTTCTAAACTTGTCATAAACCGGACTAGTGCCTGCCTCACAACCGGGGCCCATGTTCAATAATTGGGTCGATAGTCTCAGCTCCCCCCGGACTTGACAACGTCCGAAAAAGTTAGTAAACTCTTCGCTGTAATACATAAATTATATTAAATGATATTGCATGTTAAAAATTAGGTCTAGATCTTTATAATAAATTACTGGCGGCAAATGCTCGTGCATACAGATTTTTGCTTGACGTTGTTGCGGTATCAATTCATTCATAGATCCATCAGTTTCGGATTAAAACTTAATTTGGCGAATGAATCGATCTTTATTTTACAACGGTGAAGATATTAACACAGTGGCAATGTCATTTTTCGTACCTGCCGTTGCTACAACTACGACTAAGTACAAAATATACATAAAACAGGGACATCAAAGCACAGTGATACAAAATATATATAGTCCACTAAACACAAACATATAAACACATGCGTGAGCACGCACACACACACACACACACACGCATACACACATACACGCGCACATATACATGATTGTTAGAATATACACATTCGTGTGTATGTATAGAGATATTATAAATTTAGAGTGATGTCCGGTATCTATAAAGACTTGTCTTGAAACGAGATAATGTCTGAGTGGCTTTAACGTGATGTGGGGGTGAGTTCCACAGTGGTTGGTTGTGTTTAGACTGTTTTCTGTCAATGTAATAATGGTTTACAGTGAAGTTAGTGAAAAGTATAAATATGTCATTAACCGTAAAATATATGCTCTTTGTTTTGTTAAAACCTTTAACCTGGATCAGGATCAGGAATTTATTTAACGTCTTTTCACACATTGGTTGATATTAGACACACAAAAAACAAAAAAAAATATGAAACAAAATATATATATACATAGATAAAAAAATCAACCAAACACACAACTTATGAATATCAAAGAATAGCAATAATTAGCATCCAACCACACACAAATTACTTATTATAATAGTTTACCCACCAGACTATGAATTATTATATTAACTATTAGAATGGCAATATTTCTATGTAAGATGTCATACACATTTTCTGCTAAGTGATCAACTGTTATGTTTTTGGTTTTTTTTAACAGATTCATTGTAATAGGACACTCACAGATTATGTGTTTAACAGAGATGGGGCTTAAGCACTCGCATTTGATGTCTTTTGCAAATTTTGTTTTCCAAGAATTTAGTCTTGTATATATATCAATGAAGCCGTTTTTCTTGAACGAGGTGGAACATGATAAGTATATTTCATATCATCTTTGTGAAAAAAGCTGTTTAGCACAGAGTACATTAGTCTGACCTGTCTTGATTTGAATGATGTTCTTTGTGCTGCTGATCGTAGTCATGCACACACACACACTGGCATATATATATATGCACACACACACTATTAAACCATACATCTCAAACCTCTTTTTCACTTAAGAGGCTTTTATTACTGCAAACTAATTTAAATCCATGGTGACCAAAGTTGGCATTTTTTTTTTTTTTTTTTTTTTTTTTGTGGAGGGGTGGGGGCGCTTGAGCTAACTGCTGCCCGCATGGAGTTTATGTGCATTATATGTGGACATCATCCTGTATTTGTTCACATACATACATATTGCTATGATTAAATATGTTGATGCACAGTGTGATGTACCTAAAGTTTGTTTTTGATCTTTTAGGATATATTTGGCTGCTTTTGCTGTGTCTACTAAAACTGTTAGTGCCAATGAAAGGTGTTTTCATAGTCAACACAGTTCCCCTGGCAATACTGATGTTCTGCTGTAGCAGTTATGAGAAGTGCATTCATGATGATGTTATCAAGTCTCACAGTCCTGTTACAACAGTTTTTCAAGATGGTAAGCCATTTTCAGGAGATTAAGTTTCCCATGTGCTCAGCAATAAGATCAAATACCTGGATATGTTTCAGGTGTCATCAAACAACAACCTTCCTGCTTGGGGAAGTAGATTTATGTTGGTAATCCAAGAGTACCAGATTGCTTAGTGATTTTCCACAAGCTGCCAAGCTAATCTTGCACTCGGGTCACTCCCTTGAACTCATCACCCTCAACCATCACTCTTCACCCTCAACGTTTCACCAGGAACTCGGTTCATATATATATATATATATATATATATATATATATATATATATATATATATATATATATATATATATATATATATATATATATATATATATATGAACCGAGTTCCTGGTGAAACGTTGAGGGTTCATTTTTTTTTTTGCATTTAAAGTTTTTGCCAGCCCAAAACTGTATCCACCTTTTACTAGTGAGTTTTATCACTGATTACCTCATTAAACCCTGATGATATCAAATTTTGGAGATATATGTGAGGTGTATGACAGTTCTGGAGACAGGTTGACCATAATACATGTAGTTCCAGGCTGGTGTCAGAATAGCTTGGCACGAAGCTATTCTTACAATACATCACCCATGGTTGATCCACATCCTGTCGTATCATGTCAGGACCTTATAGTTAGGGCTTGCTTACTTTTGTTTAAAAATTAGATATCCCAGCCTACAAGGAATCTGAACATGATTTGAGTTTCTCGACTGATTGATGTTAAGTTTAAAACCCTTTTTGCATACAGTCACTGCAAACAGTACTGGTCGATACATGCATATGGTCCACATTAATCTATTGATAGGTACAGGGATCCCAGATGGCCATGAGGAATGGGAAGACTCAGCTCGAGACAAGAGGGAGGTGGCACATAACTACAATGTCAATAGTACTTTCTTGTCGCTACGCATCCATGTCCATTACTCCCTGGGTGATGCTGTCAGTGCAGAAAGGAAAGTTATGCTTGTGCAAGTGGTGGACAGAGCTGTCAGAAGGATCTCTTCAATGTTTACAGGTTTTTAATTATATTTAGCATTTGGTTTATAGTAAGGCTCTGCAAAGACTGTGTGACAGCTCAGCTGGAAGCTCTTGTTAAAAATTTTGATCACTGGCACATTTGCACAGCTGGTACAAGTGGTTGTTATACACTCCTTGTAGATCAATGCCCATGCCAACATAGGGTATATCTGAACCTCAGGTTCCTCCAAAGTCTGGAGTTTTCAGTACCATTCTAAAGTCTCTGTACCCGCTCCGCAAGGGTACTCGTTTAAGGCTTTTATTAACCTTTTTATTAATTCCTGCAGGAATTGCCTTGATAAGAGGTGCTACTGACAGCCAAAGTTAAAAAGACTTCAATCATGAGTAAAATTGCTTAGCAACAGTTAACAGTTTTTACAAATCCACGTTTTCCTTCAAAGCGTTTAACACCATCCTAGACACTGACCTTAGATTAAGTAGAGCTGTGATGATGGTCAAAATTGTGCGTAATACGTGACCTTCATTTTACTTTGTTGCAGTTATTCCTGTGATGAATCCACTGCTGCTTTCACGCTCCTGTTCTGTTGTTTTTGGGGAAGGTGTAAACAAAGGAAAGTATGTATCAGACTTTTGTCATTAATTAATATTGTATCAGACTTTTGTCATTAATTAATATTGTGAAATATTACTTTGTTATATAGAGAGAGAGAGAGAGAGACAGTAGAACTTCCTATGAGTTCTCTGTTGTCAAGAAATGTGTCCGTAAACGGCAGGTGACTGTTCATGGCAGGTACGATAGAAAATTAATGGACCCAGAAACACCTAGAAATGTAAATCTATGCTAACGTAGCCACTACCAGAGTTAGTGTATGCTAGTGTATCTCCCCTACAGTGCAAGTTCACCGCCTTTGTGTGTGTATAATCATCACATTTAAGACAAACGATGTTGAAAAAATAATGCACATGTACATTTTCCTTGTAAAATGTTGAACATGTAAACATTTGCACTTCAGAGTCGGTGCGGCTTCCTTTAGTCGCCACTTTACACCCGAGGAAAATGGAAAAACCCGTTCAAATTGTAAATGCACATGTAAGTTTTAAGCTTGACAATCAGTCTCCGTGGTGCATACCAACGGAAAGATGTGTGAAAAAGTGCTTACTTGTAAGCTTAGACTGTAAGGACACCAATTTCTACACCTGCTTAAACCGCTTCGGATTTAACCGGTTGTACGGCCATTGACTTAGAACTAGAGCATTTGTTGCAAAATCGAAGTTGATAATCATGGTGAGAAACTGAGCATGGGATGCATTTTACATAAGAGTACAAACAACAGAGGTAAATAAAGTCAACAGGAGACATCGAACCTCAGGTGAAAGTCTCTGCCTCTTGCAGATGTGCGTTTTGTGACACGGGTGTTCCATTCGCCCAGTTAGTTGTCAATCCCATTGATGTATGTCGCCCCTTTCACGAGGCATCTCAACCCAGTGTGAGGCGGATGGCATGCACCTGTCATTGTGTAACGACACAGAGCTCGGCTTTGCCAAGGTGTGTAGCATCTGGTGAGGTGTTGAGCGAGCAATCATTGACCCGTTGCACGTGACGGCTTTACCACGCTGGTCTGTTGCACGTGACGGCTTTACCACAACGGTCTGACCATGACCGTAAATATGTGTGTGTGTGTGTGTGTATGATTTTGGTTTGTATTCACAGGTGCGCCAGGTTGAAAAAAGGGTACCTAGGAGAATTCTGCTTGGACACTTTTCAAGTAGGAACTTTTTGTCTGTCCATAGTTTGTAGTTTGCATAGATTTCTCTTGTTGTTTTGATGATTTTATACACAGATGAGAAAGTAAACTTTCTTACTTTGTCTTTCTCGGCCAATATTTTACATTCCTTGGGATACAGGAAATGGATTTTGCTGCAAAATTCAACATGTTTCATTGTCTGGAATGCTAACTTCATTTGGTGTGTATCTGTATACAATAGATTCAGTTAATACTTTGCTTTCTTTCCTGTACCCAGTATTTTATTTCCATGTTAGATTCCTGATGAACATCTTGGGGAATTGCACATCTTTAATGCAACACACCCAAAGCCTGTGCGAGTAGCATACAAAGTGGGTCCAGGAGTGAATGATACTGATCTGATTCTGTATGTCATTGCCAAGAACACAGCACTCTGTCTCGCTCATGTAAGTGGATTCGTATACATAACACATGTTTGTTTGTCGTTGTTAGTAATCATTTTGTTGTTGTTGGGTTTTGTTTGGGGTTTTTTTTGCCGTTAGAAGAAAAATGTTTGTTTTCCTCCAGGGTGAGCACCTTACGATCCATAACTACAGGTCAGCCTGAGTATTTGTTTCCTCAAGATACATTACCAATGGCATTACTATGTGGAATATACCCCTTAGCTTGCCCGATTTCAGCCTAAGAGCCCTTTGTGTGTACCGACACGCCAAGGGCCGGAACTCCGAGAGTTGTATCCAAGTGGCTGGGTAGTCTCCCCTCTCTCCATCCGGTCACGTGAGCCGTGCATTCCTGCCTGTCTTACCCTTAGCTTCACCGAGAACGGTTCACAGGCTTCAGCCTTCCCATTGGTTTGGATTCGTTCTACGGCTACACTTCATCTCAAGTTTCACTAGTGGCTAAGAAGATAGCGAGGTAAGGCCTCGGGTTATGCCTACGAGTAAACGGCCTGTTTACGGAGCGTCGGCATATCCCGTGGAATTTTGTCGAATTTTTCGATTAAGACTGCGCTTAGCCCTCGGACTGTGTGGTGAGTCCTGGTCACGGGGCCTTTCGTTACTGGCCCCGCGCGGTTGCTTTCATGGCTTCTGCTTTGTGTTGCAGTACGCAGTTATGCACCAGTAGGAAATGTAAAGTTTTCCAGTGGCCTACGGATACGCATACGCTGTGTCTTTTCTGTTCCGGCTGCTCCTCGGACCGTACATGCGTGAAGTGCTCTACGTGGAAGGAGCAGAAGTGGTCCCAACTGTGGGATTTTTATCAGCGGGGACGGCCATCGGCTAAGACTAAAGACTCTGCCAGGCCGTTGGACAGTGACAGGTCAGTACGTGTCCCTAAAGCGCTGTTAACCCCTGCACCGCTGAGCCCACAGCCCCACGCCGTCGAGCGACTTCTGGGATTGTGGGATCCTCTTCTTGCCGGACACAGGACTCGGTCCCGTTTAGCCCTCTCATAGCGATGGCCGGAAGAGTCAACCCCGTCTCGCATGGCACTTCGCAAGGGGTGACCGAGAGACATCTGCCAGTCTCGCATGGTCCTTCGCAAAGGGTCACCGAGAGACAGAGCACACGGAAGACACAAGCTCAAGCTGTAGTATCCACTCGGGGCCGACCTTCAGTCTCCCCCAGCACACGGAGGCCACCTAACACTGTGGCTCGCTTGGGAAGTCGCAGACACAGCTACTACGTTAGCCCGTCACTGCCTCTGCAGTCTCCACCCTCCGGGACAGCCCAGCCTCCCGGCCGTAGCCGGTCCCCTCGTGCTTGACAGCGTTCCGCTCCTCGCAGCTGTTTCCCTAGCCCTTGGGGAAGTTTTTTGGGACACTGGCATTGGACTCTCCTCGGCGGGTCACAAGGTCCTCTCGTCAAGATTCCCCGCCGGCCTCACTGTACTCTCGTAGGAGACAACTTCCCTCTCTCAACTTGCGAGCAAGAGCGCTGGTCAGCGCTACGGTAGTGCGCCATGCTGCTCAACTTTCCCCTGGCATCTGCTCTTCGCACAGGTGCCCAGAGAGTTCGTCTGACAGACGCTACTGGTCTCCGCCAGACAGGGTTGTTCCCCGTCGTGACGTGGCGGTTCCCGCGTCGCCCGCGGCATCGGATTAGAAAGGGGACGTCCTCAGTTTTCACCTGGAGGACTCGGCGTCCGCCCTGTTCTCTCAGGACCCACACCCCCACAGCACTTCCGCGTCCGACACGGCAGGGGATGCGCCCTTGTCTTCTGAGACTTCCCGTGCCTTGGACTAGGTGGCTTGTGTGATCTCTGCTATTCTTCCTTTGGAGGGTTGTCCTCTTTCTCCCCCCGCTTAAGAGGAAGGCCTCGGCTCGGTCGACACTCCGTTTCAGGCGAAGTGATTCAAGACTCTCCCTCAGCCCCCTGGATTTAAGGACCTTTTGGATGCCTTCAATGAGCACCTACGTCAGGGGCAAGCTGCAGGATAGAGGTTCTTTGCGGACACTCGTTGGCCGGCTGATGTCGACATCAAGTTTCGGCAAGTGTGGTACGCGGGTCACTGTCAAGTCTTTGTCTGTCCTCTGCCAGCAGGGGACCCTGCGGCGGAGGCAAGGTACCCGTCCGACGGTTCATCCCCACTGGTCTGGACCATACGGCAAGTCTGTTTCGGAATTCCCTGGCTTGGGCGGGCTTTTTGGATCTGGCTACACAGGCGGTGGTGCGCAGTGTGGAGGAATTTGGGAGCGACCTAGTGAGACTCGTTTACGGGACATCCACTCCTTGGCTATGGCAGCTAATCGCCCTGTTCTGCACACCGCGACCAACGCCATAGCGGCGGCAGCTCATTATGACTTAATGAGACGGAATGCCATGCTGAAGAGTTGCCCGGCAGCATCCCCTTGACCTTCATCGCTCAGCTCCACCGTGCTCCTTTGGGCGGTTCTCTCCTCTTCAGTTATACCTGGCAAGAGATGAAGGTCTCGGCGAAGGACCTGTGGCCTAGCGCTCCCAGAATGGATTCCTCCCGGTTTCCAGCTTCCCACAAGGACGGGGGTCGCGCCCTGCGAAGCTTCAGACCCATCTCCCGACTGGTTACCAGACTGCCTCCCAGGTCCAGTCGTCAGGCCCCCACCGGTTGTGCCCGCCCCCTCCAGGTTCCGGCTCCCGCCTGGCCCAGGAACGCCTGGAGGGCCGGGCAGGGGAGGGCTCAATGACTTTTGTCCGACTTCGCCCCCACCAATTCCTATAGGGTCTCCAGTCGGCGGGAGGCTAGCAAGGCACAGCGACGAGTGGTGGTCACTGTTGCCGGAAGACCCTTGGATTCTCAACACAATCTTGAACAGACTTCAGATCTCGTTTCGGGCCCCGCCTCCACTGAGACGCTCCTCACTCTGGACGCGCGTACCGGTCAACCAGTGCAAGGCAGATGCTCATCAGGGAGGGATCGCAGCGCTACTCCAGAAGGCTGCCACGGAAGTAGTCGCTCAACACGACTCCCCAGCGTTCTACAGTCAGCTCTTCGTGGTTCCGAAGCCCGGCGGCAAGTGGCGACCAGTCATAGACCTCTCGGCCTTGAACAAGTTATTGTCGCCCCCTCCTTGTTGCGGCGACTTCCAATGGCCGAGCGACAATCACAGGGTCTGCCTCCCCTGCTCTGGCTGCGCCACCGACCATCTTTGCGAGATGTGCTCCACCTGGCCTGAGGAACGTTGGTCGCAGCTTTGGAGTTTTTACCGTCGCGAGTGCCTGTCAACGGTAGTGAACCGTCCGTCCCCCTTGGCGCTCTGCGGTTACGGATGCCGTGCGCATGGACAAGCTTGCTTACTCCCATTGGAAGATTGACCGGCAACTTGCCTTCCTCACTGAGGTCCACGCGCCTGTTCCCCCGCACTGTGGATACGGATGCCTTGCGCACAGAAAAGCCTGCTTACTCCCACCGGGAGATTGACCGGCAACGAGCCTTCCTCACTGAGGTCCGCTCGCTTAGACCCCGCACTGCGGACATTGATACTTTGGGCCCAGATGCTTCACGTAGGGACAAGCCTGCTTGCTCCCACCGGGAGATTGACTGGCAGCGAGCCTTCCTCTCAGAGGTCCGCTCGCAGCGACCTACGTTGCTTCGTCCCAGGACACAGTATAGATTGGATAGGTTGCGGGGCGACAGGAGCCCCGTGCACCCTCATTCGGGGGATGGGACAATCCGAGGTGTATGACGCAGCCCCCGACCCTCCTCTACCTCTCCTCTTTCGGCGGCTTCACGCGACTTGAGGCTGCGCCCACCTTCGCACGCTTCCCGGCGGCCCTCGCCACCCTCCGCCCGGCGCCGTGAAAGGAGCTCTCCTTTTCGCGCCCGACAGCTACGTTCGCCCCGTCGCTCACACTCCCCTCGGGATAGGCGACCAGCACACACCAGCGACACTTTCGGCCGGCCGGCCCTCCAGGCGTACGTCACACCATGACTCACCCGACAGATGACGACGGAGCCCGCGGAGGACTCCTACTTGTACATTCACAGAGCGCTTCTTGCTGGGTCTGCCTTTCCTTTCTTTCACTTTCAAGTTTGACACCAATACTTCTCATGAAGCGTTTGTATGTTCTGTACTTGGACCAGCTTAATCCTAGATTGGTTCTCAGAGCAATACCCTGTTTTCTACAGACATACACGGATCGCCTATGGCCTGCTCAGTCTAATATTGCAGTCATTTTTTTTTCATTTCTTTCTCGTCTTAACTCGTCAGTTATTTGTTCAGCTTCGTCCACTTCTGATCTGCCAGACATATTTGCTCTAGCACGGGCTAATACCTTTGACCTTCTTCGTATTACGGCTGATGATGCCCCTGTTTTTGGTTTTCTTGGTTTTCGTATGTGCATAAAATACAAAGGCTGTTCTCCAGTCTTGCAACTGATTGTGGCATCAGCTGATTCATTAAGCATTGTGCGGTTTAGTGCCATCTGATATTTTTCTTCCTCCTTTTTCAATGGCATCTGCAGTTCCTGGACAGGTCGAAGGCTGGGTCGTTTGATGAGTGGAGATGTGGCTATATCGACACCCGTTTTTTCAATGGGTGAAATGGCTATTTCATGCGTCCGCTTGGCTGGTGGAGATGGGGTCCACACTCTTTGTAACGGCGACGTTTGAGCATCGACTTTGCATGGCATTTCACGGGGAGTAGACATTGGGGGAATGAAAACTTGTATACCACTATCAACCTTCATTAGTGCTGTTATTAGTGTCAAGAAGTACCCAACGGAGAAAGAAACACGCTTAGAAAAAACGGTACAACACAATTTATTAATATTTCGGGTAAATACCCTTTGTCAAAATAGACAAACAAACAGAGACATTAGCCGCTACTTATCTTCAGTATTTTTTGTTATTAGTGTCGGTGTTATGAGTGTCGCTGTGACATTCCACAGATCGAAACGGTCATTTCTTCCCATGTGCACCCTTCGCTGGTCGTCCTCCTTTACCTAGCTGCATGAAATGAACGCACGCGACACATTCTTCAACACTTGTATTTGGATCGAACATGGTCCAAATGTGTTGTGATGAGGCAATATCAGACGCCGCATTTCGCGTTGTCTCCGCAGACACGCGTGTTTCAGAGTCTATCCATTTCATCCGACTATAGCAACTACTACACATTGTTTTGGTGTGCATCAGGTCTTGTCTTCCTGGATATTAATTCCATAACACTTGTGGTTTAAGTGTTCATATTTGATACAAAGATATGACTTTTTATCACTGTGTTTCTTTTGTGATCTACCGCCACATATTCTGCACAATGCATTTAATCGCAGTGCATGGAACACACCTGTGTGTACACAGACTGTATGCATTTCATCAGACTCCATCATGATCAAAAGTTAAATCGAAAGTTCATGTACACGGTTCACTGTTAGTGTGACACTATTTCCCATGAAAGAAACGTGACTATCTCCTCAATAGTATCCGTGTAACTAAGCCCTCACTTTCCCCGATTCAGCCGCCGGGAGTGTACTAAGGCAGGCGCCTGGAACTTTTCTGTCGACACTTGTCAGTGACCTCATTAACCACCCTCCTGCTTCCGTCCCCCACCGCGTAGCGAAAATCCGGTAAGTGATACTTACTTTAGGCATGCTGACCCTTATGCATGCAAGTGTATTTCGTTGGAACTTTGTCAATTTCACAACAAACACCGACATCGTACATCAACAAATTCTCGTTCTCTTTATTTTCACTATAATCTGCTACACAAGTGTAAGTCCTAATGTAGTCATGTTTGGTATCGGTGTGTAGGTGAAAATTTAAACTTTTGAACGATGTTGCTTTCACAACAGTCACTTTAGGCTGAGATGTGTTATGAATACAAACGTGTATGTAGTTGTTATAGCGGCAGAGCGCCGGACACGCCATGTACCGCACAGTTGCAAGTGCGATATAAATAGAATGAGCGCGCGACAGTGGAATTTGACCTTGCCGCGCCTTATCTCTCTGGCAGCTAGAAGCGAACTAAGTGTCAGCTGTGGTAAAGGCGTGAGCCGTTCTTCCGACCAGAGCTTCAAGGGCCGATTTTCCTTGGGGAAACGACAGCCTCGACACTGGCACCTGGATCACGGAGATGGCAGCGGCAGGACGGAATCGCCCACACTTTTGACACTCGACCTCAGCCTGTTGGATTATGGAGCGAGCGTTAACGCATCAACACAGTGTGTCCCGCTCTCTTTCGAGTGGGAGCAACGTCTCATGGGTCAGGATCCTCGCCGTTGGACGAGGGATCAAGCCATCAAACACCTCAACAGAGTGCAGATGAAAGCAGGGCGGCTCGCGCTCTCTCCATGGGAAGCAGTGTCTCACGAGTCAGGATCCTCGTAATGGACGAAGGATCAAATGGACAAACACATCAAGAGGTTAGAGATGAAAGCAGTGTGCCTCGCATTCTCTTTGAGTGGAAGCAGTGGCTCACAAGTCAGGATATCCTCGTACGTGGACGAGGGATTAAGCTGGAGTGAAAGCAGTGTGGCTCGCGCTCTGTCTGGGTGGGAGAAGCGCCTCATGGGTCAGGATTACGTGTACTCTCCGACAGCTCGACAGTGGTGGCCTACATCCAGAACCGGAGGTTGAGGAGGCGCTAAGTCTACACCCGGAGGACATGGTCCGGAGTGGGGGTAGACAACGGACATGCCTAGCAGACGGTCGGTGCGCTCCAACATATCGCAGATTCGCCGCTCTTTAGACGAAGCGTCCCGGTTCGTCGCGTCATTCCTCTGGCTGTCTTCGCCCTGAGTGGAAGGCTGCGACGATCGACGCATCGGGTGGCCCAGTGCTTCACGTCGCTCCCTCGCAAACTTCAGGATCTAGCGGAAGCATTAGGCGACCACTCGACAAGACGGCGGCGGACAACAGAGGTTCTTCTGAGACTCCCGATGTCCAGAGAGGATGAACATCTACTTCCGCTGGAGTGATGTGGAGTCTCTTCCGGGCAGTGCCATGCTAGCGGTGGATAAGGAGGCAATGATGCTGGTGGCGGCTGACTACAGACTCGGTCGTGAGGAAGCGGAAGTGAGGCTTGGACAGTATTGCTTCCGGGGTTCGCTTCCTCCTAGCTGACGCGGGATTTCCTCGAGAGGGTGACGCCTTCCGTTAGCAAATGTCTGGAGAACGCCTGGGACCTTTCAGCCTCGGTCCGTCGGAGCGGGACACGTACGGAGCTAGTGACAGCCTTAGGATGGCGTACCACCCCGCAGCCTACTCCTTGGCGGAGATCGCCGGCAGCGACGGGATATGAAGGGAAGCGCTGTTGTGACAGGTTCCACGCTTGTCCGTCTTTTGGGATAACACAGCGGGGGAAGGCTCCGCGCAAGGACACTCATCTGTGGGACCAACTTGGCAAATGATAAGGTGACAGTGCAGGATCCCTTGCCACTTCGGCAGAATTGTCTCCACTCGCTTCAGTCAGCGGTGGTGAGATGGAAGCTTTGGCTACAGCGCTACTTGGTGATGCGGGAGCCCTGCCTAGAAGGAGACCACGGAGGTGGGCTGAGACCCTGACGCCCGACAGGCTACAGTAGACCCTTATGGATCCCAGACCCGGAGACTAGGTGACGTCTAGTGTCGGCTTTGGCGTTTACTAGTAACTTCGGCCCTGCGCGTGCACCTACTTGGACTGTCGGCCCTCTGGAACCAGATGGCGAATCATGGGAGGACCCAGACTCCTGGCTGATGCAACGCCGCCGACGTGGATTCCTGGGCATCGGAGGCAAGTCCGACAGGGGACCAGCACCCAGTTTGCCACCTAGGCAGGGAGTATCTGACCGATAACAGTGGGATAGCGATGGGAAAACACGCAAGCAGATACATTTATATACATCCGCTGGCTGGAGTTGATGGCGGTGCAGCTGGTGCTTGTCAGATGGAAACAATGGCTTACGCTACGGAAGGTATGGGTGCGCTCCGGCTACTCGAAGGTCGGGGTTTCGTCGCATAGCACTTCTGCTGGTGGTGCAGAGATCGGGACAGCACTCGTCGGACAGGGCGCTTCGGAGGTCAGCTCAACGTACGCGCGGATTTCCCTTGTGGCAGGGTCAGCGGCAGCGCAAAGAGTTACTACACCCGGCTGTCTTCCAACTACTCTACGCGTGTGAGGAGACTCCGATGATAGGCCGGTCCTCCTGTAGTGGAACAGGAAGCTGCTTCCTCTGTCACCTCCAAACCGGATCCACAAGCCTGGGCCGTGGATGGGCTCCTTCGAGGAGCGGACTCCTTGCGTAGCCAACCACCATTGCATGTGAATTCCCCGGTTGGTCTGTTCACCAAAGTTAAGCCGTTTGGGGGCGGTTAATCCTTAGTTGGATAACCGCCTGGGAACAACAAGTATGGTGGAAGTCATCTTAACCCTTATCTTGTTCACCAGAGGGTGACATACGTTCGAATAAGAATAGTTAAAGGGTAGTGCCGGAGTGGCTTGGTGCCACTAGGCTTCACGCTAATCCGGCCTAGCCTTCAAGTAAAGCCTTTGGGCTGTATTCTTATTTTTTTCTATAGTATAACTTCTGTATGGCAGGTCACAAATTGAAGCTGTTAGCCTCGGGCTGATATGGGTTAAGATGCGGCAGCATGTTCCCTCCCTCAGGACGGGTACCTAGGGGCTCCACAAGCTCAGGGTTGGCATGGTGTAGGACTTTGATGACCGTTCTGCTGGATCACAGTCCTTTGGAGACGCGTGGCGAACCCCTGCCTCAGCTCCGCGTCCGAGACGATCGCAACCCTGGCAGCAACTGTTTGTACAGACACAGAGTGGTTGGCGTGGCACACTGGGAGATGGACAGTCAGCACTTGCACCAAGAGGCTTCTCGGATGCGACAGTGGATGCGATTGCAGCGACTCAAGGAGTCTCTGATAGTACAGATACGAGGTAGAGTGGAGAGTTCTACAGGCCTGATGTGCAGCGGAGCAACTCTCTCCACAGACCGAACTACCCTCATTTTGGCCGAGTTCGTCTAGGGGTTCCCAAGCAGAATCGGACCCTTCAGCATCATTCGAATTACCGGGTGGCAGACACTTATTGACACCTAGCACGAACCAGCGCCGGTACAGACCTGTCAGATCGGATCGAACACTGTCATCGGCAAGACGACCGGCTTCCGCTGGCGATGCTGGGAGACCTAACAGCCCCGCAGTGCCGCTCCGCTCCGCTTTCAGTCAGCCCGCAAGACCGTGGGTCGCGCCCTGTGGTCCCGCAGACCCGCCACCCTTCCCTCCGCCTCTCGCCCCCGAGCTTCCGCCCGTGCCCCTGCCTTCGGCCGATCCCGACCTATCAGGACTCCGGCTTCCGCTTGGCCTAAGCTCGCCTGCCGACCAGGGCACGGTAGGCCCCCCTGACTCCTTTCCGCTTCAGCCCCCGCCGATCGTCTCGGGGTCTCCAGTCGGCGGGAGGCTCGCCCTTCGCAGCGAGGTGTGGCGTTCGCTGCTTCCAGACGACCCCTGAGTCCTATCCACTATCTCCGAGGGCCTCCTGATTACCTTTCGCTCTCCGCCGCCGCTTGAACGCTCTCCCCTGTGGGCCGAGATGCCGATCGACCAGCTCACGGCAGACGCCCTTCACGGCGAAGTCGCCGCGCTTCTGCACAAGGCCGCCACAGAGGTCGTCTCGCGCCACGATTCCCCAGCCTTCTACAGCTGCCTCTTCGTGGTGCCCAAGCTGGGCAGCAAGTGGAGACCCATCATCGATCTCTTGGCACTGAACAGGTACATCGTAGCCCCATACTTTCACATGGAGACAGCCAGGGCCCTCAGGGCCGCTGTGCAGCCCATGGATTTTGCCGTCAGTCTGGACCTGTCTGACGCGTATCTCCACATTCCCATTCACCCCACCTCCAGACGGTACCTTCGCTTCACCTTAGACGGCGTAGTTTACCAGTTTCGGGCCCTCCCTTTCAGTCTCAACCTCAGCCCTTGGGTCTTCACCCGCATTATGGACGCAGTCATTGCCAAGGCCAGACAGTCGTCCACCAGTCCGACCTCAAACTATTTAGACGACCTGCTTCTGAGGAACCAATCGGAGGCCATGCTAGCGACGGACAGGGATGGGTTGCTCTGATTGTTGATGCGGCTGGGCTTCCTGGTCAACACCGGCAAGTCGGACCTCATGCCTTCCCGCCGATTCGTTCACCTAGGCATGGAATTCGCGACCAACCACAACTGGGTGAGTCTTCCAGAGCCTCGGATCCAGAAGCTGGCCGCCCTAGCCGGCCAGGTGGCACTAGAAGTGGCATTCCCCCGTCAGAGTTTGGCTCCAGCTCCTTGGCCTGATGAACGCTGCAGCGGACCTCCTGCCTCTCCAGCTGCATCTCCTTCTCCACTGGCGCCCATCCTCCGGGGATCTTACTGCCACGATACCGGTTACTCCGATGCTTCGTCCCCATATGCGGCGCTGGACGGACCTGGCGTGGCTCGCGTCGGGAGTTCCTCTGGTCTCACCTCCGCCTCAGCTTTCACTCTGCATGGAAGCAAGTTTCTCCGGGTGGGGTGCGCACCTTCTACTGAGGTTCCTCATGACGTCCGGCTGCTGGCCACCAGACCTGGCAGACAGGCACATCAACTGGTTGGAACTGAATGTGGTTTGGCAGGCCCTCATCACGTGGGAGTCGCGCCTACGTCACCACGAGCTCCTAGTCCTCTCGGAAAACTCCACGGTTGTGTCCTACATTCAGAAGCAGGGCGGGATGCGCTACCCCACCCTATGCATACTCCTCTACCAGGTCCTGCGCTGGTGTGAAGACCGCGGCATCTTCCTCAGAGCACGACACATTCTGGGACACCTGAATGTTCTAGCCGACTCCCTCTCGTGGCGCGGCCAGTTACTCCACACGGAATGGACCCTACGACCGGACATCTTTCGGATGATCTGTGCTCACTGGGAGACTCCCTTGGTCGACCTTTTCGCCATGAGGTGGAATCACCAGCTTCCCCTCTTTGTCTCCCCGATTCCAGACCCCCTGGCCTGGGCTGTCAATGCGCTATCCATTCCGTGGGACGGTCTCATCGCTTACGCGTACCCCCCGACAGTTCTAGTCCCCAAAGTCCTCCTCAAGCTCAGGGGATGCAATGCGGTAATTCTACTGGTTGCCCCGTTCTCTTGGAACAGATCTTGGACCACCGACCTGCTTAGTCTCGCCACGGGCCCCCCTCTGCTGCTGCCCACCCCGGGCACGATGCTCAAGCAACCCCGCCAGCCGCTGTTCCACCCGCCCAGAGCGGCTTCTCCTTCACTCCTGGAGATTGTGCGGCAAGCCCTCGCCGCAAGAGGTTTCTCGAGTGCAGCAGTGGAGGCGATCGCTACAGCCCGCAGACCCTCGACCAGAGGCGTCTACGAGGGAAAGTGGCGAGTACTACGGTCCTGGTGTGCGGACCAGCAACTCTCCCCCACTGAACTGACTACCTGTCCATGATTGCGGACACTTATCGACATCTCGGCCGCCCAGATCCCGGCAAATGCAAAGACCTCGCTGACCTTATGGAGCGTTTTGGCCTCGAGCGTCCGGATCTCCGTTTGCCGGTTCCACGCTCGGACCTACCCTGGGTACTCATGTGGCTAAATTCTGCCCGTTTGGAACCACTCTCTTTGGCCCGGTTGGCGGATGTAACTCGGAAGACTTGCTTCCTGTTGGCCCTGGCCACGGCGGCCCGAGTGAGTGAGCGAGCTACATGCGCTCTCAGCACGCCCTGCCTGCCTGCAGTTCAGGACGGATGGCTCCGTACAGCTACTCACTGACCCTTCCTTCCTAGCCAAGACTAGATCTCCCTTGACTGCGCCCCAGGTGATCACGATATGGCCGCTGAAAGGAGTACACTTTCCCCGGGAGACGGGTAGCAAGATCCAGTGCGCGCCCTGCGAATCTATCTACGCAGATCCAAGCCCGTCCGGAGGGGACGGTCTCGCCTCTTTCTGCCATTGGCCCCTGGCAGAACTGACATTACAGCCCAGACGATTTCTTCCTGGCTACGCTGGGTCATACAGTCCGCCTACCAGGACCTCTCCCCGGAGGGAACTAAGAGGCTCAGGAGCCGCACACACGAGGTTAGAGCCATGGCCATGAGCGTCGCCTTCGACCGCAACTGTGCCATCAGAGACATCGTGGCAGCTGTGGGCTGGCAGGCAGAATCGACCTTCGCCCGCTTCTACCTCCGGGATCTGGCAGGCCAGCAAGACAACCTCGCACTGGTGGGGGACATCACCGCGGCTTAACACTCCCTCCCGGCGCCGGAGGCGCTGTCAGTAATACTTAGCTAAAATTGTCAGGAGGTTGCTTGTGGGAGCACGGGTCTGGCTAAGCCCTTTACAGGGGGTTTTCTTGGGCGGCACCCGCCTCCTTTTCATAATTCTTCCATACAGTAATGTCATCGGTAATGTTTTTGAAGAAACAAATGAATTTTTCTCTAAAATGTATTTTTTCGAAAAATACTTACCGATGACATGCCCCGCTTGCCGCTGGTAAGCTAAGCATTCCGACTGGCATGTCACCACATGGCACGGAACCGGATGGGCAGGAACAGGAAGCTACTCCCTGGTTACAGTGCCCTGAGTTGCCTCCCTGGTTGTGTAGGAACACAACAGGTTCGTAGGCTAAAATTGGTTAAGCAAGTAGACACTTCCATACAGTAATGTCATCGGTAAGTGTTTTTGGAAAAAATACATTTTAGAGAAAAATACATTTTTTTGAAAAAATACATTTTAGAGAAAAATACATATTTTGGTACCCAGGAGCTATAATGCATTTTTCGCAGTCGTGTTGAATTAGTGTTAAATTTACATAGACTTGTGGGAAAAAAACCATTTCGTGAGCAAATACTCTTCAGGATGATGTCAACCATAGCTGGCCTGCACACTTTTGGGAGTTTTGCTCACCATGCATCATTATGGGAGCCAGAGACCTGTGCATATTATATCCGATACTGCAGTATTCTTATGCACATTACATGGAGGTTGACATGTATTTTTGGCTCATGTGTGATAGCAAAGTAAGTCTATGTACTAGGCCAGTGGTCATGGGTGGTAGACCATTGGGTCATCCATAGTGACACTTTCATGTTGGCAATTTCTTGGAGACTGTGTAAGCCACAGTTTTCAAACTTGGCCATAGTATACTTTGTGACAAAACCTATATCTAAAAATAAAAATTTCAGTGACCTCTCTCAAAGGTCAAAGTAATAGGGGGTCAAAAAATAGGTCTAGACAGTCATATTCTTTTACTATTTTCAACTTCAGACCCAAACTTGGTACAGACGTACCTGATGATAAGACCTTCTGTTACATATTTTGTATGTCAACTAGGAAGTGTCAAGGGTCATGACAGGTTAACAAATGTGTGGAAAATGCCTATTTTCGGTACAATTTAGTTTTTATCAGTGTTTTTGCAAACTTTTAAAGTGATTGAAGGTGGCCTGTGATGAGACCATTCTATATGTACTAATTTGGTTGACCCCTTGCAAAAGTCAGGGTGGACAAATGTGCCCGCCATTGTCCTTGGTAAGCTTAATGTTTGGATTTTCTCGGAGACTATTCAAGTCACAGTTTTCAAACTTGGCCCAAGGATACTTTATGGTAAGACCTTCTAAACATACCGGTACCATTATCAGTGACCCCTCACAAAGGTCAAGGTCACAGGAGATTGATAAACGTGTGAAAAATGGATACATACTTTAGGGAACATGGATTTTGTTTGATCCCGAGGCCACATTTCCCAAATTGTAGACTAACAACTATGTACTGGTTGCAGGAAATGGATCAGCCAGCCATGATTGGTAATCTGGCACTATCCTTGAATTACTAAGGTCAATCCATCTCCTACTGTAGTGCGTCAGGGCTAAATGGGTTCAATTAACCCATTTAACCCCATGGCCGCATTTCCCAAGTTTTGGAAATGTTACTTAATGACTATGTACCAGCTGGTGGAGATGGATCGACCATGATAATTCAAGGGTAGTGCCAGATGAGCTTGGCACCTGGAGGTGCCAAACTCATCTGGCACTACCCTTGAATTATCATGGTCAATCCATCACCTGCTGTAGGGTGTTGGAACTAAATGGGTAAACTAGACCAAAAGAAAGGTTTCAGGTGAGGTGTGGGGACCATGTGTGGAGATGCAGAAATGCCTCCCAGTCTCTCCATCCTGTCTGTATAAAACTTGTAGTTTTGTTTTAGAAACCCTGTAGTAAAGTAGAACCTGTTTTGAGCCACCACCCACCTAAATGATGGTCTTTAACCCATTTAGCCCCAACACCCTACAGCAGGAGACAGATTGACCATGATAATTCAAGGGTAGTGCCAGATGAGCTTATGGTCGATCCATCTTCTTCAACAGATACATAGTCCTTAAGTGGCACGTCCAAAATTTGGAAAAATGTGGTCTCAGGGTTAAATGGGTTAGTGACAGGTGAAATGTTTTGCACTTAAAGACTTCTATTCAGAGAGCAGAGCTCTTATGTTTTAAGACCACTTTTTTTCTTGCAAAAAGGGTGGATGGTCAAAACAGGTTCTACTGTATTCATTTCTTTTTTGTACGATTTTTTGTTATTTTTATTTATTAGCATCAGACTGTGATGGCATATGCAGCACACTGTCAAGTAGATGAGACGGGCAGACCTGTTGCAGGTCTAGCCAACTTTTGTCCTTTGGCACTGATGAGGTCCCAGTTCACGGAAGAGACATTTTATCAAGTAAGTTTGTTCTGCACATCTCTGAGTTCGCATTGCTTTTATCAAATTTGTATCAGATGCCTGTTTTGCAACACTTACCTCCACCCTGCAAAAGGAAGCACTCATTCACACCTAATAACACACTGAGACATAAACAGATTATCTTCAAAGGTATGCCTTGGCAAAGGCTAGCTGCTGCCATCAGCTGACTTCAGTCAACATCACTGAATCTACAGCAGCTGTTGTTATAGCAGTGTTATGTCATTGTAAGTATACCGTCAGCCATAATCAGCTCCCAGCATAACAACTGTCATACTCTGGAATCGGAGAGCTCACGTGTGAAGCAAAAGTGAGTATGTTTTGGGCCAGTGGTTGTTTGTCCGTCCGCCGTCGTCTTGTCGTAAACTTTAACGTTGGCATTTTCTCAGAAACTATTCAAGCCACATTCTTCAAACTTGGTCCAAGGATACTTTGTGGTAAGACCTTTCTAAACATACCAATTTGAGTGACCCCTCACAAAGGTCAAGGTCACAGGGGATCAGGAAATAGGTCCAAAATAGCTATATTTTGACATAATTTATTTTTTCTCAAATACTATTCACAACTTCAAACCAAAACTTGTAAGAAAGATACCTGATGGTAAGACCTTTCTATACGTACTAATTGGTTGATCCCTCGGAAAGGTCAAGGGTCACAAGAGCTCAGGAAATAGGTGAAAAATAGCCATATTTTGACAAAAGAAGTTTTTTCTCAAATACTATTCACAGCTTCAAACCCAAACTTGGTACAGAGATACATGATCATAAGACCTATCTATGCATACTAATTTAGATAACCCCTCAGAAAGGTCAAGGGTCAGAAGGGCTCATTAAATAGGTCCGAAATAGCCATATTTTGACAAAAGATGTTTTTTTCTCAAATAGTATTCACAATTTTAAACCCAAACTTGTTACAGAAATACCTGATGGGAAGACCTTTTTATGCACACTAATTTGGTTGATCCCTCAGAAAGGTCATGGTTCATGAGAGCTCAGGAAATAGGTCTAAAATAGCCATATTTTGACAAAAGATGTTTTTTCTCAAATACTATTCACAACTTAAAACCCAAAATTTGGTACAGAGATACATGATGGTAAGACCTATCTATGCATACTAATTTGGATTACCCCTTGGTCACTAGAGGCTGGCAAATGTGTGTAAAATGCTGATTTTTGATAAAATTGTAGGTATTCCCAAATTTTTGCAAATTTTTCAACCAAATTTGGTACAAAGATGGCTGATGATAAGACCTTCCTATGCATACTAATTTAGTCGACTCATCACAAAGGTCAAGTGTCACGGGGGACAGATGTGTAAAAAATGCTTACATTTTCAGAAAATGTCGATTTTGCTGCTGCAGAAGCCAGCTCACAAAGGTCACACATATCTAAATCGGTCATACACGTGAACCATTATGGCTTTGCCTTTCTTGTTAAAAGTCCTTTGAAGTCAGAGGGTGGCCACCTAGATGGTGGGATAGTTAAAAACAGCCACACACGCAACCTAACATCCTCTGAAATCAGATTGTGGACACCTACATGTACATGGTGAGGTAATAAAAAAAAAACAGCATACACGCAGTCCTCTTGCCCTGTCTGGTAACCTTGGGAGTGTTCAGCCCAGAAACGCAAGAAGAAGAAGAAGCTTGGAAGGTGACAAGCTATTCAGCACTGCCTTTGATTAAAAGACTGTTCACAACTAGGGGAGCTATTCATCCATAAAGGCTGTACCAGCTGTGGAAGGTTGATGGGCAATGATAGTTCAATGATATCGAGCAGGTCAGACTGTGGCCACCACTGTGGGACTTTGAGAAAATGTTAACAGTAGAAAATTAATTCAGTACAGATCAGCCTTAGTACTACGCACATCAAAATATCACAAGCTAGTTTTGTGGCTCCCAAGTCAATAGCCAGTGTCCTCAAAGTGTACTGGCTGATGTCGGCCTTAACTGGCCTGCACACATCCATGTGCGGGCCAGTTAGGGCTGACATCGGCTAGAGGACATTTTGTTTAATGTTTGTTTTTTTCTTCATAAGCCTGCGTAAATATAGCACCACATTAACGCAAATGCCAGAAATATGGTCTGCCTTTATGGTTCCCAAGCATTGTGAGATAGTGAGACTGACCTGTATTGCATGTTTTTGTTTTCAGTGTGTAGCCATGGTAGCGCTCGGAGCATAGCAAATAGAGCTCATGTAGACGTGTTACCGGTATGCATGACGCCTGATCCTTCTGACCATGCTGCCCTCAACCAGTCTTGCATTCAAGTAATTTGTAAGTCAGAATAATCTACTTGTGCATGTTGTAGTTTTACAGGTGTTACTTTAACCCATTTAACCCTGTGACCCATGTTTCTCAAATTTTGGAGGTATCATCTAGCAATTATGTCCCAGCTGCAGACAGAAGTTGGATCGACCATGATAATTCAAGGGTAGTGCCAGATTAGCTTGGCGTCTAATGGCACCAAGCTAATCTGGCACTACCCTTGAATTATCATGGTCAGGCCATCTCCTGCTGTAGGGCGTTGGGGTTAAAAGGGTTAACTGCATGTGAAATGTGTAGAGTTAGAAAGAAATAGATGCTAGCATACAGAGAGAATTTCAGATTACATAAAATTATATACTGTGAATGAAGTTCTGCTAGAGATGTTGTTTTAACAGAATGCTTATTGGATGCTTGTTGTACCCGTTGTATGAAGATGAGCTTGACCAGGCTGTGTCACATGTACTAAAAGAACAGGCCGGACATCTGCAAGAGGCATAGATTCTCATGAGGTCCTGCATAGTGCAGAGGCTCATGAGAATCTATGTCTCTTGATGGTTCACGTTACCTATATACTGTTACACTTATGCATCGACCGTGGTGTCATGTTACATCATTTTGTTGATGTATATATTTGTTACAGACAGTACTTCACGAGATCTTGCATGTGCTGGGATTTTCAGTCAGCCTTTTTGACAAGTTCAGGCATTGCGAAGGTAATACGAGATTTTGGTGTCTCTGCCTGCCTTTCATGTCATTATCATACCAGTACATTTTGTCAGTGAATTGCTATCAGCCGTACCTAATTATCTACTTACCCCACTTGTGCATATAGCCAGTGGTACTGTATGTAGAACTGGTGGCTGCATGTGCGTGGAGGTTAGCCCATTTAGCTCCAGTGCACTGGAGCAGAAGATGGATCAACCATGATACTGATAGTTCCAGGGTAGTACCAGATTAGCTTGGTGCCTGATGGTGCCAAGGTAATCTAGCGCTACCCTTGAATTATTGTGGTGGACACATCTCCTGCAACTGGTACATGTTCATTAGGTGACATGTCCACAATTTCTGAAATATGGACGTGGGGTTAAATGAGTGAACTCATTTGAGATATACTGCATCTGGATGTGCTGCATTTTGCTGCACATCCCAGTGTGGCATATGTCACCACCAAAATGATGGTCTTTAGAGCGATCTGCTCCATTTCAGGCTTTGCTTGCTAAACTTCACTGATATCAGAGTCATCTTGATTTCAGCTAAGACTTTTCTATCTTTATTTTCACAACCAGTGTGAGTAGGCACACATATTGTATCAAGCTTTCTGCTACATAGCTGAAGAACTCTCCAGCGTACAATGGAGAAGAAGAGCAGACAAGTCTTTTATTTTACAACATTCAAACTTCACATGTTAGTCCTTTTGTGCATCATTATTTTAGGACATACTAAGAACATTTCCAAGGAGTTATTGTGAACTATTAACCTGGTGGTCGCTTTAACCCATTCAGCCCTGAAGCACTGCAGCAGGAGATGGATCGACCATGATAATTCAAGGGCAGTGCCAGATTAGCTTGGCGCCGATAGGCCACATCAGTTTACCCTTCTGTAAATTGCTCTCTTTGGTTGGGCTCTGAGCCGGCTATGACCCACTTCACTGATAAGTGCGCATGGGTCTAGGCAGCCTCAGCCTAGCTGCAGGCGGGAAGCGTAGCGCTCTTTGTTGCTTGTTGTAGGCTGTCAGACATGTGATTAGTTTAGCCTGTTTATAACTTATTATTTTCGTGGCTAAAAATTTACAATCATAAATATCATTATGTAATACTATGCTTGAAAATGTCCTCTTCAAGCTCATGTAAGTTTCTTTTGTAATTAGCTTCGACTTCTGTTGTTATTATGTGATTAAAATGTGTGTAGTTCGAGGAACTTTCCTTCCGCGGTAGACAGTGCGAGTGTGTAAAAAAATGGTTTTCAGTGCGGATGTATACTATGTGTACATGCCCTTATCTGATGCATTTATGTAAAGTATCGTGTGTTAAAGCCATGGAGAATGAACATTCCTTTCCAAGACATTTGGAGGCCGTGAATTGTTTGTGTAGACGGTCTAGGCGAGCAGTCAAAGACAAAAACAAACCCGTGTATTTGTGCACTAAATACACCAGAGATATATTTTCGTGTTACAACATTGATGTGCTCAATGACCAGGAAGGGAAACATTCTAAAACAATTTGTTTCATGTGTCATACTAAGCTTGTCAGATTAAGTAAACAAGTGGAACGCACAAGCTCTACAGACATTCACTACAAAACATGTGATCTTTGGGTAGCCTTTGATGAAACTCTTTCTGTTGATGACTGTCAAACATGTAGTCATTTCAAGCGGCAGCAGTCAAAAGGTGGCCGACCATATCCAGCCAAAAACAAACTAGCTGCAGCCAAAAGAAAAGATCTTGATAATGTAGGGAATCTCCATCACACGTCCAAAAAATGACACTGATCGGCCTATCAAGTTTAAACGCAGGATCATAGTGACCCTGTAGACTCATTTTAAGCCATTTTAATGTGACACTAAGCCGGAACTGAATCTCTTAACAGCAAATAGTTGAACCTCTGCTTTGTGTATTGTTTTTCTGTGTTAAAATTGTGATCTTGTTAAAAACATTGACTGAATCGGTGAAATTCGCATACTTTATGTCGGCGTGCTATGAATGGATTACCGTTTTCACTTGGCCCACCAAACCGCCTAAAGCAGGACTCGGGTATGTTGATTGAAGTTTTTAGCATGGGATATGCCAGTTAAGACATCTGTTGACAGCACTGACTTTGTCTGAATTTTCCAACAACTTTTGTTTATGAACAGTGATGTGATAAAAATTTTGATAAACTAACGGAAGGCTGCATCTAATCCGTCTCCTAGTGATACTTTCAGCCAGTGCATGACAAACATCCACGCAGATTACCCCAGCATGTTTGGTGTCCAAAGATAGTACAATTTCACCTCTACAAGACAACGTATGTTCAAATAATCACTCACAACTGCAGGTCAATTAATTCCGGTTTACAGATAGCATCTGTAATTTACAGCTTATTCGCCGATGTATGCAGCAGAGGCTAAGAGATAATCGGGGTCAAGCACAGTTAGTCAGTAGTACTGTAAACAAAGATGGCTGCTGAGCTATTCGCATCCTCAGCAGAAGCGAGACCACATAGCTGGTGCCTTATCAGTTATGGTATTTAGCGCGCTGATAGTAAGGGGAAGGAGGCTGCCTCGCTGTCTCAGTGCTACCACGAAGCCGATCTCTAAGTGCTGGCGCGCGCTGGCAGGCAGCCAGCTGAAAACTAAAGAGCATAGGCTAAACTGCCGTGAGGCGCCAAGCTAATCTGGCACTGCCCTTGAATTATCATGGTTGATCCATCTCCTGCAGCTGGTATAGTCATGAGGTGACCCATCCAAAATTGGGAAATGCAGCGGTGGGGTTAACCCTTATCATTCGGAATACACCAGTGTTACGTGGTGGAGTTGTAGTCGAAGTATGATAAACACACCAGACACACACACATAGAGTTCTTGAAAATAAACCTCGTTCAGCTGCAATCCGTCACACGTGGCTTAAGGATGTAGACAATACTGGAGTAACAGTTCCAACAATATTTAATTCAGCGATGCGATATCCACACAGTAATGCACTTTCAAATGCACAAATATTGATACAAAGTCTCTTCTGCGATGTCCACACTGCGACACTAAGTTTCTCATACACAGCGTCTCTCGCAATAAACTATACGTGTCTCTACAACTGACAAAGCAAGACAATGTACGCCCGGGCTTTCCCAGCGCCCTCCTTATATATACTATCAAATTCCAGAATCTTCTACGGAAATCATGAACTCAAACAACCAAAACGAAACACGCAGCCGAAGCTCATTAACATAAACTTTCCAGAAACAATATATCAGGCTACAAAAACTCGGCTGCTTACTTCAGCTCTAAATTCTAGCGTATAATGAAGACACATAAAAGTATGGTATCCCTATCTATGATAGCTCTAAAAGGTACGAGAACATTCCAAAAACAAAATAAAAGCTGCTCAATACACGCGCACAGGAAGACAAAAAGTAGCGAAAAATGTAGCGAAGTGTTGCGATGTCAACTAACCGACGTGACACTTACGAGGCCACTAGACAGTGCGACCTTTCTAGCACGCTCCGGACTAAACTTAACAAAACGAAAACGGCTCTACTCACGAACAAAAGGAAATCTAACTAAAAAGGCACGTGAATAATAACCGTGATAGCTCAAATAAACAACGGATCGTTACCTACGATCAACACGCGCACGCTCTCACAGGATGACACAACCACAATCGTAACAACCAGTGTGTGAAATAAGTTTGACCAAAATAGTTCAAGGGTAGTGCCAGAATAGCTTGGTGCCTCTAGGTGTCAAGCTATTCTGGCACCACCCTTGAACTAAAGCCATTGGTCTATATCCTTATTGGTAAGTACTATAATGTAGCTTGCATATGGCAGTGTACAAATTTGAAGCCTTTAGCCTCAGTGTGATATGGGTTAAATGGGTTTATGACGGGTCACACTTTTTGTCCACCAAGACTTCTCTTGATAGAGCACCTGTTTTTTATGACCACATTTTCCCTTCTAAAAAGGTGGTTGCTGAAAACAAAGAAGTACCCAACGAAGAAAGAAACATGCTTAGAAAAGACGGGTACAACACAATTTATTAATATTTCGGGTAAATACCCTTTGTCAAAATAGACAAACAAACAGAGAGATCAGCCGCTACTTATCTTCATTCGCAGAAGGAATGTGGCAACTGAAGGAGGTGACATAAAATAAAAGAAAAGGAAGAATAAAAGTGCGGAAAAAATAAAAATGACGTCAACGAAAAACTCAAAAGAGAGAGACTTGGAGAAAAACTGAACACGAGAGACAAGAGTGTGTATAAGCGCGCGCAGGAGCGAGGAAAAGTGAATGCGTGTGTGTGAGGCCAGAGAGATTGAGATTGTTGAGAGCGTCAAGTTCAGCTTTTGTGAGATTTGAGTGAGCAATGGGTTTGAACTTGAGATGTCCAGTGTCAGACATAGTTTTCTTAATGTAGCATTCGAGTTCAGGAAGTTTATTATGAAGGTTGGTGACATCTTCGTTGATCCTTTTGACACTCCTGTCTGAAGAGAACCACCTCATAATAAACTTCCTGAACTCGAATGCTACATTAAGAAAACCATGTCTGACATTGGACAGCTCAAGTTCAAACCCATTCCTCACTCAAATCTCACAAAAGCTGAACTCGACGCTCTCAACAATCTTCGTAACAGAAGCGACATCTTCATCAAACCAGCCGATAAAGGTGGCGCCGTCGTTGTATGGAACAGAGATCTGTACATCAAAGAGGCCTACAGACAGAGAACCTGGAATACTACCAACACCTTGACGAAAGCTCCCTCCAAGTTGATCAAAAGCGCATCTTCCAAGACAGTCAAAGAGATGATTCTTCAAGGAGAGCTTCCTTCAACATCTAATCTCCTCATAAAAAAGCGGCCTAAGCAGCCTATACCTAACCTTTCACAAACTCAACAATCCCGGCTGCCCCATAGTGTCAGCATGCAGCTGTCCCACAGGACACATCTCCGAATACCTGGACATCATCTTCCAACCCTTTGTCCAGTCTCTACCTACCTACATTAAAGACTCCAACCATGCTCTAGAGATCATAGACCAAGTCAACCAGAAACAACTTTTCAAACCTGAACTGTTGTTTTCCCTTGATGTTACTTCACTATATACTGTCATACCACACAATAATGCACTTTCATACTTCCTCAACCAAAGAAGTCATAAGCAACCTCCTACTCATACACTTCTACGTCTGGCTGAATTGGTTCTCTCTCTTAACAGTTTCACCTTTGATGGTGTCACCTTCGCTCAGTGCAGTGGCGTAGCGATGGGCACTAAAATGGGACACAGCTACACTTGCCTCTTCATGGTTTTCCTTGAGCAACAAATACTTCAGAAATACACAGGCCTGTCCCTGAGATGTATAAACGCTACATCGAAGACAGTATAGGAGCTACACACATGACCCAAGCTGTGGGTCAAATGGTTGTTGTGATGCGTCTAGTGTGGTAGTGTAGCGTCTGTGCTTGTCGCTCTCGCTTTCAGCTCCCACCGCTGGCTAGCAGTTTGCGAAAAGGGGAGCAGAACATGTCAGTCTCTCCCTGCCAGTACACAGCCTCTCCAACAACAAGCCTCATGTAGTGCCTCCTCGTGGTGACTCATGGTAACCGAGCACCTTACGGACTCGGGCTGAACTACAGAGGACTCGGAGGAGATCTGGCCCCCAGACATGCGGCATGCAGGCCCATCGATGTGTGGACAAGCCCTGATGCCCATGAACCAGATCCCCAGCTATGGGTAAATAGCCCCACTGCCTTGTGGGTGCCTTGGGAGAGGCAAAGGCTAGGGGAGTAAACCCTATACAAATCCGGGCAGGGATGCTCGATAGCCTTGGTTGGCAGATCTCCTTCGAGAAGGAAAACTCCGAGGAAAAACCTGAGTAGATGGGACCCATAAGCCTTGGTCGGCAATCCATCTAGGAGAAGGATACTCCAAAACTAAACCATCCTGTGCTCCCAGGAAAGGCCTTTTGACCAGGAGCTAAGGGTGAGGTAACCCCGACAGAAACCCCGAGTGCTGAAGACGGAGGTACTGGGCTGCACAGCGCACTCTAATAAACCACAGTACCATGCATATACAGCCATATGACACTTGGAGATGGATTCAAGAGGAATGGTGCTCGCCCTGTGGAGTCTCACCAGGCAGGTGCAGTACCGGGCTCTGCGCCTCTTCAGAGCCCACCCCCAGCGACTGGAGGACCTTCCCGACTGTCTCGAGGAGCCAGGGGACTGGGAAGTAGAGCGACTGGCCAGCGAAAAAACAAGACCAGAGACAAAGAAAAAGCCAATGTGAACATCATGCACTGGAATGCCGAAGGGGTTACCAACAAGAAAACAGAACTAGAGCACTTTCTGCATGAAAACAGCATAAACATCTGCTGTATACAAGAGACACACCTGCAAGAAGGGAAACCCTTTAAGGTCAGAGGATATCAGGTCTTCCGAAGTGATCGCCAAGGGAGGAAGAAAGGGGGGGTTATGACCCTAGTTAGAAACAACCTGAATGCCAGCAAAACCAGGAGATTCATGGAAGAGGCAGAATACATCCAGGTCAAGGTAACCACCAGTGACAGCACCCTTGACCTTGTCAACTACTACTGCCCTAATGATAAGTTGCTGTCCCTCGACACTATCCAGGTCCCGGACAGTGGATTCCTCATCACTGGTGACTTCAACAGCCAGTCCCAGAGTTGGGGATATGACACACTGGACAAGAGAGGAGAAGACATTGAGGAGTGGCAAGATGAAAACCACCTGATACTTGCCAATGACCCTGAGGACCAACCTACCTTCTACTCTCGCCGCTGGCACACCACCACTACACCGGACCTGGCACTTTGCACTGAAGATGTTCATAAGTGCCTCAGCAGAACAGTAGGACCACAGCTAGGAGGAAGTGACCACCGCCCTATCCTCCTAACCCTAAAAGGATGCACAGCAGCTAGCTCGCCACACCGGCCAAGATGGAACTACCGAAAGGCAGACTGGCGCTTGTTCAGTATCCGAACAAATGAGCTAATGCAAGACCTCGCTGTGTCTGGAAGGAACATCAACAATGTGGTCAGAGAGTTTAATGACATTATCAGTAAGGCAGCCAAGGAATCCATACCTCGAGGGGTCCGGAAAAACTACACCCCATACTGGACCGCAGATCTTCAGAAAGCACATGACAACCTCACTAGGGCCAGAGAAGACGCTGAAACCAACCCCAGCCAAGAAAACAACATCAAGCTACAACACAGTAAGGCCCAGTATCTGAAGATGAAGTTGGAGTGCACAAGAAGAAGTTGGAGAGAGAAGACTGCAAGATTAAACATGGACAGGGACACCACGAAGTCGTGGAGACTGACCAAGGCGTTGAACGATGAGGGCACCAGGGAACAGAAGATCACCTTGGAAGAAGAAGGGAAAGCACTGACTGGTAAGAAAGCTGCAAACATGTTTGCACAGATCTATGCGAAAGAAAGTGACATCACTGTCCCACGAATGCTTGCGAAAGAAATCAGACAGGAAGAAAGAGAGAGAACAAGAGATGTGAACATCCATGATGCAATGAAGAAGGACATCACCCTTCCAGAACTGAAGATGGCCATCAAACAGCTGAAGAAGAAAAAATCTCCAGGTCCAGACAGCATCTCAAACGAGATGTTACAACACCTTGGCAACACTGCCTTAATGAAGCTACTGGACATCTTTAACCACAGCTGGAGAGGAGGACAGGTACCCCAGTGCTGGAAGGAAGCCAGGATGATCCCAATTTTGAAGAAAGGGAAGAATAAGTCCAAAGCCCTGAGTTATCGCCCCATCAGCCTGACAAGTTGTGTGTGCAAGACCATGGAGCGCATCATCAACAAGCGCCTGCAGTGGTACCTGGACTCTGAGAGCATTATCGTGCCAGAGCAAGCTGGCTTCAGAAGCTACAAGAGTACAGAAGACCAGACAACACACCTTGCACAGGTCATAGAAGATGCCTTTCAAGATCAGAAGGTGACATTAGCTGCCTTCATTGACCTACAGAAGGCTTTCGACAAGGTGTGGAAGGATGGTCTCCTTGTGAAACTCCTTCGCAGTGGCATCCAAGGGAATATGTACCGGTGGACCAAGTCATACCTGCACAATCGCAGAGCCCGTGTGACAGTGGATGGGTACTGTGGCCAAAAAGTGCTGTTGCGTCAGGGGGTGCCACAGGGGGGAGTCCTGTCACCGACACAGCTGTTCATACTTTTCATCAACGACCTTGTGCCAGAGCTACCAAAAGGAGTACACGCAGCCCTGTACGCAGACGACCTGGTACTCTGGTGCACAGAAGAGTATGCAACAACTGCTACATACAGGATGCAGCTAGCCCTGGACAGGCTGACAGACTGGACCAACAACTGGTGTGTGACCATCAACACAGAAAAATCATCAGCCACACTCTTCTCTCTCTCCAACAAGGCAAAGGCTGGCAACCTAACACTGGGCAACACCCCGCTGCGGTATGAAGACCAACAGACATACCTGGGAGTCACCCTTGACAAGAGGCTGACGTGGAAGCCGCACATTTGGAATGCAGAAGCGAAAGCTAGAAGAAAACTGAACATCATGAGAAAACTGGCTGGAACACAATGGGGAGCCAATGAAAAGATCCTCAAAAATGTATATCAAGGCACAGTGAGACCACACCTTGAGTACGGATCTAATGCATGGTTGACGGCAGCCCAGTCACACCAGCAGACCATTGACAGAGTTCAAAACCAGGCACTGCGTATCATCACCGGCGCAATGAGATCCACACCAATTGAAAAGATGGAAGAGACAATGGGCATCCCACCCCTGCGCATGAGAAGAGATTGCAAAGCCTTGATACAGTCCACAAAGGTTTAGTCTTCCAAAGACCATCCTATGAACGCTAGGATGAAACAACCAACCTCAGGGAGACTGAAAAGATCAAGCTTTGTGAAGGAGACGAGAGCACTGCAGAGAAAACACCAGGCAAAGCTGCCTGCGCAGGTAGAGGCTCTGAATCCTGCTAGCGACCTTCCACCTTGGGAAAGTAAGCCAGAAAACATCACCATCTCTTCCATGGTACCCTACATCACCACCAGAGATGAGCACAGCACTGTGAGCAGGAAAGCCCTGACACTGGCCATGCTCGAAGAAAAGTATCCCCAGGAAGCATGGATACGGGCATACACCGATGGATCAGCCACAGATGCAGTTCAGGATGGAGGGGCTGGGGTGTACATTCAGTACCCAAACGGAAAATGGCAGGCAGAGGCAGTACCAACAGGCCTTCACTGCACAAATTACAGAGCTGAGGTGGAAGCCCTAGTCCGCGCAGCTAACACCCTTAGTGGCACTGCAGACCCTGATGCCCAGATTGTCTTCCTTACTGATGCCATGTCTGTCCTTGAGGCAGCAACAGCAAGCAAACTGCCACGTCTACAAGAGGCACTGCAAAACATCAAGTGCACCAGACTGGTGCTGCAGTGGATTCCTTCACACTGTGGCATCTACGGCAATGAAGAAGCTGACAGAATGGCAAAAGTGGGCGCAGAGAAAGAACAAGATGAAAATGGAGTCAGCTTCACAGAGATGAAGACCATCATTAAGTCTGTGTACAGACCACCACAACGGCCCCTAGACAGTTACCATCAGCTGTCCAGACAAGAGCAGGTGACCATCTTTCGTCTGAGGACCGGGCACAACCGACTCAATTTCCACCTGCACAGATGCTTCCACCTCGTGCCATCTCCCCTGTGCCCTTGTGGAGAAGCAGAGCAGACTGCAGAGCACATCCTCCAGGACTGTGGGAACCACCAGCCGCTGAGGGAGGAGATATGGCCGAAGCCTGCCACTCTACAAGAGAAACTGTACGGGCCTGTGGAGGCGCTACAGAAGACCACAGATTTCATTTTGAGAGCCAAACTCCAAGTGTGACGGCGTTCGAGAAGAAGAAGAAGAATGACCCAAGCTGCACATTTAGACTTCATTCACTTCGTGCAGAACTTCTACCCATCCATCAAGTTCACATACACTATCTCAGCTACTTCAGTCAACTTTCTGAACTGCGGAATGTTGAAAACTTCAATACATTACAAACCTACCGACTCGCATTCCTATCTCGACTACCGCTCTTCGCACAACCCCAAAACTAAGAACAGCATCCCATATTCCCAGTTTCTTCGGCTGAAAAGAATCTGTTCTGAAGAATCAGATTTTGGTGTTCAATTCAAAGAAATGGCTGGATTTTTCATCGACAGACATTACCCACATACTGTTGTTCAAGGATCTCTCCCAAAGGTACAAAAACTTAGTCGCGCGAATACACTGCAGCCTAAACCTACCGCTGATAGTGACAGGCCTATCGTCACCATGATCTACCATCCCCACACCAATCCGGTTTGTACTTCTTTCTAACTGGGGTCTTTTGTCATCCAGCAAAGAGTCCGCTGCTATCTTTTCTGAACCTCCGTTAGTGGCTTTCAAGAGGGATATTTACGGGACATGCTTGTTCGCTCTACTCTCAAGCCTCGTCATGAATACCACCAGACCCTCCGGCTCCACACCTTGCAATGTTCCTAATTGCAAGACATGTCCTTTTATTTGCCCTCCCACCGAGGTGAATGGTCCATGTTATAAATTCAACATAGACAAATACTTCACGTGTCAAACCACCAACGTGATTTATGTCATCTCCTGTGTGAAATGTGGCCTACTCTATGTTGGAGAGACAGAAAGAGCCATCAACGACCGTTTCAAAGAATATCTTCAGTCGGTCAAGTACAACAGACCGGTCGGACAACATTTCAACCAGGTCGACCACTCTGTCTCGGACATTCGGGTTAAAGGCCTCTGGCTTATGCAAGCCAGTAATGTCTGGGCCAGGAAAGACCGAGAAAAATTTCTGATTAATAAACTGGGCACTGTGGCGCCACTCGGGATAAATATGAAAGATTAACATTTTTTACCTTGCCTGGGTCATTCTTATCTGCTAACTGTACCTTTAACTTACTGTGTTGCTCCTGTTTGACTACTCACTTACCAGATAGGTGAGGCTGGCGCTGGTTGAAATGTACACATCCCATGGGGACTTTCTCAGTGCTGGCCAAACGATCAGTTGGATCCCTTACCCTTGCCTGTCAGGCACCCGGTAACTGGCCCGCGGAGTGGTGCGCAGATGTGGGGCAGGGCGATCGTGTGCATCCCTTGGGGATGTATGTGGTGGGCTGGTGGGTGCCTGTTGGGTGGGGCTGGTGGCTCTGGCTGGTTGTCTTCCCCCCCCCCCCACCCTTTTGTCCTTCTTTCTCTTTCCCTTTCTCTCTCTCTCTCTCTCTCTCTTCCTTCCCCCAGCCCCCCCCCCCCCTCGCCCCCGTCTCTCTCTCTCTTTCTCTTTTTCCCCTCCCACCCCACCCGCCACCCCTGTTTTTTTGTTGTTGTTTTTTTTTTGTTGTTTTGATTTACCCTTGAAGACGGTTTCACAACTACCTACTCTCCACTTATACCAATAATCTCTTACTGAATTTGATTATTTGCTTTGTTTCAATGACCTATTACTTGTTGTGTACCATGCTAAATGTTGGGTTTTTTTCCCCCGGGGTCCTCCCGTTTTTCCCCGAGGTAGTCCTCAACTTGAAGGAGAAATAAAGTTTGCCTTCGGGTTGGTGTTTAGCAGGCTTTGTGTATTAGACACTCAGCCTACTTCGTGCCCAAGGGTACTCCCTGTTCGTTCTCTCTCTTTCTCTCTCTCTCTCTCCCCTAGAGATGTGTATTTATGCGTAAGATCACTCTTTCAAAATCACCTGAATATCTCGCTGTTCTCTTTAAGGCTCCCCACACTCCGTACCCGACACTGAGGAACGACCTGGTAGTGCCTTGACATTTTTAAATCGGCCTTGTCATATTCAGCAGCCAAAGAATGGAATTTACTTCGAAAAGAAATAAAATCTATCACGACCATAAATGCTTTCAAGACACGGCTTCATCAGCATTTGCTACAAATGCAAGCGTACACTGCTTTTGTTTTAGAATGACGTGGTATTTTGAATTTGTCTATCTGATTGTTGTTGGCTTTTTTTGTGATCTTATGGTACACTTGTTAGATGGTAGCGCATGTATATCTCATTACGTGTATTAAATGTGTTTATGTTGTTTTTGTATATGATCGCCTACACACTGGCTGTATCCCTGCTGTCGCTTTCGAGCGGCTGCTGATCGAGAGGGGCAGCCAGTATGACTCGCCTTGTTGGGCGCTTATGGTGTGTCAGTGCGTGCGGCCCCGTGAGTGTTTGTGTAAGTAGTTTAGCAAGGACAAGATGGAAGAAAGGTCTTCAGACCTAAATCTTTTTATCCTTGGAAAATAAAGATTCATTGTCATTGTCTCTCTCTCTGGCCTCACACACACGCATTCACTTTTCCTCGCTCCTGCGCGTGCTTACACACACTCTTGTCTCTCGTGTTCAGTTTTTCTCCGAGTCTCTTTTGAGTTTTTCGTTGACGTCATTTTTACTTTTTCCACACTTTTGTTCTTCCCTTTCTTTTATTTTACGTCACCTCCTTCAGTTGCCACATTCATTCTGCGAATGAAGATAAGTAGCGGCTGATCTCTCCGTTTGTTTGTCTATTTTGACAAAGGGTATTTACTCGAAATATTAATAAATTGTGTTGTACCCATCTTTTCTAAGCGTGTTTCTTTCTCCGTTGGGTACTTCTTTGCATTTTACATGCTTGGCAGTCACCTTTTTGGTCTGGATTGCTGAAAACAGATTCTGCTATATTGTACATGTTGGAATTCTGTTTTTGTTGTCACTCTGCAGGTGATGTCTGTAAGCCATGGAAAAATACTGTGCTCCCAGTCCACGGGATAATGAGGCTTGTGACAGACAGTGTCGTCAGTCAGACTCGGACACACTTTGGATGCCACACAAAAACAGAGTTTGGAGGACCACTAGAAGTGGAGGTGACTTAATTCTACTGTTGTTCATGTTAATCCATTTCGCCCCGACACACTACAGAAGGGGATGGTCAATCCATCTCTTGCAACTGGTACATAATCGTTAGGCGACACCTAAAACATTTGGGAAATGCGGCCGTGGTGTTAAGTGGAGGTAATCCCTTGCCTGCTACTGACAGTATCGATCGGCAGAATGGTATCATCAGTAGCAGTCAGTTGGTTAACACAATGAGCCTGAAGCTCAACATTTTCCAAATCTGGGACTTGTCCTCTGAAAACTGCAGTTTAGCTCTGGAGACAGATCGACCATGATAGTTCAAGGGTAGTGCCAGAAAATGTTTTCATAAATAAAGATACGGTCAGTATTCTTGCAACCCTTCTCATTTATTTACTTTTTTTTTAATCACTTCATTTATTTTTGTATTCCAGAATTCAAAAGTGTCTTCTCACTGGGATTCAAGAATGATGCACACTTCTCTGATGACAGCATCGGTGGACAAGGTATGTGTTCATATTTTGAAAAAAGAACATTTTTGTGGATCACTGAATGGATTATGTGGATAGAGAAATTAAAATTTGTACAGCAAATTTGTATAACTTGCTGTAATTATTATACTCTTGAAAATTGCATAATTGTTGCAATTTTCTGCAATGTGTGTGTGTGTGCGTACTTGCAGACCCATTCATCAGCACTGGATCCTATCACACTAGCAATTTTCCAAGACTCGGGCTGGTATCAGGTGGACTTCACAAAGGCTGACAAGTTTCACTGGGGCAAAGGTAAAGTAATTCATCCATGGCATCATTATAAGTATCGGAGCAGTACATATAAGTTTTTGAAGATGTATTGACTGTAATTGCTTAGATGTAGTGGCCAAGTGGGTGATTCTTCTTTTCATGCAGCCACCAATGAGATGATCCATCATCATGATCAGTTCATCTCCTGAAGTTGGTGCTAGTAGTAGGAGTGAAAAAGGTTTAACCCTTTGCGTGTCGGTAGCGGTTTTGGTCGCGATGATTCCTACAGGAATCGTTGTGACTAAGACTGCTACCGACACACAAAGGGTTAACACTCTGGCTGCCAGTAGCATTTTTGTCCAGGTGATTCGACCTACTGGAATCACCTTAACAAAAAGCACTACTGACAGGTAGCAGGAATTTACTTTAGTCATTGCCCAGAACTGTTTAAATATATAGAAATTGTTTTCAAGGGGTTGTTGGGGCACTGCCTGCAACCCTCTTGACCCATCGCACAGTTTAACTGAAATCTAACATTTCCCAATTTCTGTCATGCAGAAGTTCATTTTTTGTATAACTTACCTTCTGCTTTGGAGCATACGTACACTATAAAAGTTGACAGTAGAAAGGCAGAGTTTACAGATAAGCATCACATTTATTGTAAATATATATGCATATGTGCCTGTCATATTGTAGGACACATAAAATGACAATCAGTCTTATAATGCAAATATTTTCCTTTGCTTCTGCTTATGCCAACAGATGCTGGATGCAAATTTGGTATACCAGAAACTTGCATGCAAGACAGCAGACATTTCTGTACAGGAAAGTATGTATAATTTGCGTCGGTTGATTGTTTGAAGAATGCTGTTGCCATGAATTGTGCATCTGCGTGTGTGTTTGTATGCACATTTACAACAGAATCTGTGATGAATTTGAGGCACCACCCTTTTGAGAGGTCACCTGTTATTAATGATAATGACTGATTTGGCTGTTGCTCATGCATTTTAGCCCATTTAACACCGCAACCACATTTTCTAATTTGGAGGTGTCACCTGACGAGCATGTACCAACTGCAGGAGTTGAAATGACCATAATAATTCAAGAGTAGCACAAGATTAGCTTGGTGCCTAATGGCGCCAAGCTAATCTGGTGCTACCCCTGAATTATCATGGTTGTTCCCTCTCCTGCTGTACAGTGTCAGGGTAAAATGGGTTAAATAATTTGTATTGGCAAGTTTTGTATTTATTGACTGTTTCAGTTCTAGTGGTTGTCACTTCTTACACCGTGACAAAGCAGTATGTGATGCATACAGAACTGGAAAGTGTGGATTGCAGTTACCTACTGACCAGGTATGTGCATGCTGTCAATGGAGCTAATTATAGTGTGTAATGGTATTGCGTAGAGTCTGACATCATGGTTTTGAAGTGTGAAATTGTAAACTTTAGAAGCTATTCAGATTAGTTATTATCCATGTGAAATCTGGGAGCTGTGCAATTTTGTGCGTCGGTGCACTTACGCCTGTCACCCCTCCCAGGGTATAGGCCATCAACGAGAGACCTCCAGCGACTCCTGTCCTGTGCTTCTCCTTCGATTTTACTCCAGGTGGTTCCCAGTCTCTTGATGTCTGCTTGGAGGTCTCGACGCCAGGTGTTTCTCGGCCTGCCTCTTTTCCTCTTTCCCTGGGGGTTCCATGACAATGCCTGCCTAGTGATACTGGAAACTGGCTTTCTCAGACTGTGACCAATCCGTCCCCATCTTCTTCATCCAATTTCATTCTCTGCTATTATCTGCTCTATTCTCTCCCAGAGTCTGACGTTGCTGATCTTCTCTGGCCAGTGGATTTTCAAGATTCTTCTAAGGCAACTGTTTATGAAGATCTGTACTCTTTTGACTGTGGTTTTTGTCAACCTCCAAGTCTCTGCTCCATATAGGAGAACTGCTTTTACGTTTGAGTTGAAAATCCGGACTTTGGTGTGTTGTGACAGCTCTCTGGAACTCCACACTTTTTTCAGCTGGAGAAAGGCTGCTCTGGCTTTACCGATTCGTGCTCTGACATCTGCATCAGTGCCAGCTTTTTTGTCAGTGATGCTCCCGAGATAGGTGAAGGACTCCACCTCCTCCAACGGGGTGCCAGCAAGCAAGACTGGTTCTTCCCTGGTTGCGTTCAGCCTCATTGTCTTTGTTTTCTGTTTGTGGATGGTGAGGCCCACTTGGGACGAGATGTCAGCAAGCCTCGTGGTCTTGTCCTGCATTTGTTGATGAGTGTGGGACAGTAAAGCCAAGTCGTCTGCAAAATCGAGGTTGTCAAGCTGTGTCCACAGTATTCCGCTTCTTCTCTGCTCTGTGGTCCTCTTCATGAACCAGTCTATGGCCAGTAGGAAGAGGAACGGAGACAGCAAAAACCCCTGCCTGACGCCGGTTCTGACCTGGAGCTCCCTGGTGAACTGCCCTTCATGGATCACACGACATGTCATGCCATCGTAGCTGCTCTTGATCAGGCGGACGAGTTTTGTGGGTACACCGTAGTGTCGTAGGAGTTTCCACAAAGTCTCTCGGTCCACGCTGTCAAATGCTTTCTCGTAATCCACAAAGTTTACGTACAGCGGGGAGCTCCACTCCAGAGACTGCTCCACGATGATGCGGAGAGTGGCAATCTGGTCTGTACATGATCGTTTTTTCCTGAATCCTGCTTGCTGGTCTCTCAGCTGGGGGTCGACGGAGCTCTTCATTCTCTCCAGGATGATCCTGTTGAAGACCTTTCCTGGTACTGACAGCAAGGTGATTCCTCTTTATTTGGAACACTTGCTGAGGTCGCCTTTCTTGGGAAGCTTGATTAGGTACCCCTCCTTCCAGTCAGCCGGCATCACCTCCTCTTCCCAGATCTTTCTAAACAGTGGGTACAGCATCTCTACTGTTGTTTCTAGGTCTGCTTTCAAAGCCTCCGCTAGGATGCCATCTGGGCGTCCGTGCACACATTGTGACATTTGACTTTGCTGGGTGTTTGCACAATGACGCAATTTTTTTTGTGACCGCAGATTGATCTTTCTGTATATTGTCTTTTAGGGGGCAAATCCTAAACTTGTAAACTTGACCTTGGAGCTAAATGTGTTAACCCATGGGCTGTCAGTAATGCTGTTGTTAGATGCTTTAATCACCTCACCAAAAGGGGCTACTGACAGCAAAAAGGTCCAAGGTGTAGTGCAGGAAGCCCATATGTTTTTAGATTTTCTGGTTGCTTACTCCCATTTTGTAAAAGAGGTCAAAGAAGAAATCATCTATGAACCACTGGAATTAGTATTGCTTCACTGAACCTTTAAAAAAAAAAGTATCTTCTTGTTTCATTTATGTTACATGATTTTAACCCTTTTTCTGTTGGTAGCACTTTTTGTCAAGGTGATTTCTGCTAGGACGAAAAGTGCTACCGACAGCCAGAGGATTAACTTTGTCTTTATTATTTTATTATTTAAAGGGTTCTTGTCAGTTGTCAACCAACACATCCTCTGATAGCTTTGAGATCTTCTCACCCACAAGTCGGTGTTTTCAATCAAGTGTTGTCTCCGTGACAGACATTCTTCAGGTTTGTTATCACTTTGTTATAACTGAATTCACAGTGTTTGTTTTTGAGTTTTGGTGGTCTACAGCAGAATCTGTATTGTCTGAGCGATCACCTTTATGAGAGATCACCTGTCATTAACCCATATCATATTGAGGCTAATAGCTTCAAATGTGTACACACTGCCATGTGCAAGCTACATTATAGTACTTGCACATAAGGATATAGACCAATGGCTTTAGTTCAAGGGTGGTGCCAGAATAGCTTGGCGCCTAGAGGTGCCCAGCTATTCTGGCACCACCCTTGAACTATTTTACTTAAACTTATTTCACACGTATTCCGAATGATAAGGATTAATTAAAGACCATCATAGAATTGGCTCTAGCCACCTAAATGACAGCCTTTAACTCTTTTTATCCTGATACACTTCCGTTTGAAATTAATTTGACTGATAGTTCAAGGATGGTGCCAGAATAGCTTAACTGGCACCTGAGGCACCAAGCTATTCTGGCACCACCCTTGAACTAAAATCTATCTCCTAATCTGTAATGTAGCCTTCATAGGACAATAAGCAAAGTTTACAAAAATCAGCCTTAGGATGCAATGGGTTAATGACGGTGACAATTTTTGCCTTTCAAGACTTATCTTGACTTAGCACCTGTCTTTTAAGACCTCTGTTTGTCTTGCAAAAAAAAAAAAAAAAAAAAAATGTGTTTGCTCCAAGCAGGTTCTAATGTAGTCGTAGCATTTTGGAATCAGCCCTAGGGCCCAGGGTGTTGAATTGGTAGCTTGTGCATGTCATATTGTTATTACTTTTAATTGTATAAGATAATCTGTATGAAGCGTCTGTTCAGTGACATTTGACACAGACAGTGTTTCTGCAATCTTCATTAATTCAACATAAAAAACTCTAATTGTCTTGGGAACATGGATTCAAAATGGTGTCAACAAGAGGCATAGATCCTTATGAGCCCCTGCAGCTGTGGGGCTCATGAGGATCTATACCTCTTGCAGTTGGGTGGGTTCAGAGTTTTTCAGCACTGAACAGGTTAAGGGAATCATTAAGTAGCTGTTCAGGAGGTATTGTTCTTTCCTCTTTTTTTCCCTCTAACATTTTCCCTTGTGATTATGATTTTTCTTTATTTTATTTTTACTTTCAGTGTGATTTTACAACTAGTGCTATATTTTTCAGCTAATAAAAAATGCACAGACTACATTAACTATGTATTGGCTAATGAATTTGTATCTGGGTTTAGATTCTATTGTGTGTGTGAGCGTGTACTTTGACTGGTCCTTGTGTTAATGCTATCAACTTCATGACATAGTTCCCTGACGATGTCATCTTCTTTCACAGCTGTTAGAAGTGAGTTCACTGTTGGTCATGGGTGACAGTCTTCAATCATGGAGATTAATTCATCGTTTTCAAGAATTTCAGTATTTTGGTTCAGACAGAACAGCCCTTCTGATAGCCTGTTCCAGCAGCAAGAGGCATAAATTCTCATGAGCCCTAGCGTCCACAGAGGTTCAAAAGAATTCATGTCTCTTGCCTGTTATAAATCATGCGGCATAGATAGTCTGTGGGCCGTTTTCAATCATTTAAATTTTTCACATTATCACCCATGCTGTTAGTTCAACTCATGGGTGGTGTATGTGTACTTGGCGCCAGTGAAAATACATATATGTGGATTGCGTTTCAGATTGTACAGCTGGAGACAGTTGGGAGGTGCTATGAACATAAATGTTCTTCTGATGGTACTCTTCATGTTCGACTTGGGAACACAGACTGGATACCTTGCACTGCTGGCCAGACCATTCAGGTGCACTATTTTTTGTTGTTGAGAACCTGCAGGGGGTTCATCCCCGAAACATTACAGGACACAGACAGACTGACCATGATAGTTCCAGGTAAATGCCAGAATAACTTGGCCCCTCTGTTGTGCAGCCTTCAGAAGACAATTCCCAATTTGAGAATTATGGCGTTGGGACTCATCGGGGCTCACATTATGAAAACAGGTTTTATCACAACGGATCAAACACAGCTCTGATTAGTTTAGCTTTTCGCCAGGCAAAGTGACAAGATATGCGAGCTGGTCTGTGATTTTGAACCTGACAGAATTCAACCATTAACCCCTGAGGACAAAATTATCAAATTTTGCAGATCTCCTCTGAGGTCTTCATCACCTTTCTAGAGACAGATCAACCGTGTTAGTTCAAGGTCGTGTCAGAATAACTTGGCGCCTACAGGCGCCAAGGGATTCTGACACCACCCTTGAAATATTATGGTTGATCCAGGTGCAAAGCTATTCTTACACCACCCTTGAACTATCTTGGTCGATCTGCATCCTGTCATAGGATGTCAGTACTTCACTGGTTAAGCAGCAAGATCCTCAGTCACAGACTAGCAGACACTATTGACCATGTAATATATGAACTGTATGGTCCGAAACTCGATCAGCACATTTACTGCCTATTATAAAAAATCTTGCTTTTCACAAAAATGGACTTGCTGTCTTTTCCTTCACAGGGCAGTTTTAATGACATAACCATTTAACCCCAAGGCCGCATTTTGGTGGCATGACTTAAAGACCATGTGTCAGTTGCAGGAGATGGATCGACCATGATAATTCAAGGGTTGTGCCAGATTAGTTTGACACCAAGGTAATCTGGCACTACCCTTGAATTATCATGGCCTACCCCTCTCCTGCTGTAGGCATCAGGGCTAAATGGGATAATCTGCTTGATCTTTCAGATTTTTGGACTGCAGGGAGAGATCCAGTGTCCGTTTGATATTGATGTTCTGTGTGGCTCAGCTGCCAGTAACCAGCCTTCAACTAGCACATTAAGCACACAGGGTAAGAATTTCTGAAGGTTTGTATTAGTATTTGGGTGATCAGTTGTCTTTGCTTAATTTGCTTAACCCTTATAACCCACAGCCGCATTTCCCAAATTTTGGAGGCGTCATCTAAAGATCATTTGCCAGTTGGAGGAGATTATTGAGCATGATAATTCAAGGGTAGTGCCAGATTAGCTTGGTGCCTTCAAGTGTTGGGGCTAAATGGGTTAAGCAAACACAATGGCTAAATACCAAAATGTTAAAACAGGAGTAAGAATTAGACAGTAATAGTTTACCTACTGTTACTGTGTAACTTTTACTACTTTTAAACATTTTGGTGTTTAGTCTTTGTGTTCAGCGGTGAACACTGCAAGAAGCGTAAATCCTCGGGCTCACTGGCTGTCTCCTTTGATTGGCTAATGCTGAGCAATAGCGAGGTGAGGGAGATGGCCTGTTTGGTCCTCATCAGGGATTACAGCGAATCTTGCTAGCCAAAGTTATGGTAGTGACCGCTGCACACTGCATAGTGCTTTTGGACTTGAAACAAGTTATTGTTTCCTCAAAATACATTACCGATGACATTACTACTAGGAAATGCCTCTCAGCTAGCCCAATTTTAGCCAAAATTTGGTTGTGTACCCATAGCATACCCATAGTGCAGGGGAGGCAACCTCGGGGTGAGCACCGCAACCCCATACCCGGAGTAGCCTCCCATCTGCACCAATCCAGTCATGCGTATAGCTCACCAGTCTGTTCTCTTAGCTAGCCGTGAAAGGTTGTGTACCGATGTTTCTGCGCCTTGGCTGTGTACGGTGTGACCAGTCGGCTTGGGACAATCTTGGACTAGCGGACCGTGTTCACTGTGATAGCCTCGGATTACTGTGTTCACTGTGCTAGCTTGGAGTTTGATGGAAACAATCATCAGTTTTACGTGTAGGGGCTTTCGCCGGATTTGTGGTGCCGGGGACTTGTTCCCATGTTGTCCACACTAGCCTTGGATCACTGCGTTCACGTTCTAGCTTGGAGCTACCTTCATGGTGCGGCCTCTTCCGGTGGGTGATTCGGGGCTTCGCCTCTGCGACACGGTTGGTCCCTACGGCCTTTGCTCTGGCTCCGGCCTCTCCGACTTGGCAAGGTAAAACCTTGGTTGTTGCCAGCGACCGGCGCTCAGGGTGGGGAGGTTAGAGCGCTGGGCGACGGCACTCGCCGTGGAATTGGCGTTGTATACAAAGTTCACCTTCGTTCGCGTACGTTGGTTTGCATGGCCTCGGAGTGCCACGCTCATTTGCCTTTCACTGTTGACTATGTTTTGCAGTTGTCAAGCCTGTACCTGCCTGTGCGGTGGGGCCAGGGCCACGTGATGAGCTTGCCTGTGCCTACCCTTTTCAGGCAGTGCCTCCACTCAATGGGGCCTTGCCAGCGCCTCCTGGTGGGAAGAGCAGTTGGCTCAGCTTTGGGCTTCGATCACCGTGAACTTACTCTTCGGCGCCTGGCCTATGTATGGGGTGACCAGTCGTCTGTGACTTTGGTCTACGCCCGTGTGTTCTGTGCTCGCTTGCTTTACCATTGCTGGTTTCAGAGCTGCCAGGGCTTCCACCGGACTCAGGGTGCTGGCGGCAGTGGACTTGCTTGCCGGGGCCAGAGCTTCCCTGGATTACTCTGTTCACGGTGCGAGGTTGCCGTCCTTCGTTGGTCAGACCTACACCAATGGGTGCTGAGAGGCTTCGCCTCCACGGTGGTATCTGGGCCTTGGCTCTGGCGCCGTCCTCTCCGACTTTGCAAGGTAAAACCTCAGTGGCAGCCTGCGACCGGCGCTCTGGCAAGGGAAAGTAGAGCACCGGGCGACGGCACTAGCCGTGGAAGAGACTCTGTGCAGTTTTTGCCTTCGGTAGCATATGCATTTTCGTGGCCGCGGGGAGCCACGCTTGCCTGCGCCTCACTGTCCTTTATGTTTTGCAGCAAGGACACACCTGCACGCACTGGGGGCACGTCCTTGACATGGTCGCAGCTTGGGGCTTCGGTCGTCGCGATGGCCGATGCCAGCCCGAGATCAGGCACCTGCTGCCGCCCCCCTACCTCCTCCGAGGACGCGAGGAGACGTTTTTCCTCGAAGGCGGACACTCAGACGGCGCAAGCTGCGACAGTCGTCACCGAGCCCAAGACTTCAGACGGACGGCGCGCCTGCTCCAGGAGTCATGTGAGTACGCATATTGAATCTGTTCCACAGAGTGCACCCACGACCCGCCTCCCCACCCAAGCCGGCGAGGGGATCGGCGCGGCTTCCGCACTACAGCCTCTCCAGGCATCGGGATATGATCATCATGTGCGTTCGACTCCCAGCCCCGGACCATTGCGAAGTACTGTGGATCTGGAGAAAATGTTGGATCAACGAGGTTCCGCTCGTCAGGTGCTGTTGACGGGTCTAGCCCCCTAAGAGATAGATCGCCCGGCCTACCCTCCATTGCGGGCAGGGTACTTCGGGTTAGCATTCCTGTATGGACTGTCGGACTTCGGCCTGGAGACACTATTGGAGGGGATGCCGCTCGTCAGATGCTGTTGACGGGTCTTGCCCCCGGAGAGATAGATCGCCCGGCCTACCCTCTATTATGGGAAGGGTACTTCGGGTTAAAAGTCCTGGACGGACTTTTGGACTGCGGCCTCGTTCGCGACCATCGGACAGGACTTGTTTGCCCAGATGGCTCCTCCTCACTGAGGCGACCCTCGTTGCTCTAGACCTGCCGCCAGGACGGACGCTACTGACACAGTTCGCCCTTCTGCAGTGCATCGCTCGCAGCATAACCCGCGACCCCGCTCGCCGCAGCGCGCTTCACCCCGCCGACCTTGCCGTTCGCCTTCTTCGTCTTAATTAACTTGGAGCTTGGCACACTATGAACTTGCTCGTTCTGCCTCCCTTCCCGATCGGCCTCCGGCTCCCACGCGGATACAGTATTGGTGCAGGCCGAGTACAGGCCGAGTGGATCTCCGAGTGAACTTCCCTGACCTACCCCGTCTGCGCCACTGGACAGGCCTCCACGCCCGCGGGGTGCCTCTCTCATCCTGGACCCCCGCCACCGCGGGACGGTGACCTGCTACGTCTGCCCTGGCCTCCACGGGATTCCGGGCCACGTCACGCAAGCTTTGTTCGGCTCCTCGAGGTTCGTGAATACCCTTTGCTCGCCGCAGTTGTGGAACTTCTTAACTTGACGATCCCCGCCAACCGCGCTGCCTTCCTTTCCTCGAGCAACGCCTTGGCCGCTGCCGATTTGCGACCTGCTGTTTCGGGATGCCTCAGGTGCTGCGACCTCGACCTCCCAATCGGGTGAAGGAAGTGGCCAGAGGATGCGCTTTAGGACCTCTGGCCCAGCCGCTCTTCGCCCCTGTGGACTTCGGTCCCCACGGATCGCTCAGTGCCGACGCCCTTCATGACGAGGTCGCCGTTGCTTCAGACAACGACCTGAGATGGGTTCGTGCCACGCCACCCAGGCGTCTCTGCCGCCCCTGCCTGGGCTGATGGCTAATGGCACCCCGTCATCGTCTTCTCTGCGCTGTGCAGTTTCTTCTCCACCCCGTCCTTCCGCTTGGTGGCCATCCGAGCTCTTCGGTCCGCAAGTCAGCCGTTAGACTTATCATCAGCCTAGACTTGTCGGATGCGTTCCTGCGCAGTCCCGGGCATCACGCTTCCTGTCGTCCTACGCTTTGCCCACGACACTTGTGTTCGACCAGTTCGTGCGCTACTCTTCGGCCTCAACCTCAGCTCCAGGATGTTCACCTGCTTCTGGACGCCATCGTCGCCAGGGCCAGGCGGTCATCTTCTAGCCTCACGCCGAACCACTTGGGCGATCTTCGCTTGTTAACCCAGTCGGCGGCCTCCTTGAAGACAGGTCGGATGCGCTTCTTGTTCTGCTTGACCGGGAGGTTTCTGGGTCAACATGGATAAGTCCAACCTTGCGCCGTCCCGCCACTTCGTTCTCCTGGGGATGGTTTTTCGCACAGTTCGCAACGAGGTGAGGCTCCCGGAGCGACGGATTCAGTGGCTGAAGTGCCTAGCATGACAGGTGTCTCTGGAGGAGGCGATCTCCGCCAGAGAGTGGCCTTCAGCTCCTGGGCTGGATGAGGCGGCAGCAGACCCCCCTTCCCCTCGGCCATCTCTACTACCGCCCACTGCTGCTGCACCTGCTTCTCCATGATGGACGGATGGCGCCGACCGTTGTCTGGCGACCTCGAGTCTCTGCAGCCGATGTTCCACAGCCTCCGGCTTCAGGCCCCCGGACCTCGTGGGCAGCACTTCACCTGGGTGGAGCTGTAAGCGGTCAGGTAAGGCCTCATCGCATGCGAGTCACTTCTGCGATGCCAGGAGCGCCCCATCCTCAATGACCTCTCCACGGTGCTTTCTTGCATGCAAAGGCAGGGCGAGGCACGCTCCCCCTCTCTGTGCAGCCTCCTCTACCAGATTCCCCGGAGGTGCGAGGACTGAGGCACCTCTCTCCGTGCTGCTAGAATACGTCAATTGACCACCGACATCCTGAACCTTGCCACGGGTCCCCCTCTGCGACTTCCCTCAACGTTGCTCAGCGGCTCTGGCTGGCGCTGTTTCACCCGTGCCCCGAGCGTCTCCTCTCCCACGCCTGAAGTTTGGACAGCACCCCCTCGCTGCTAGAGGCTTTTCCCGTGCGGCGGTGGAAGTTATCGCTTCAGCCATGAGGCCCGCGACCCTTCAAGTCAACGAGTGAAGATGGCGAATCCTGTGGCCTTGGTGCAACGACCGATGCCTCACCCACAGATCTGACAAACCCCAGCTGGCCGGGGTTGTCCCCGGCGTCGCTGAGCAGCTCTTGGTCCTGATCTCCTCTGTGGGTTCCTGCCCATGTTCGCCGACACGTCCCACCTTTGGGCTGGCCGGACTTGCGTGGCTGCTTAGACCTATCCTACCTGATTACTCCCTTGGCCTCTGGCGACCTACCTTCCGCTCGCGGATTCCGCGTTGGGACCTGACCTGGGTGCTGACGTCGCTCATCTCGGACCGCTGTGGACGACTCCATAGGGAGCCTTGGCGCGGCTGGCCTACGTGCCCTGTGGAATTGCCTCTTCCTGGCCCTCGCCGTGACCTCCGGCTGCGGCGACCTGCGTGCGCTCTCCACACGCCCGACCTGCCGGCAGTTCGGGATGGATGGCGTCATGCACCTATTGACTGAGCCTGCTCCCTAGCAAGACCCAGTCGCCTTTGCTGCCACACGGCGGATCACCTTTCGGCCGTGGAGGGAACCAAGCCTGGCACGATAGACCAGACAGCAGGTCCTGGTGAGAGCCTTACGAAGGTGTCTGCACCGGATCAAACCGCTATGCAGGCGATGCTCCCGCCTACTCTCCCTAGGACTTCAGACGGACGGCGCACCAACTCCGGGTGCGATGTGAGTGAACGATTGTGGCTGCTCCACAGAGTGCGTACACGACACGCCTCCCCGCTCAGGCCAGCCCAGGGATCGGCGTGGCTTCCACAGTAAACCCTCCAACACGTCGGGACTCGCCCAGCATGCCGTAAGGATTCCCGCCCCCGGACCGTTGCAAAGAACTGTGGGCCTGGACAGAATGTTGGACCAAGGGGGTTCAGCTCGTCAGGTGCTGTGGACAAGTCTAGCCCCCTGAGAGACAGATCGCCCTGCCTACCCTCCATTACGGGAAGGGTACTTGGGGTTAGAAGTCCTGGAGATTGGAACCTTCTCTGCAAACCAAGCCAACATGCACATAAGGATTCCCGCCCCCGGACCGTTGCGAAGTACCGTGGGCCTGGAGAGACTGTTGGATCAATGGGGTTCCGCTCATCAAGTGCTGTTGACGAGTATAGCCCCCTGAGAGATCGATCGCCCTGCCTCCCCTCCATTACGGGAAGGGTACATGGGGTTAGAAGCGCGGGAGATTGGAACCTTAGCTGCAAACCAAGCCAGATGCACGTAAGGGTTCCCGCCCCCGGACCGTTGCGAAGTACCGTGGGTCTGGAGAGACTGTTGGTCCTTTGGGGTTCCGCTCGTCAGGTGCTGTTGATGAGTCTAGCCCCCCGAGAGATAGATCGCCCTGCCGATCCTCCATTACGGGAGGGTACTTGGGGTTGGAACCTTGGCCGCAAGCTACGCCTTCGGCCGCTGCGGCGCCGTCAAGTCCTGTGGCGGCCATGGACTGGCGAGCAGTCGCCCTCCGACCGGTTCTCCCCCACCGGGTCTGCCCTAGGGGACCTTGGTGGGGTTGTCTACTTTTTAGTTCCTAGGGTCACCTTGTCTACAAGGTGGGTTCTACTCTTTTGGGGGTTTGTATTTCTGTCTTTCTGGTCCATTCATCTGTATTTTTCTTTTAAAATTCTCCCTCCTGTCTGCGCTTCTTGCAGTTCTTTTCTTCATTTAGCGCAGGCACGTTCTGAGAAGGCCTTTGTTGCTTGCGGGACGTAAAGCAATCTATACTCACTCACTCACTCTGACCGGTTCTACCTCTGGGACCACTCCAGTCAGCAGGGAAGCGTATCGCTGGTGGGAGACATTGCCGCGGCGCAACACTCCCTCCCCGCGCCTTGGGTGCCCTGGATAGCTCTTAGCTAAAATTGTCGGGAGGTTGCCCCGGGAGGGCAGGTCTCGTTGGCGTTACTCAAGGCCATTACGCAGCACCCACCTCCTTTTTGCTATTCTTCCTAGTAGTAATGTCATTGGTAATGATTGTATTTTGAGGAAACAAATGAATTTTTCTCTAAAATGTATTTTTTCGAAAAATACTTACCAATGACATTACTCGAAGGACCCTCCCACCTGCCCCGCTTGCCGCTAGTCAGCTAAGCGGACAGACTGGTGAGCTATACGCATGACCGGATGGGTGCACACGGGAGGCTACTCCGGGTACGGGGTCGCAGTGCTCACCCCGAGGTTGCCTCCCCTGCGCTATGGGTACGCTGTGGGTACACAACCGAATTTTGGCTAAAATTGGGCTAGCTGAGAGGTACTTCCTAGTAGTAATGTCATCGGTAAGTATTTTTCGAAAAAATACATTTTAGAGAAAAATTCATTTTTCTTTATTGGCAGGGTAGTAATGTTGACTTTTACCAGTAGTTTTACCCTGTTTCTAACAAGAATCCCTTTTACACTCGAGTGTTGGTGGATTTACAGTGCATACATGGATAAACTGACTATGCAAAACACCATTGTTGAAATAACATTATATGTGCCTTCTATTAACAAAAAAGAAAAGAAGTTATATTTGCCTGCTTTTATCCAAGCACTCAGTTTGTGTACAGATGCTATATCAGTGGCAATTTTGCTTTTTTGCAGATACATCAACAATCAGCAGACATAGCACATCATCTGCCTCGCCTTTGTTCACAACTGACACTAGCAATGCGCGGGCATCTGTTCTTGAAAAAGAGTGTTTATTTGTGAATGTGATGTTGTTGGGAATCTTACTGTGCTGGAGATTTAACACATTCAGCCCTGACACACCACAGCAAGACATCAATAGAGCATGATAGTTCAAGGGTGGTGCCAGAATAGCTTGGCGCCCTAATAGGCGCCAAGCTATTATGGCTCCACCCTTGAACTATCATTCTTGATCTGTCTCTAGAATTGTAATACAGTCCTTCAGAGGGCAACTTCAAAATTTGGGAGATTTCGGTCCTGGGGTGGAATGTGTTAACACATTGAGCCTGAAAGTAAAATTTCCCTAATTGGGAATTGTCATTTGAAGTCTGCATGTATGAGTTCAGGAGACACATTTACCCTGATAGTTCTAAGCACCAAGCTATTTTGGCACCAGCCTTGAACTATCATGGTTTATCCACATCTTCTTGTATATGTAGTTGGCGTAGGTAGCACTTTTTTCATGATGATTTCTGCCTGCCAGTATCATCGCTACAGAAAGCTCTACCGACAGCCAAAGGGTTAATTATTTGAATTTTTCAGCATTGAAAGACACCTGCTAACATAAAAATTTTTTTAAATTCCAGGTAATGTGGGGTGTCGTTTTTGTGTTTTACTGTTTGAATGCCATGGTGCTACAGCAATTTGTCCATAGTTTGTCAAAAAATAAAATCCTGAAGGCTCCAGTGTTTGTGCTGGTTTGTGATTTTGAACCTTACCGCTCGTTGCTGCAATGTCCAACACAACGTACTAGGACACAAGGAATGCTTTAATTTAGGTTCTGAATGTGCATCTGTGCCCACCTGTCCCATCACATATCAGAATGGTCATCTGCTGCATGTTACAGATTTATAAACACATTTTCTTCTTGTTGCTATATACTTTTGTTTTAGTATTTGAATAAAATGTTCCCGACATTTGTCATCTGCTGTTTATTTACCTGTTTGAATGCATAGATGATCTCCGTTTGCACATTGAACCCTTAGAATAAGATCGCAATCCCAAAATTGGGAGTTGTCCTCTGAAGACTACATTACAGATTTGGAGACAGATGAAGGTGCCAAGCTATTCCTGCCCCACCCTTAAGCCATCATGGTTGATCCATATACTGTTGCAGTGTTAGGGCTGAACTGATTTCATTTCATTGAATTAAAAAACTTTATTATCCATTAAATGTTACACATAAAATGGAAATTTGACCTTGACCCACATCACATATATATATTTTAACGGCTAAAACAAATACTTACGTTACACATTAATCGCTGTACAAAACATTGGTGAAGTCCTATTCTTTTGCTCCCCCTCACCACCAACACTCCCACACACAGGCACACAAACAGCTATATTCTAACTTCTTATAAACAAGAAAGGCAAAGCCCTTATGGCTCACATGTATGACCGACCTACATGTGTGACCTTTGTGACAATAAGTAAAGAGATGGCTTCTGCACCAGCAAAATCCACATTTTCTCAAAATTGTATCGGTTTTCACACATCTGTGAAACACCCGTGACCCTTGCCATGAGTCGACTAAATTAGTATACACAGGAATGTCTTAACATCATAAGCTTCCTTTGTGCCAAATTTATCAAAAATGGGCATTTTACATACATTTGCCGACCTCTTGTGGTCCTTGACCTTTTCGAGGGCTCATCCAAATTAGTATGCATAGATAGGTCTTACCATCAGGTATCGCTGTAGCAAGTTTGGGTTTGAAGTTGTGAATACTTACTTACTTACGCCTGTCACCTCTCCCCAGGTATAGGCCGTCAAAGAGAGACCTCCAGCAACTCCTGTCCTATGCTTCTCCTTCGATTTTACTCCAGGTGGTTCCCAGTCTCTTGATGTCTGATTGGAGGTCTCGATGCCAGGTGTTTCTCGGCCTGCCTCTTTTCCTCTTTCCCTGGGGGTTCCATGACAATGCCTGCCTAGTGATACTGGAAGCTGGCTTTCTCAGACTGTGACCAATCCATCCCCATCTTCTTCGCCCAATTTCATTCCCTGCTGTTATCTCCCAGAGTCTGACGTTGCTGATCTTCTCTGGCCAGTGGATTTTCAAAATTCTTCTAAGGCAACTGTTTATGAAGATCTGTACTCTGTTGACTGCGGTTTTTGTCAATCTCCAAGTCTCTGCTCCATATAGGAGAACTGCTTTTACGTTGGAGTTGAAAATCCGGACTTGGGTGTGTTGTGACAGCTCTCTGAAACTCCACACTTTTTTCAACTGGAGAAAGGCTGCTCTGGCTTTACCGATTTGTGCTCCGACATCTGCATCAGTGCCGCCTTTTTTGTCTATGATGCTCCCGAGATAGGTGAAGGACTCCACCTCCTCCAACGTGGTGCCAGCAAGCAAGACTGGTTCTTCCCAGGTTGCGTTCAGCCTCATTGTCTTTGTTTTCTGTTTGTGGATGGTGAGGCCCATTTGGGATGAGATTTCAGCTAGCCTCGTGGTCTTGTCCTGCATTTGTTGATGAGTGTGGGACAGTAAAGCCAAGTCGTCTGCAAAATCGAGGTCGTCAAGCTATGTCCACAGTGTCCATTGTATTCCACTTCGTCTGTGCTCTGTGGTCCTCTTCATGACTCAGTCTATGGCCAGTAGGAAGAGGAACGGAGACAGCAAACACCCCTGCCTTACACCGGTTCTGACCTGGAGCTCCCTGGTGAACTGCCCTTTGTGGATCACGCGACACGTCATGCCATCGTAGCTGCTCTTGATCAGGCGGATGAGCTTTGTGGGTACACCATAGTGTCGTAGGAGTTTCCACAGGGTCTCTCGGTCCACACTGTCAAATGCTTTCTCGTAATCCACAAAGTTGACGTACAGTAGGGAGCTCCACTCAAGAGACTGTTCCACAATGATGCGGAGAGTGGCAATCTGGTCTGTACATGATCGGTTTTTCTTGAATCCTGCTTGCTGGTCTCTCAGCTGGGGGTCAACGGAGCTCTTCATTCTCTCCGGGATGATCCTGTTGAAGACCTTTCCTGGTACCGACAGCATGCAAGGTGATTCCTCTGTAGTTGGAACACTTGCTGAGGTCGCCTTTCTTGGGAAGCTTGATTAGGTACCCCTCCTTCCAGTCAGCCGGCATCACCTCCTCTTACCCGGATCTTTCCAAACAGTGGGTACAGCACCTCTACTGTTGTCTCTAGGTCAGCTTTCAGAGACTCCGCTGGGATGCCATCTGGCCCTGCTGCTTTGCCGTTCTTCAAAAATGCCACTGCTCTTCTGATCTCTTCCCGGCTGGGTCTGTCACAGCTGATGGGTAGGTCGGTCTCTGCTGGCTGGATGTCTGGGGGGTCGGGTGGGCTGGGTCTGTTCAGTAACTCTTCAAAATACTTGGCCCATCTGTCGAGTTGGTCTGCTCTGTCTGCAATAGGCTTGCCTTCTTTGTCTTTTACTGGTCTTTCTGTTTGGCCATACTTGCCCGACAATCTTCTGGTAATGTCGTAGAGCTGTTTCATGTTGCCGCTGCCTGCTGCCTTTTCTGCCTCTGCTGCCAGGCTGTCTGTGTAGGCCCTCTTGTCTGCCCTGATACTCCTCTTCACCTCGCGGATGGCTTCCGAGTATTCCTCCTGTGCCCTTGCTTTGGCTGCTCTCGTGCGACTGTTGTTGAAACTGCTTTCTTCTGCTTCCTCACTTCTATCTTCTTCAAGGTCTGTGCCGACAGCCACTCCTTGTGATGGTGTTTCCTGAACCCTACAGTGTCTTTGCAGGTTGAGTTCAGCGCCTCTCTAACTGCCTTCCACTGCTGCTCTGTGGTGACCGCCTCCTCTTCATTTACTAGCTCCTGTAGCGCTTGAAACTGTTTGGACAGCACCAGTTTGAACTCTTCTCTCACTCCAGTCTCTCTCAGGAGGCCTACATTATAGCGCCGTCTTCTTGTTGTCTTTGTGCTGCTTTTCTTTAACTTGAGCTTTATTCTTAAGGTAAGCAGATGGTGGTCCGAGGCGACATCTGCTCCCCTCCTCACTCGAACATCTTGAAGGGATCTTCTAAATTTCTTGCTAATGCAGATATGGTCTATTTGGTTCTCTGTAGTATGGTCAGGCGAGACCCAAGTTGCTTTTGTGTATTCTTCTGTGTGGGAAGATGCTGCCTCCAATGACAAGTCTGTTTAGAGCACAAAAGTCTACAAACCTCTCCCCGTTTTCACTGATCTCCCCATCACCTCTTCGTATCCGGTGTTGTCCTCCCCTATTTTGGCATTAAAATCGCCCATGACGATGGTGATGTCTCTCTCCGCACATTTGTCCACAGCACTCTGGAGTCGGTCATAGAACTCTTGTTTCTCCTCCTCGTCACTGTCATTAGTGGGCGCATAACACTGGATGACATTCAGCGTGATCTTTTTCTTGGTTCTAAAGGCTGCTGTGATAAGTCTTGGCCCAAGAGGTTCCCAGCCCATCAGCGCTCTCTGTGCCACTGGTGACAGCATGAATGCTACTCCTGTATGGGGGGCATTCTCCTCTTCAGGGCCTGAATAAAGAATCATCTCCCCACTTAACAGCCTTTTCTGGCCAGACTGCGTCCATCTGGCTTCACTGATACCTAGCAGGGAAAGGTTGTACTTTTGCATTTCCGCTGCTATCTGGGCAGCCTTGCCGCTCTGGTACATGGTCTTGACATTCTATGTGCCCATGGTTGTGTCCCTGGATAGAGGCGGCTCGGTCCTGTGGCTTCCGGCTTTCACCACAGGACGTCATAAATCTTCTGGTAGAAGAACCTTCCTCCTCCAGGAAAGGAATTGCTGTTTGTCTTTTCGTCGGCGTTTTTGTAGCTATTTCCTTATTTGCAGGGTGGGGAAGCTACCCCCACGCCCAACTCCCTGACTAGGAGGACCAGGGGTTTTCTGTCAGGGTCACCTTCCCTTAGACCATGTTGGTTCACAGCACCTTATTTCATTCGGTGCACCCCTCTCGCGAGGGACCCCCTATACACCACCCAGGGGACGCGCCTCAACGCCATATAGTCCCAGCGTGAGGGAAGTTGTGAATAGTATTTGAGAAATAAATCTTTTGTCAAAATATGGCTATTTTTTATCCATTTCCTGAGCTCGTGGCCTTTGACCTTTCTGAGGGGTCATCCAGATTAGTATGCATAGATAGGTCTTACCATCAGGTATCTCTGTAGCAAGTTTGCATTTGAAGTTGTGAATAGTATTTGAGAAATAACATATTTTGTCAAAATACATGTATGGCTATTTTTGACCCATTTCCGGAGCTCTTGTGACCCTTGACCTTTCCGAGGGATCAACCACATTAGTATGCGTAGAAAGGTCTTCCCATCAGGTATCTTTGTACCAAGTTTAGGTTTGAAGTTGTGAATAGTATTTGAGAAAAATGAACTATGTCAAAAATACAATATGTTGCACCATATAATCTATTCACCCAGACCGAGACACGCCACACACCAGACGTGCACAGACGCACACACATCTGCAACAGCAATTTACAGTGTTGGTCCCATCGACAACTCTCAAGCAACATGAAACGCAAGATTGTGTCATAAATCACTGCAGTCTTAGCAAAGACTAGATCAGAGGGTAGATTGATCACAGTATAGCATGTGTCCATTACATCCATCTCCATTTAATCTTAGCACTTTTGACACATTATTTACCATACCAAGTCACATCATAAATTAAGACTTTAACAGCCTAGATACATGTAAATGAAAAGGTGATTCCAGACATCCCCAGGATAATTCAGCGTTCATGATTTTACCAGCAGCTGGAATGAAAGACCTTTTGTATAGGCTTTTGCGTGCGGTGCCAGTGGAATTTTTGTACCTTGACGACCCAAGTTGAAAGCAGTGGCTGATCAGTCACTAGCAATTGCTACCAGGTAAAGCCCTTCTGCAAAACGTCTGATGGTACAAGTCTGTAAGCTGCAGCTGATATTTATCTATAATCATGCTGGCTTGGTCAATCACCCGTGATAACCTTATTTTGTGCTTGACTGATGGTTACCATACCATGACACAATGTTTAAAGTCAGAAAACTCTCTATAAAGAACCTGTCCACTGTTAACCTTCACCGGATCATGCTTTGGACTACACACAAACGATGTGGGTCCTACAGGACCCATATTTTTCAAAGAGCGATTTAACTGGTTATCCCTGTCCTAATGATGTGGGTGCTACAGGAACCATATTTTTCAAAAAGCGATTTAACTGGTTATTGCTATCCCGATGATGTGGGTCCTACAGGACCCATACTTTTTACACTATAGTGCACATCACTGGAAGCATCCTTGTACTTTTAGTCATGGCGGAGAGAAAACGGTTTGAAACTTCTGTTTCTCCCAGAAACTGCGGATGAAAGTTTACCATTCCAAGAAACTGAACTGAAACTGGTCGATTTTTTTGCATGGACTTTACACCCTTCAAAATTAAAACAAAAGAAAAATTTGGGAGAGATGAAATTCTCTCATCTGACTCTTCACAAACTGAGGTCCAACATCATCAGGACAGGAATAGTCACCTTACTCTTTAAAAAATATGAGTCCTGTGTGTAGTAAAAATTCAGACATAGTTCATCCGTTTATCTTTTCATTCATTATTAACATTTTGGGCAAAATGTCTTTTATGAGCTTGTAGTATTTTTAAAATTTCACTGAAATATTCCCAGTAGTTAATGAAATATATGCAATTAAACCCCCTCATGGGTCCTCCAGGATCCAGGAAGCATACTTACTTACTTACGCCTGTCACCCCTACCCGGGTATAGGCCGTCGACGAGAGACCTCCAGCAACTCCTGTCCTGTGCTTCTCCTTCGATTCTACTCCAGGTGGTTCCCAGTCTCTTGATGTCTGCTTGGAGGTCTCGACGCCAGGAGTTTCTCGGCCTACTTCTTTTCCTCTTTCCCTGGGGGTTCCATGACAATGCCTGCCTAGTGATACTGGAAGCTGGCTTTCTCAGACTGTGACCGATCCATCCCCATCTTCTTCGCCCAATTTCATTCTCTGCTGTTATCTGCTCTGTTCTCTCCCAGAGTCTGACGTTGCTGATCTTCTCTGGCCAGTGGATTTTCAAAATTCTTCTAAGGCAACTGTTCATGAAGGTCTGTACTCTGTTGACTGTGGTTTTTGTCAATCTCCATGTCTCTGCTCCATATAGGAGAACTGCTTTTACATTGGAGTTGAAAATCCGGACTTTGGTGTGTTGTGACAGCTCTCTGGAACTCCACACTTTTTTCAACTGGAGAAAGGCTGCTCTGGCTTTACCGATTCGTGCTCTGACATCTGCATCAGTGCCGCCTTTTTTGTCTATGATGCTCCCGAGATAGGTGAAGGACTCCACCTCCTCCAACGGGGTGCCAGCAAGCAAGACTGGTTCTTCCCTGGTTGCGTTCAGCCTCATTGTCTTTGTTTTCTGTTTGTGAATGGTGAGGCCCACTTGGGACGAGATGTCAGCAAGCCTCGTGGTCTTGTCCTGCATTTGTTGATGAGTGTGGGACAGTAATGCCAAGTCGTCTGCAAAATCGAGGTCGTCAAGCTGTGTCCATAGTGTCCACTGTATTCCACTTCGTCTGTGCTCTGTGGTCATCTTCATGACCCAGTCTATGGCCAGTAGGAAGAGGAACGGAGACAGCAGACACCCCTGCCTGACACCAGTTCTGACCTGGAGCTCTCTGGTGAACTGCCCTTCGTGGATCACGCGACATGTCATGCCATCATAGCTGCTCTTGATCAGGCGGACGAGCTTTGTGGGTACACCGTAGTGTCGTAGGAGTTTCCACAGAGTCTCTCGGTCCATGCTGTCAAATGCTTTCTCATAATCCACAAAGTTGACGTACAGCGGGGAGCTCCACTCCAGAGACTGTTCCACGATGGTGCGGAAAGTGGCGATCTGGTCTGTACATGATCGGTTCTTCCTGAATCCTGCTTGCTGGTCTCTCAGCTGGGGGTCAACGGAGCTCTTCATTCTCTCTAGGATGATCCTGTTGAAGACCTTTCCTGGTACTGACGGCAAGGTGATTCCTCTGTAGTTGGAACACTTGCTGAGGTCGCCTTTCTTGGGAAGCTTGATTAGGTACCCCTCCTTCCAGTCAGCTGGCATCACCTCCTCTTCCCAGATCTTTCCAAACAGTGGGTACAGCATCTCAACTGTTGTCTCTAGGTCTGCTTTCAGAGACTCCGCTGGGATGCCATCTGGCCCTGCTGCTTTGCCATTCTTCAAAAATGCCACTGCTTTTCTGATCTCTTCCCGGCTGGGTCTGTCACAGCTGATGGGTAGGTCGGTCTCTGCCGGCTGGATGTCGGGGGGGGGGGGGGGGTCGGGTGGGCTAGGTCTGTTCAGTAACTCTTCAAAATACTCGGCCCATCTGTCGAGTTGGTCTGCTCTGTCTGCAATAGGCTTGCCTTCTTTGTCTTTTACTGGTCTTTCTGTATGGCCATACTTACCCGACAATCTTCTGGTAATGTCGTAGAGCTGTTTCATGTTGCCGCTGCCTGCTGCCTTTTCTGCCTCTGCTGCCAGGCTGTCTGTGTAGGCCCTCTTGTCTGCCCTGATACTCCTCTTCACCTCGCGGTTGGCTTCCGAGTATTCCCCCTGTGCCCTTACTTTGGCTGCTCTCGTGCGACTGTTGTTGACCGCTGCTTTCTTCTGCTTCCTCGCTTCTATCTTCTTCCAGGTCTGTGCCGACAGCCAGTCCTTGTGGTGGTGTTTCCTGAACCCTACAGTGTCTTTGCAGGTTGAGTTCAGCGCCTCTCTAACTGCCTTCCACTGCTGCTCTGTGGTGACCGTCTCCTCTTCATTTACTAGCTCCTGTAGCGCTTGAAACCGGTTGGACAGCACCAGTTTGAACTCTTCTCTAACTCCAGTTTCTCTCAGGAGGCCTACATTATAGCGCTGTCTTCTTGTTGTCTCTGTGCGGCTTTTCTTTAGCTTGAGCTTCATTCTTAAGGTAAGCAGATGGTGGTCTGAGGCGACATCTGCTCCCCTCCTCACTCGAACATCTTGAAGGGATCTTCTAAATTTCTTGCTAATGCAGATATGGTCTATTTGGTTCTCTGTTGTATGGTCAGGTGAGACCCAAGTTGCTGCCTACCCGGCACCGGCCTCCACGTGGCGTGGGTGGGTAGTCCACTCGGTCCCTGGCCTGAGTGGGCTAGCAGACGGGTGCCATCTTTGTCCAGGATTAGGACTTGATGTCAGCAGATATGTTGTTCAGTCTTTTTCACTGGTCCGGTTTTTAAGGAGCTGTGCTTACCCAGGTCTTACCATGTTGGATTGGTCCTTAAAAATACGCGTGAGCTTTTGGTCCTTTGGATCCCAAGTGTTTGCCGTGCTTGGAGACCCGTGTCGGGGGAGAAGAGGATCCTGGTGGCTGAAACACTCCACTTTGGCCTTGACTTCTGCCTAAACGGGAGGCTAGTCGTACCGGCCTAGTCAATCGGCTCTTGTCACGTCGAGCCCTATCCCCCTGTTGACATGCGGGTTGTTATACGGAGCACCATGCTATAGCCTCTGATGCTGATTAGGTGCTTTACGCCAGTATTCCCCTGTAGTTCAACAGTGTGATAGAAGGCGGTGGCTCAAACGGTTCAATCAGGCTTACCCCCTTGAGTATATCTTTCGGGCAGTCCATTGTGGGCGTCGGCTGGAGACCCGCCGACAGTTGCACTTTCCCTTGTTGGGCTCGGTGGCGGGCGGGGACCCCCGGGGATGAATATCTATCATACTATAATATGGAAAATATCAAAAAACCAAAACTAGCACCAAAGCGGCACATAGCCGCCGACATTGTCATTGAGAACGATAGTGACTCTGACTGTGAGGAAGCGACACCTCAGGCGTCGGCCGCCTGGCCTCGCTTTTTCATTATCCACAGCAAAGTTAAAGAGAAGCCTGTTTCAAAGCTGCACCCTTTCCTGGTAGGGGAGACCCTCAGGAGCCGTGTTGGCAGGCCTGAGGCCCAGCGCCTCAGGTCTGGTGACTTGTTGGTAGAGTGCCGTACCCGGGCACACTCCAATGGGCTACTGAGGCTCTCCTCCATCGGAGACACTCCAGTGGAGGTCACTCCCCACAAAACAATGAATTCCTCTAGAGGAGTGATTAAAGATCAAGCATTGGCCGAACTGTCTGAAGATGAACTTGTACGGAACCTTAAGTCACAGGGGGTGACCTACGTCAGGCGCTTCATTTCCAAACGAGGTGGTAGGGAGATCCGTCTCCCTACTATCATCCTGACGTTTGGCACCCCCACAGCTCCTACTACCATCTGGGGAGGTTACTACTCCCTAAAAGTGAAAAAGTACGTCCCTCTCCCCCTTCGGTGCTTTAAGTGCCAAAAGTATGGCCATGGGCAGAAGACATGCCGCCAGGCAGAGGCTCTATGCGCCCGTTGCACTAAGCCCGGACACTCTGCTGAGTCCTGCACAGCCATCCCCCTGTGTGTGAATTGCCAGGGGGCGCATATGGCTTCGGACAAGAAGTGCCCTCGTTGGATCTCCGAGTGCAGGATTCAGCAGGTGCGTGTGGAGAAGGGGCTGTCCTTTGCGGACGCAAAAAAACTGGTTGACGGTCCTGGTGCAGCTGAGGCGGCGCCAAACTCAAATAACAACTTTGTGTATACTTTTTTCAGTGCTGCGGTGGCAGGCAAGCGACCCACCAAAGACTTCTCTTGTCAAACCCCAACTTCTTGGTTGGGGGCGGAGCCTCGGATCCTCTCACCCCTGGAGAGTAACCCTCCTCCGGTGGTGACGAGGAGCCAGGGAACGCAGAGGGCGGACGCTACCGGTCCGGTGGCACCGCCTTCTGCTGCCCCTAAGCCTCAGCCCCCACCCAAACCTGCTAGTTTGTCAACACCAAAGGTTTCTGGCTCTGGTCAGCCTTCTAAGGCCGCTAACTCTAGCGGCAGGAACGCTGCCCAGGACCAGAAGTCAAAGAAATCTATGGGACCGCCGTGCGCACGGGCCCAGAAGGGGAACACTGATGTCCCCCTTCAAAACAAATATGCTGCATTGGAGGAGCAGATGGAGGGAGTGGAAGTTGCCGATGCTGCGGCAGCTCCAACCCCTTCATCTCCTAAGAACCAGAGGAGGCCCGGGAGCCGGCCCCCCTCTGTTTCTCCGACTCCTTCCAAGGCAAAGGAAAAAGGGGGGAAAAACTCCGCACCCCCAGATAAGACATAATCATGGACTCTCTGCTTCAGTGGAATTGTCGTGGTTTTCAAGCTTACGTCTTTTAGTCAAGTGCTATAACCCCTCAGTAATATCTCTTCAGGAGACTTACCTGAAGACTCCTGACCCTGTGTCCTTTAATGGTTTTAACGCTATACATAAAGGCTCCGATTCGGAGAGGCGCTCGGGTGGAGTGGCTCTTCTCATTAGTAGCCAAATTTTATGTAGCCCCGTTAGCATCGACACCTGTCTTCAGGCTGTCGCAGCTCGGGTTACCTTGAAGAAGACCATAACTATATGCAGTATTTACCTGCCACCATCCCTGCGGGTCTGTAGTAATGATTTTTTAAATTTAGTTGATCAACTGCCCCCTCCCTTTATTCTCATGGGGGATTTTAACGGTCACGCTCACCTTTGGGGTAGTGACCACTATGATGGCAGAGGTCAGATGTTAGAAGATGTTTTTTCTCAACTTAACCTATGTGTCTTTAACGATGGTTCACCTACATACTCTAACCCAGGTTCAGGATCTAGTTCTGTTCTAGACCTCACTGTGTGTGATCCTTCTCTCATGCTGGACTTTGACTGGAAGGTTCACGATGACCTGTGTGGTAGTGACCACTTCCCAGTAGTCCTGTCATCGGTCAGCTGTGGGGAGGATCCGCCGGTGGGGCGCTGGAATCTTAAGTGGAAAGCTAACTGGCCTCTGTTCGCCTCCCTCTGTCAGTCTCGTATTACAGAGGAGGTGGTCATGTCATCTGAAGAACCTATTTCTTCTTTTACTACTATTTTGTTGGACGTAGCGGTGATACCATCCTAAAACTTCGCATCAGTCCCTCGAAAGCCGAGAGTACCATGGTTCAACGAAGAGTGCCGCAAGGCCCAAATAGCGCGCAAATCTGCTCAGCGACGTGCTTTCCGTAATCCGTCGCAAGTAAATATTTTAACCTTTAAAAGACAGAGGGCAAAAGCCCGTTACATTTTTAAACGTGAACGCCGTGCTTCCTGGAGACGCTTCGTCTCATCTTTAACTTCTCGGACTCCGTCCCAGAAAGTATGGAAGGCTGTTCGGAGAATTGGGCAGAGGTGGCTCGGCTTCTGTTGGCCATCTTAGACTTGGTGCCAGTTTGGTTACAGATAAAAAAAGCTGTGGCCAATTTGCTTGCCTCCACGGCATTGCCCATAATTCTTCAACGGAGCATTATTCACCTTTCTTCCAGAGAGAGAAGGAGAAGCGAGAGTCTCGTATTTGTGATTTTAAGTCCGATAACTCAGAAGACTATAATGTCCCGTTTACATTATCAGAATTGCAGCAAGCTTTGCAGAAATGTAATGACTCTGCTGCTGGCCTAGATACCGTCCACTATCAATTCCTAACGCATCTGCCTGAGAGGTCACTCCTTGTACTTCGCAGTCAAGGCCTTTAACCATATCTGGGGAACTGGTCATTTTCCGCCGTCTTGGCGCCAGGCTGTGGTCATGTACCGATCCCCAAGCCGGGTAAGGATCCTTCCGACCCGGGCAACTACCGGCCTATCGCTTTGACATCATGTTTATGTAAAACTATGGAGCGCCTGGTCAACGCCCGCCTGGTGTGGCATCTTGAGTCACAGGGTCTCCTCACAGACCTCCAGTGCGGTTTCCGGCGCTTCCGTAGTACAACTGACCATTTAGTCCGCTTTGAATCATTTATTCGAGATTCTTTTGTCAACAAGCAGCATGTCTATGCAATTTTCTTCGATCTTGAGAAGGCGTATGACACTACCTGGAAGCCGGTATGGCATAATGTCTGACTTGTTGGACATGGGTTTTAAAGGGCACCTGCCCGTTTTTATTCACAATTTTTTGACTAACCGGTCGTTCCATGTCCGTGTGGGCTCCACCCTCTCCGACTCCTTTGAACAGGAGATGGGTGTCCCACAGGGCAGCATTCTATCTCCTGTTTTATTTAGTATTAAAATTAATAACATTGTAAAGGCCGTCAAGGATGATTCTGAATGCTCTTTGTTTGTTGACGACTTTGCTTTGTGCGCACGTGGTCGAGGACTTGCGTCCCTTGAGAGGCGCTTGCAGCTGTGCGTTGATCGCATCCAGCGGTGGGTGTCTCTCAATGGATTCAAGTTCTCGCCCTCCAAGACTGTTTGTGTGCATTTCAGTTACTAACCAGACGAAATTTTTTCCAGAACCTAGCCTGAGCATTGCTGGAGTGCCAATTAAGGTGGCCGAGGAGGCAAAGTTTCTGGGGGTCATTTTTGACAAAAGACTTACCTTCCGCAACCACTATTAATTACCTTAGAACCTCTTGTCAGAAGGCTCTCGACATAAGTTCTTCGTGTCGTCGGTCGTACTGACTGGGGTGCGGACCGTACTGTCTTACTTCGTCCGTGTACCGGGCCCTTGTTCGGTCCAAACTGGATTACGGCTCTGTGGTGTATGGCTCAGCTTCAAAGTCTGTGCTACAGCGTCTGAACACAATTCACCATCAGGGTCTGCGGATATGTCTTGGGGCCTTCAGGACGTCTCCAGTTCCTAGTCTGTATGCCGAGGCAGGGGAGCCTTCTCTCAAGCTCCGCCGCATCCGCCTCATGCTCAGCTACGTTCTGAAACTGAAGGCCCATCCAGACAATCCTGCCTATGATTGTGTTTTTAAACCATCGTTTGCAGAGATACGATACCCATCCGGGAGCTGTCCGTCCACTTTCTTTCCGTGTCCGACCTCATCCGTGCAGGCGGCCGGATTGGACCTGGACAGAGTTTCGGAATCCCTGCAACACATCACTCCACCTTGGCTCTTACCAGTTCCTGACATCTTGCTGGACTTGACTGCCCACAAGAAAGACTCTACTCCACCAGCCATATACCAACAGAGCCTCAATGAACTGCTTTCAATTTTTCCTGGCTATTGTCGCATCTATACCGATGGGTCAAAGTCTGAGGATGGGAGAGTGGCTGCGGCCGCAGTGTCCTCTCGCCATACGCCCATTTAAGCACCGCCTCCCAGACCACTCATCTGTATTTAGTGCGGAACTGCAGGCGGTTCTGCTGGCACTCAGGCATGCTTATCGATCTAGAGAAAGGAACTTCCTGATTCTGTCTGACTCTCTTTCTGCCCTGCAGGCCCTTCAGGGCACGGGAAATGACCACCCACTGCTGGTGCAGATCAGAGAGCTCCACGCGGACTTGATGAAGGAATATTATGATATCATTTTTATTTGGGTGCCAGGGCATGTGGGCACTGAACAGAATCGCAGATTCTGCTGCCAACGATGCCCGCAATGACCCTGTCCCTGACACACAGACTGTTTATAGTGATTTTAGACATGTGGCTAGTGCGTACATAGCCCGTGAGTGGCAGTCCGAGTGGGACAAAGAGGAAGCTAACAAGCTGCATGAAGCCCTTCCTAAGTTGTCCGACGGTCTACCTTATCGCTGCGGCAGCCGCCGTGAGGAGACTGTCCTGGCTCGGCTCCACATCGGCCACACGTATGTTACGCACTCTTATTTACTTAAACAGGAGGAGCGTCCATGGTGTTATGCCTGCGACGAGCAGTACTCTGTTCAACATTTTTTGTTGTCTTGTGCTGATCTAATCGACACAAGGTATAAACATTTCACAGCAGACTCCTTGAAGGTTTTGTTCCGGGATGTGCCCCCGGACAAGATCTTCAGTTTTCTGAGAGAGTGCCATACTGATAAGATTTGAGCGTTATAGATTATGATGTTTTTATTATTTTGACCTTTTTGAGAGTCTTCCGACGTTTTCTTTAAAGACCTGTGCGACATTTTAGCCTGACATATTTTTAAGGTATATTTACATCATGTCTTAAGACCTTTCTTTTAGTCTGGCTGACCAGATTTTTACCCTTCCCGCCGTGAGATGGCCTTAGTTGCCTGCTCGGCGTTAAACCCAAATGACTAACTAACTAACCCAAGTTGCTTTGTGTATTCTTCTGTGTGGGAAGATGCTGCCTCCAATGACAAGTCGGTTTAGAGCACAAAAGTCTACAAACCTCTCCCCGTTCTCACTCATCTCCGAGCCTAGTCCCTGTCTCCCCATCACCTCTTCGTATCCGGTGTTGTCCTCCCCTATTTTGGCATTAAAATCGCCCATGACGATGGTGATGTCTCGCTCCGCACATTTGTCCACGGCACTCTGGAGTCGGTCGTAGAACTCTTGTTTCTCTTCCTCGTCACCGTCATTGGTGGGCGCATAACACTGGATGACGTTCAGCTTGAGCTTTTTCTTGGTTCTAAAGGTTGCTGTTATAATTCTTGGCCCAAGAGGTTCCCAGCCCATCAGCGCTCTCTGTGCCACTGGTGACAGCATGAGTGCTACTCCTTCTGCATGGGGGGCATTCTCCTCTTCATGACCTGAATACAGAATCATCTCCCCACTTAACAGCCTTTTCTGGCCAGACTGCGTCCATCTGGCTTCACTGATGCCTAGCAGGGAAAGGTTGTACTTTTGCATTTCCGCTGCTATCTGGGCGGCCTTGCCGCTCTGGTACATGGTCTTGACGTTCCATGTGCCCATGGTTGTATCCCTGGATAGAGAGAGGCGGCTCGGTCCTGTGGCTTCCGAAGACTTCCGGCTTTCACCACAGGACGTCATAAGTCTTCTAGTAGAAGAACCTTCCTCCTCCAGGAAAGGAATTACTGTTAGTCTTTTCGTCGGCGTTTTTGTAGCCATTTCCTTTTTTTTGCAGGGTGGGGAAGCTACCCCCACGCCCAACCCCCTTACTAGGAGGACCAGGGGTTTTCTGTCGGGGTCACCTTCCCTTAGACCATGTTGGTTCACGGCACCTTATTTCATTCGGTGCACCCCTCTCACGAGGGACCCCCTATCCACCACCCATGGGACGCGCCTCAACGCCGTATGGTCCCAGCGCGAGGATCCAGGAAGCATGCTGAAGGTTAAATACCCAAGCAGAACAAAATGCAAAAACTTACTTTCTCTCTCTCACACACAATGACACATACATGCACATCCAAACCAACTAAAACCGAGTTGAGTGACAAGATGTTTTAATAAGTTAAAACTGTACAGCTCATTCAGTCGCAAAAGCCCGAAACCAATCTCAAACCCTTTGTGTACACAGCTACCACTAGTACTAGAACTGTAAACAGTACTGGTGGCTGCATACAGAAGAGGTTTGAAAAAAATCATTCTTGCAGCATAAACAGATTTCATAACATACATTAACCCTTTTAGCCCAAAGGTCCCATTTCTCAAATTTTTGAGGTGTTGCCTAACGACTATGTACCAGTTGTAGGAGATGGATTGATCATGATAATTCAAGTGTAGTGCCAGATGAGCTTGGTGCCTGAAGGTGCCAAACTAATCTGGCACTACCCTTAATTATCACGGTCAATCAATCTCCTGCTGTAGGGACTCGGGGCTAAATGGGTTAATATGTATGTCTGTCATTGACACATGACGAGCGCATGTTGAAATAATTTACATATGTACATGTGTACTCATTGTGAGGGGGTTGACACAGAAACCAGATTTAAAGACATCAACATGCACTTGTGTGCACAGCGTATTGTACTATGATATAATAAAATTCAAAGAAAAGGAAAAAAATCAATTTCTATGGACACCAAGTTGCCACAAATCCCATTCTCACACAGAAAAACGCGAAAGCACATCTTTTCACCAGAGGAGACTTAGATCACAAATTAACATATAATAACAGAACAAAATGGCTACTCTGTTGCTTTTGATTTCTTTTTCCCTCTGGCAGCTTTTTTGTCTTTCTTCTTTAGTCCATCAATGTTTGCTTTCAGTAGATTTCCATAGGCCTGAAAGAAATACAGACATCAGTAAAAATTAAAATGTGGAAAATCTGGAATTCTGAAATTCATAATCATTGCAAACTTTTCTATGACACTTGAGTTTTAACAAACAAATGGCATTCTGTATACCAGAAGTAGAATTATTGCAATGAATTTCACAATTTTAATAATAAAACAACATGTATAATAAGAAAAATAAATAACATCACAGACAACAGAAATGTTCTCTTACCATCTGAAACTTTGTGATGTCCTTGTGATTAATCTGAAAAAGTGAACATGAGATTGATAAAGATTTTCGATCACATTTACACATCCACACTACTTGAAAGTGGTGACATCCAGCTTCATAATCATAGCTGTCTATACAAAACCTTTTCTTAGCCCTATTCTCTATTGTGTACAAATAAAGTGTGCTATAAATGTGACACCTGCTAGCTGTACGAAAATGCACTAGCAGAAACAAAAATACATACAACAGTTGAGATCTTGCGGTTGCCCAGATTTGCTCTAAGAAGACATTTGTATTCATTTGGCTCCGGTAGAACTCCGTTTCTTGGTCTAGGCTTTGCCCGGCCATCATCTGAAAGTGAAAATTGCCTAAGTCTGAAAATAAGTCACATAAGTTACTATCCACAAACTATTTTGAACGTAAAGAATACTCAGTTGTATGCGGTTCAAAAAACAAACAAACATATGCCATACACAAAAATATGTACATACATTTACAAACTGAAGAAGGTGTGATTACTCTTGATAATGTATACATGACTAAGTGCCAAAAGGTGCTCTCACAAAGAGGACAACTGGGTTGAAAATCAAAGTGTGACATAAAGTACCAGAAAATGTATTAAGTGATGTACACTGTATTGGCAATGTGTTTGTAAAAGAAAAAGATAATATCTGAAATGGTTTTTGAGAAAATGGCTGTTAAGATTTGTAAGTCTGGATATGTCGGACATCAGGTATTGCGACATAGTGCCTTTAAATTAGTGGGATAAAAAAACACAAATCAGTTTCTAAACAGTTAAAATAATAAGTAGTGGTCACAATTGACATATCCAAACAATTACTGCTTTTTGGCTTAGAATGTTCTAATCCCCGAACATGATTTGTGTTGCAATACCTGACGTCCGACCATATTCAATTTTTAAAACATTTTAAAAACATCCTACAACCAAGAAAAACACACTTTGTCATGTTGTATACCACTCACAGGAATACATGCACACATTAGAGCACAATGGGAGTCTATCTTTGCTGCCCAAATATATTTATTGGCAGTCGAGGCCAAAATTTGTAACTTATGTTGAACATCAGGATTGCAGCAGATATTCCCAGAATAGTTATCAGAAGCCACAAACACAAAGCCTTTCGCCCAGTTTCAAGCTACAATATTTAACAAACAAAACAGATATGAAGAACAAACTGCATACAGCTTTCTGATGTAATATACATGATGAAACATGACGTGCTAAACAGTCTGCGCCCGAAAAAATAAAACAAATATTCAAATAAGTTTTATCTGTGTACAGGCTGATGCACTATTTTAACTCTGACCCTCAGATTTAGAAGGTCCTAATGGCTATGCAACTGGTTGTCCAAAATGGCTCATTTTAACAGTGCCTTTGCCCCCAAAAGTTATACAATCCATATGTGTTGAACGTCAGGATTGCAGCAGCAAATGTTGGCACAAGCCTGACGTCCGATACATTTTTTATCATTGCATTATTATGTTATGAAATTCACCTGTTTCTTGATCTCATTATCTTACGTTTGCGTCACAACAACTGCACGTCTCCATCAAACGACAAAAATACATCGGTGACCCGTGTTCATTCAAATAACTCATTTACCAACTTGCATCGATTGGAGGTCAGATTTGCGACACGTGTTCGCGATCGAACGTCAGGTTGCTACAGCCATAAAATTTGTTATCACAAGAAATCATCTTCATTCTCCAACCTACTGCCTAAAATCGGTGCTGGAGTCTCGGGCGATTCAAACTCTTGAAAATGGTCCCTTACAATAAACATTTGGCTCTTTATTTTGTCTATGATTACACTCGAACGTCAGAAGTGATCGAACGTCAGATTTATGAAAACAGTTGCGACAAAATGTCACGAGTTGTAGCTCTCCATTGACAAACCGGACATTCAAAACAACCACGCTGGAATGTGGCCCATAATGCATCTATCATAACCGGACGATCGTAGACCAAAAAAACCAAAACAACTTTGTTAAACTTGTCAAATAGTTGAACGTCAGATCTTGCGACAAAAACTGGCCGCTCACAATTTTTTGGCCAGCTTAGAAAACTGTGACGGAAAAGTAAATTTAAAGCATATAAAATATTCAACGAAAGCGAAACAACGCAATGACGCCATTCCGGTTTGGGTCAGCGTGCCTTTCGCTAGCACAAGTTTGCGGAAATTAAGATGCTGCTGTTGCGACAAATCTGACGTCCGACAGTGGCTACTTTCAAGAGCAATAAACAAAAGCATGGCTTGCCTTCAAATCTGGGAAATACACGGATTATAAGATCAATCTTCCCTGAACATATGGGCATGGTTGGCACCAGGTTTGTTATTGTTGCTTTTACACGCGAGATCAAAACAGACCGACGGCATGTCATTGTCCGCTTTCCCGGGCCGATTTTTATACGTGAATTCTGGCGCTTTACAGTATACTCACCAAACGGCTTTACCTTAGGTGCAGAAATTATTGCCAGTATATCTTCAATCATTCACACACACATTGCACTTGTTAAAGTCAACACGTGTCTTTTTAAACAGATTTTAGTTTCACGCAAAAGAGATCACTCACTTTTTGCTCACCTTTTGGCACTTAGTCACATGTGTTACTGTTAGTAAAAAAAAACCAAACATGCTGTATTTATTACATTGGCATAGTTTATTGTAGATTTCTTGTCATTTTAAAAAAAATGTCAGTGTCTGAAAATAGAAGCCATGGTGTTAAGTAAGTCTGTTTAAGAATGGTACGCTAGTTTTGACACAGTTTTCTACCATGTACATGTAGGCCTACACAACTTCAACAGATTAGGTGCGACTACTGCTTAGAATTTTATAGAATATTTGCAGTGCAGTATAGAAAACTGTCCACTAGCATCACTGCACCAATACAAATCGACGAGCAATATTTTGTTTGTTACTGGGTTGCATAGTATCAATTCCACTTACATCGTTTCATTGTCAGGGACACTGATCCAGATGTCTTGGCTTTCTGGAAAAGTTTTGTGAGTTCCAGAAGAAACTGCAATAAAACCAAACGCAAACTGTAAGGAAGAGATCTTGAGATAAACATAAACATAACTGAGGTAGAATAAAACAAAGAAATGTGAACAATAAACAGCAAAGTATCTTAGTTTCTTACCGCATCATTTTCGAGCAGCATGTTGTCAGCGTAGGAAGTGCTCTCTTATGGTGGAGTCCTGAATCTTCAATTAAGAGCTCACTTCTAAAGCTTCATTTCATTGGCTCTTTGGATGCTGTTGACCAACCGGTACGCACTTACTTGTGAATTTTGCCGGTTCTTCGAATAAGTGGCGTGTGTACATCGAGTCAAAATGACTGCAGACACAAAATCCAAGGAAGAAAACATAACAGAGGATGAAGCTGCATTGTATGACAGGCAAATTCGTCTATGGGGTCTTGATGCACAAAGACGGTAAGAACGGTCTGCGTACGAAAGTAGTGTCAACGTGAAAATCCAGTCACAAGGCCTTTGTGTTGCTTTTTGTTTCATCTGCTTGCACCTTTATGTCATCTCGTCCGTGTGTACAAACCACACATTCACACACACAAGGCATGTGCTGATAAATAAATGTCTGCCTCAATGTAACATGGTACCAGGGACAGTGAGAGCCGAATGGCCATACATGTTTATTCATGTTCACATTAACCCACTCACTGACTCAGCCCTGACGCACTACAGCAGGAGATGGGTCGACCTTGATAATTCAAGGGTAGTGCCAGATTAGCTTGGCGCCTGTCGGCGCCAAGCTAATATGGCACTACCCTTGAATTATCATGGTTTATCCATCTCCTGCAACAGGTGCATAGTCGTTTGATCAGGCCTCCAAAATTTGGGAAGTACGTGTGCCCAGCTAAATGTGGTGAATTTACATCAAGGCATTTACAGGAAACTCCGACTCATGCCATAGGTTGCCCAGATACAGCTTTGTGTAGGCCAACAAAGCAGACATTTTACACACTAAGCATCCGGAGACCGCCCCCACTGCAACCCCTCACAGTACCCGGTGTGTTAGTACTGAGGTGCATTTGTATACCAATTTTAAGGCCACATAAATACATATATACAGGGACACATTTCTGTATCAGCTGTTGCATACTGTATTTGCTTGAAACCAGTAGGCTCTAGTCTAAACATGGCGGTCCAAGTATATCACACGCGCTGCTAGTGCTATCTTGCAAGATAATAATTGTAAACGTGCTGGGTTTACTTTGGGAGCACGCCCCAAAATGACCCATAACATTTTGAGGTGAGGGTTCAATGACACATACTGACATAGGTTTCTTTAGGCAACAGGCCCTTTTTTTCATGTTGTAATAAAGTCCCCCCCCCCCCATCTTTTTTTCTCTTTCAGCCCCCTCCCCCCCCCCCCCCCCCCCCCCCCCCCCGAAGCTCCTGCTTATCGACCCCCACCCGGGTCTGCCCTGGGGGACTTGGGTGGGGTTAGGTACTTTTTAGTTCCCAGGGTCACCCTGGTCAGCCCCACAGGGTGGGTTTCCTTTCTATTCTGGGGCATGTGTTTCTGTCTACCTTTGGTCCATTCACCTGTATTTGTCTATTTAAAACTCTCCCAACTGTCTGCACTGCCTGTAGCTCTTGATATTGGATGTGTGTTGCTAAATGGTCTTAGCTTTATTTAGGCCCCATGTTGTAGGTTTATTTAACGTATTTGACCGGCTGGCGACATACATTCAATTTTCTGTATAGTTTTTTTTTCACAAGCAGTGCAGGCACGTCCTGAGAAAGCCTTGTTGCTGTCGGGACGTTAAGCAATGTACAATCAATCAATCCTGCTTATCGATATTTTTGCGGCTGGTGAGAAGGTGCCTGCATACACCCCCACCCACTCAGCTTTTTTATATTTTAGCAGTTGATGACAACGTGTGACAAGATGACACTGCCTCCCTCCCACCCCCTCCCCCTCCAATCCCCCACCCCCATAAGCCCCCCTTTGCAGTTGGTGGGAAGATGCTCACACATGTTTGGCCCATAACCCATCTGCATACATTTTCAGAATGAACCCTGAAAGTGTGTAAAAGACTGGCTCGGCCATACCCACTTGAGGTGGCGACACAGGCAGGTATTATCAAGAGGGAAAGACACATGAAGCTAAATACAGACATGCAACAAAACAAAACAAAGCAAATGGAAAGACATGGGCTGGAAAGGAAAAAAGAAAGTGAGAACCACAAAGTTAAATGTACTATTCATAAGTGAACTGTGAAGATAAGGAAGCAATGGGAGGAGAAAGACGGACATAGTGCTGTGTGCATGCGAGAAACAACATGCAGAAATACAGACTGCCTATGCCATGTGCTTTTAACTTTTGGGTGAAAATCCTTTATGCATGTGAACATTTAGCTCTATATGCTCCAGCTGTGCAGCACTACAGACTATATCCATTCTGCCACGCCAGCAACATGCTAGTCACATAGACCTTGTGATAAAAAATGAGGCTCTGTTTCTATTCCATGTCAACTGGTCATAGAGGGGTCTTGCGACTTGTTGAAGTGGCCAAAACAACCATCAGCAACCTATGTGACTGAGTGATTTGTTTTCTCGAAACACATTACTGATGACATTACCGTATGAAATCGTGTCTACGCTAGCCTAATTTTAGCCAAAATTTGTTGTGTACGTATAGGGCAGTGTTGGCAGGTGAAGGGCGCCATAGCTAGGCAGTAACCCGAGAAGTCTCCCCTTCATCCCCGTACTGGTACGCACCTTACCGTGAGCACTCAGTTTAGTTTCTTTCCTAGCCTAGGACGGTTGTGTACGGGCTTGGCGCTTCTTCATTGTGCTTCTTCATTGTGTTTGGACTTTGTACGGTGCGACCGGTCTTCTTACCTTCGTCGCCGCGGTGTCTTGTCCCAGCCTGGGACGGGTAGTGCCTTGTTGAGCTGCCTTCGTGAGCTGTCCTGGAGTGACCACTGGACTTGGCTTTCATCGGGGCTCCTTGGGGGATTCAGCGACATGCCGTCTCTGTGGACTTCCTCCCGCATGCGTGCGGCTCTGCGGTGTGTCCGGCGTCTTTGCGGCCTTGCCCCTTCTCTGCCGAGGGCTCCCTCTCTGCCTCTGCGTGGTATCGGGGTTTTTTGTCATGACGAGGTAACATCTCGGTTCTGCCAGTGACCGGCACTCTGGGGGGGGGGGGGGGGGGGGGTGGTAATGTTGAGCGCCGGGCGGCAGCAGTGCCATGACCTTTAGATTTTGCGTTCGCTTCACTCGTACTCTAGTGTTGTATGGCCTCGTGGCGCCATGTTCGTCTGCCTTCACTGTTCATTCTGTTTTGCAGTTGGCAAGTGCGCACCTGTCCGAGATGTGGCGACTTTCAGTGGCCGAGCGACCAGCATTCCGTCTGCCTGCCATGTTTCGGCTGTGCCACCACTCGTACCTGTGCGGTCTGCGCCCCCTGGCAAGAAGAGAGGTGGTCGCAACTGTGGAACTTCTATCGCCGTGAACGCCCGTCGCCGGCCCGGTAACAGACTCCTTCTACCGCTCCCACGGCCTCCATGCTTGCTTCGACGCGTGTTCCTCCAGTGGGGCTGGGGGACGGTTGACACCTTCTGCTACGGTCGTCTCCGACACTCGTTCTTCGCACGGACGACGCATCAGCGTGGGGAGCGATGTGAGTATGACTTTGATACCTGTTCCACAAAGCACATGCACGACCCGCCTACCTGACCGTGCAGGCCCAGGGAACGGCGTGGCGTCTGCTGTACGTCCGTCACTTACACCGAGTCTGACAGAGAGCCGTTTACATGCACTTCAGCCTTCCAGCCGTCGTGAAGTACCGGGAGTCTGGACTGGACTCGGAACGTTTAGGGTGCCGCCCGGCAGGTGCTGTTGACGGGTCTCGCCCTCCTAAAGATAACACGCCCTGCCTACCCCCCATTGTGGGAGGGGTACTCGGGGCTCATGGTCATGCACGTACAAGCAGACAAAGGAACAGCAGGCCAAGGACCCGTTCTCGCTTCTCCTTCTCCTCGACAGGCTCGGCTTCCTGGTCAACGCGGGGAAATCTGACCTCACTCCGTCACATCGCTTTGTCCATCTGGGAATGGAATTCCGCACCCATCTCAACCACGTCTGGTTGCCGGAGCAGCTCGTTCAGAGGTTGGCGACCTTTGCGCGACAGGTGTCTCAGGAGGAGGCGATCCACGCCAGGCACTGGCTTCAGCTTCTGGGACTGATGAGTGCAGCAGCGGACCTGCTTCCCCTGGGACGTCTCCACTCCCGACCGATACAGATGCACCTGCTTCTCCACTGGCGGCCCTCGACTGACGACCTTGAGGTTCCGGTGCTGCCTATGCTCCGTCCTCACCTTCTCCGCTGGGCGGATCCCGTCTGGCTGGCCGCGGGCGTTTCCCTCTACTCTCCGCCTCCCCGACTGGCCCTGTGCACCGACGCGTCTCTCCGGTTGGGGCGCTCACCTGCTACTGTAGTTCTCCACGGCCTCCGGCGTCTGGCCCCAGGATCTGCTGGAGGCTATCGCTACGGCTCGCAGACCCTCGACCAGACGAGTGTACGACGGCAAGTGGCGCGTCCTGTGCGACTGGTGTGGTGACAAGCTCCTCTCCCCCACAGATCTGACAGTTCCCCAGCTGGCGGACTTCTTCCTCTGGCTGTTTTCCGACTAGCGCTTGGCGCCGATCACCATTCGGGGTTATCTGGCCATGATCGCAGACACGTATCAGCATTTGGGATGCCCCGACCCGGGTGCCTGCAAGGACCTCTCCAACCTGATGGCGCATTTCAGGCTACTCCGGCCCGCTCTTCGCTAGCTGGTACCACGCTGGGACCTTCCGTGGGTGTTTACTTGGCTCAACTCCGCCCGCTTCAAACCGATCCAGTTGCTTCCTACTGGCTCTCGCCTCCGCTTCCAGGGTCAGCGAGCTACACGCCTTTTCAGCGCGGCCGGCATGTTTGCAGTTCCGGGCGGACGGCTCAGTTCATCTGCTCCCCGATCCGGCGTTTCTCGCCAAGACTCGATCTCCTTTGACTGCTCCTCAGGTGGTCTCCATTCAACCTTTGTGAGACCCAGACTCCACCCGTGCGTCCCGACAACAGACCCGGTGAGAGATCTACGCATTTACCTGCGCCAGACCAAGCCGCTACGCAGGGGACGCACCGCCTTTTCCTCCCTCTGTCCCCAGGTAGAAAGGACATCTCGGCCCAGACGATATCCTCCTGGCTCCGATGGGTGATCCGCTCCGCCTACCAAGATCTCGCCCCTGACACAGTCAAACGAATGCATATCAGGGCGCACGAGGTCAGAGCCATGGCTGCTAGCCTCGCATTTGACCGCAGCTGCGCGGTCAAGGACATTGTGGCGGCCGTGCGCTGGCGAGCAGAGTCTACCTTCACCCGATTCTACCTGTGGGACCTCTCCAGCCAGTGCCAGAACCTTCGCTGGTGGGAGACATCGCAGCGGCGCAACACTCCCTCCCTGCGCCCTAGGCACCGTAGGTATCTTCACTAAAATTATCGGGAGGTTGCTTAGGGAGGGCGGGCCTAGTTGCCTGTATTTGCGGGTTAGGGGCGTTATAGTGGCACCCACCTCCTCTTCATAATTCTTCCATACGGTAATGTCATCGGTAATGTGTTTTGAGAAAACAAATGTATTTTTCTTTAAAATGTATTTAAAAAAAAAACAAACTTACCGATGACATTACTCGGATGACCCTTCCACCTACCCCGCTGGCCGCCGGTCTACTCAGAAACTAAAACCGAGTGCTCACGGTAAGGCGCATACCCATATGGGGATGAAGGGGAGACTACTCGGGTTACTGCCTAGCTATGGCGCCCCTCACCTGCCAACACTGCCCTATACGTACACAACAAATTTTGGCTAAAATTAGGCTAGCGTAGACACGATTCCATACTGTAATATCATCCGTAAGTATTTTTCATAAAAATACATTTTAAAGAAAAATACATTTTGCGGAAAGTGCCTTGTAGGAGGCGGCTATCTATATACTGGTATATGACTTATTTAAGCATCCGGGGTACTTATCCAGGTCATTACTTGTGGTCAATTGTTTCCTTGTAATTTTAAGAATGCATTTTAAAATGTTTGCAGATTGCGGGCTGCTAGTGTGCTTTTAGTAGGAGCCAGGGGTCTTGCAGCAGAAGTTGCCAAAAACATTGTTCTGGCTGGCATCAAGTCTCTTGACCATTTTGGATTCCACAGTGGTAAACTGCATTTGGCTATATATTACTTAGAGGATTAAGTCAACTTGTAAAGTTTTAGGACTGAAATGCGTAAAGGTGGAAGTTGTCATCAGAAGACTAGAGTTCATGAGATCTACCAATTACCATGATATTTCAAAGGTGGCTCCAGAGTAGCTTGGTGCCTAGAGGTGCCAAGCTACTGGTACTCTGGCACCACCTTTGTTTGAGCTATGATGAGTGAATTGATTCATCATGTTTTTGAGTAAGCGTTGCAAGTGCCCCATTGGGTCTGTAAATGTGTAGTGGTTACACTAGAGATGCCACCCCAACAGAGTATCGTGGTTAGGTTCAGCAGCACAAACTTAAGCTCTGTACTTTAGTCACTGCATGTAATTGTAAATTATTATAATTATGACAGACTTTCTGTATTTTTCTTTCCTCATCAGTATCTTCTACTGGCTGCTACTTTCCTTTCCAGCATATGCGGTTTTTATTTTAAAGATAATGACCAGTTAATGTGGATACTATTACTGGTGTGTGTGTTTTTATTTTATGTTGGTTTTTACTTGTCTGCAGGCTGATGAGGAAGACGCAATATCACAGTTTCTGATTCCACGATCAGAACTTGGAAAAAATGTGAGTTTAAATTCAGCCTTGACACTGTTCAGCAGGAGATACAAAATGTAAATTGACAGTGATGCTTCAAAGGTAGTGCTGAATTACATGTAGTTTGGCACAGAGCTAATAAGAAGTAAATTCTAGACTGAGCTGGCATCAAGATGCGTGTATTGTATTTAACTACAAGATGTCTGATGTGAAAACCTTTTGCTGCAAAAAAATGTGTCACATTTGTTTGTCAAAAAAAGAACAAGTGTCTCAGTGTCTTATTTATTTTGACACTAGTATGTTTTCTGTTCATTGTATTGATAGCTTGAAAACAAACTTGTCCTATGCAGTGACATTCTTTTCTTGTTTTAAATTCACACTAGCGAGCTGAAGCATCCCTGGAACGCACACAACTTTTGAACCCGATGGTGCAAGTGACGGCTGATACAGCAAACATTGATGACAAGGACGATGCTTTCATCACCTCGTTCGATGTTGTTTGTGCCACTGGTTGTGGTCTGACAACACTGCAGCGGCTGGACACTGTGTGCCGAGCCAGTGGGATCAAGTTCTACGCAGGAGACGTTTTTGGATTTTATGGCTACATGTTTGCAGATCTTGGTACCCATGAATATGCAGAGTGTGTGAAAGCTCCCTCACTTGTCTCTAGCATGTCATGAGTAGACATTTTCCGCACTAGTTTTAATCCTTTGGATGTCGGTAGCGCCTTGTCGCAAGATATGAAGAATTGATTGTGACAAAGCGCTATCGACAGCCAAAGGCTTGATTGATGGCTAGCACAGAATGAAATTCAATAATTCATTTTCTTTATGTGTATCATATATTTAAGTTACTGGTTGCAGGGGTTTGCTACACGTACCCTTGTAGTCCTGAGGGAGGTCAAAGGAATCATTGTACCCTGAAGGCCTGAGGGGTACAATGGTTACGTTGACCTCCCGAAGGCCTACAAGGGTCCTTGCAGCAAGCCCCTGCTACCAATAATGTATTTGTTTTCATTCCTCCACTATTTTTGTAAAAGAAATCAAGAAGACATCTTCCGACCTGGATCATGCCAGACATGACTGACATCAAAGGAATATACATTTATACATAATATAGACTTATGACGTAATTTAAAATATTTCATGACGCTACCGTCTCCAGTACTGAGTGTGCTTGTTGTTTCGAACAACACTAAATAACTTTTTACTTCAGAACGTTTAGGTGATCTTTTATAGAACAAAACTCACATCCAATTGCATCACTAAGAGGGCTACAAGAAGTCCACTATTTGTCGCTACAAGGGTTTTTGTATCACAGTCACATGGTACGGTTTGCTCTAAAGAGACTGGTCGTGTGACGTAGGGATGAAAACAAATGTTTTTATATACTCCTGTGTTTGTTTTTTAAAGTGTGTACATGTACTTTATTTTTGAGTGTCAGTGTAAGTAATGTTTCCTTGTTTTTTTTTTAATTTTGTGGTTGTCCTTGTTTTCTCATTGTAGTGCTTTGAGCCTAAGGGATTGTGTGCTTTATTATTATTGTTTTTGTTATTGTTAATGTTATATAAGAGGCAACATTTTTTACTGCATTTTTGTCATGGAAGACAAAACAAATTTCCACTCGTGGGAGATCTTTTTTTTTTTCTTTCACATTTCTCTTAATTTCTAGTGCTTTTTGCACTGTGTATTTCAGGTAAGTGCCCAGACATTTTAACCACTTTGTACTATTTGCATTTCAGGGAAGTTGCCAAACCCAAGAGCCCCCAGAAACACATGTCAGACGGTGGGGAGGGGGAACCCAGTCCAAAGAAACCAAAGCTGGAGGAACCAGAAACTACCACTGTTAAAAAGGTAAACCCTTTGCCTGCTGGCAGCGCTTTTTGTTGCAATGATTCCTGCAGGAATCATTGCAACAAAAAGCGCCGCCAGCAGCTAAAGGGTTAAAATTGTGATGTGTGTGAACTGTTGATTTTGATATACGCTTTATGTGTGCTGGTCTGTGATTTTGGACCTTACTGTAACTCACACTTTTATGTATCGGATTCTGAATCACCAGCATTGGTTGCATGAGTGAGCTCAGTCTTGCGCCAACCACTAAGCAAGGTGCTCCGCTACAGTGGAGCACCTTGCTTAGTGGCTGGCGCAGGACTAAGCTCACCCTTCAGGGTTCGAAATAACCGGGGGTCCGGGGCAAAAAGCCCCTTACTCATGTCCACGGGGCCTGATGTGCCCCCTCCTTTTCAGACCTATGTTGTCTCAAAGCAGCGGTAGGCGGTACACAGCGCATCAGCGCGGTCCCGACACAGGTCATGAACGTTTCACCAAACACGTGGCTGGCTATTTTTAGCAGGGTACGCATTTGCATCGACCTCTCTTTGCTGCATAGCGGTCTATCGCGATACGTTTATTCTGCTGTTTGCAGCTCACTATTCATCTTTTAGCTAAAGCCGCTTCCTCCCGCAAAGGATAGTTCCGATGTTTCGCTGTCTTGTCCATAAATCATGTGACAGTTCATGAGCCCCTTTCGTGTGGATCCCCCTACTTTTACTAACAAGGGGCATGAAGGGCCCCATACTTTTGAAAAGTATTTCGAACTCTGCTCTTGCAACTGACCCCAGGTGAATATTGCATGCTTGTAGATATACCTAAACCCCCCTTGTGCATGCGGCTACTGGTACTGTAAACAGTACTGGTGCTCGCGTGCATTGGAGGGTTAATTGCCTCAGCCTAATCATGGATTGTCTTGTTTCCAATGCTCTGTATCGATATTTCATTTCATTAGTATAACACTATACATGCATGTGTGTAAGTGCGAACCGAGATAGTGTTTTGAGTGTCGGTGAATATGTTATGTTTTAAGGTGCTTTTTGGCTCCCTTGCGAAGCAAAAATGAGTATGTTTTGGGCCAGTGGTCGTCTGTCCGGCGTCCGCCCGCCGATGTCCGTCCGCTGTCGTCCGTCCGCCATCGTCCGTGGTAAACTTTAACATTGGCATTTATTTTCTCAAAATCATTACCAACGGCATTACTACTAGGAATACTTCGCTTAGCTTAACAATTTTAGCCCAAAAAAAACTCGTGTACATTACCACAGGGGAGGCAATCACTAGGGGTGTCGTTACCAGGACACCCGGGGTGGCCTCCCCTCCTTCCTATCCGGTGGCGCGCTCACCGTTTCCCGGCAGTCTCTTCGCTTAGCTGCTCAGGACAGGCCGTGTGCATTTCGTGCTCCGGCTTGAGTTAGGTGGATTACCGTTGTGTACTGTGGACTTTGGGTTTATGTGTTGGGACTTCGTAGACGGTGGATTATGTGCTTTGTGTTGTCTTGGATTACCTATGTGGACTATGGATTACATCGTGTTGGTTTTCTGTGGAATTACCGGTTGGCAATGGTGAGATAAAATAGCGGTGACTGCCTCTAACCGGTTTCGACCGGGCAGCGGCGGTGACCGGGCTGTGATGTTCGGCAAGCCGACCGGGAGCGCGGTTCTTCTTGGAGGTTCCCCGTTTTCACTTGGTTTAGTTAAATAAATCAATGAATTAGCGCATTAGATAGGCGCTTTACCCAATTGAGATCAGCTCATAGCGCCGCCGAGAAATGAAGCCGTCAAGCAGGCTCACGTGATCAAGCGCATTCATTTTACACTGTACATAAACACTGAGCATTCACGTGGTGCTAAGGGCAAGCTCAAGCGAGCTACTGAAGTTTTTGAAGTTCAAATTGTTTTATATTTGAAATTGATACTAGAATGCACCTTTAGCACTGGTGGCAGGTGCCTTAACCGCTGCGCCACGGACCGCCCTGTTGTTTCGTTTTTTTGTTTTTTTTTTGTTCTGTCCTTTGTTACAGTACTCAGGTACGGACATGCACCAAGTGTGGCGCCTTCCATGACCGAGCGAGGGCCATGGGTCTACCTACCTACCTCCAGCCAGACGCGCTGTTGATGCGGGACTTGGGAGGAGGAAGATGGTCACAGCTGTGGGCGTTTACTGGAGAGAGTAACCGGCGCCGATCTCACAGCTGAAGTTGAGGAAGGCGCTGCAGGAAGGCAGAATCATACAGATTGAGAATAAAGGGGTCTTCTATCCCCTTCGGTGCCTCGGGAATTTCCGCCTTCAGCGGATGATTGAGTCTAACTTTCGGATCGGGGCTTGCCCCCCGTCCAAGCCCGGGCACCAAGAGCTCCACCCCGCCTCGTAGAGGCCCCGGTTATGCTTGACAGCCGACGACGGGATACGTCCCCTAGGCTTGAGTCGGCAATTGGAGCTCGGTCCCCCCACAGTAGAGACATTGGGTGAGATGGTCACCCTTCAGGTGAAAGGCAGAGAGAGAGAGCCCAAGCGGGGGACCCCCCCTCTGAGAGGAGAGTGCCCGCCAGCCTTAGGCCGGACCAGCGCCGTCACCATGCCGCGTCTTCAACGCACCTCTCAGACATGGAGAGGAATGAGAAACACAGAGTAAACTCTACACCTCCGCCCCTCCGCTTGAGGGCCCGGATTTGAGAGAACGGCTGAGACGAGAAGGGAAGTAAAGACAGAATTTGGTTGGCCGAAGCTGTCCATAGGAGGTCGGACATTCGGTCATTAGAGCCAGCCGACAGGAGGTGCATTCCTGTCGCGAGTGAAGGGTCCCCGAGTCGAAGAGTGGAGCCACAGACGAGACCTAACGCACAGGGCGGATCCCCAATGAACAAGGCCCTATTGGGAAGAACTAACTCAGGCAGCAGTCGACGAGAGGTGGTGCAACCACACACCCACACTCCACCCTTGGAGGTAGAGAGGAACTCAAAGCGGCCATGGACCTGCATTACGTGGGGAGGAAACCTACAGGTTCGGTCGGGCGACCGCAGCAGTGGGAAGAAGGACGCTACAGATACCCTTTGCCTGGGAACTCCTTCTTCCTTCCTTTGCCTCTCCGACCAGTGGACAAGCACAGGTACGGCGCAGCGTGGGATCTCTCGGTGACGCCGAGCATCAGAGGCGCCCGGCAAAAGCGGCCGTTCTTCAGACCAGAGCTTTAAGGGCCGATTTCCTCGGGAGAACGACAGCCTCGACACCGGCGCCGGGATCACGGAGATGGCAGCGGCAGGACGGAATCACCCTCACTTTTGACACTTGACCTCAGCCTGTTGGATGATGGAACGAGCGTTAATGCAGCAACACAGTGGGTCCCGCTCTCTTCTGAGTGGGAGCAGCATCTCGTGGGTCAGGATCCTCGTAGGGGACGAGGGATCAAGTGGAAAACACATCAACAGGCTGGAATTGGAAGCAGTGTGCTTCGCGTTCTCGCCGGGAAGTGGCGGCGCACAGGTCAAGATATCCTCGCCATTGGACGAGAGATCAAGCCGTCGCAGATGAAGCAGGGCGGCTCGCGCTCTCTCCGTGGGAAGCAGCGTCTCACGAGTCAGGATCCTCATAATGGACAAAGGATCAAGCGGATGAACGCATCAACAGGCGGGAGATGGAAACAGTGGGCCCCGCATTCTCTCAGAGCGGAAGCAGCGGCTGACAAGTCAGGACATCCTCGTACATGGACGAGGGATCAAGCCGTCTAACACTTCTACAGGTTGGAGTGAAAGCAGTGTGCCCCGCATTCTCTCCGAGTGGAAGCAGCGGCTAACAAGTCAGGACATCCTCGTACATGGACAAGGGATCAAGCCGCTCTAACACTTCAACAGGCTGGAGGGAAGCAGCGTGATCCGCGCTCTCTATGGGTGGGAGCAGCGTATCTTGGAGCAGGAGTACGCATAATCTCCGACAGCTCGACAGTGGTGGCCTACATCCAGAACCGAAGGTCGAGGAGGCGCTAAGTCTACACCCGGAGAACGTGGTTTGGAGTGGGGGTAGACAACGGACACGCCTAGCAGACGGTCGGTGCGCTCCAACACATCGCAGATTCGCCACTCCTTGGACGAAGCGTCTGGGTTCGTCGCGTCATTCCGCTGGACATCATTGCCCTGAGAGGAAAGCTGCGACGATGACCGGCGCATCGAGTGGCCCAGTGCGGCACTTCGCTCCCTCGCAGACTTCGCTCCCTCGCAGACTTCGCTCCCTCGCAGACTTCGCTCCCTTGCAGACTTCGGGATCTAGCGGAGGCATTGGGCGACCACTCGGCAAGACGGCGGCGGACAACAGAGGTTCTTCTGAAGACTCCCGATGACCAGAGTGGATGAACATCTACTTCCGCCGGCAGTGTTGTGGAGTCTCTTCTGGGCGGTACTGTACCAATGGTGGATAAGGAAGCGTGCATGCTGTCGGCGGCTCCCCACAGACTACAGACTCGGGCGCGAGGAAGCGGAAGCGAGGCTTGGTCAGGACTGCGCCCGGGGTTCGCTTCCCCCTAGCGGATGCGTGGTTTCATCGAGAGGGTGAAGCCTTCCGGTAGCAAGTGTCTGGAAAACATCTGGGACTTTGCAGCCTTGGTCCGTCGGAGCGGGACACGCACGGAGCTAGTGACAGCATTTAGGTTGGCGTACCACCCCGCAGCCTACTTCTTGGCGGAGATCGCCGGCGACGACGGGATATGAAGGGACTTGCTGTTGTGACAGGTTCCACGCTCGCCCGTCTTTGGGGATAACACAGCGGTGGAAGGCTCTGCGTGAGGACTTTCTTCGGGGGACCGCCTTGGCAGACGATAAGACGACAGCACAGGATCCCTTGTCACCTCGGCAGGATTGTCTCCACTCGCTCCAATCGGCGGTGGCGAGAGGAAAGCTTTGGCTACAGCAAGACTTGGCGATGCCATGCCTAGAAGGAGACCACGGAGGTGAGCCGAGACCCTGACGCTTGACAGGTTACAGTAGGCCCTGACGGATCACGGAGACTACGTGACGTCTAGTGTCAGCTGTGACGCTTACTGGTAGCTTCGGCCCTGCGCTTGCAACTACTGGGATGGTCTGCCCTCTAGACCAGATGGCGAAGCGTGGGAGGACCCGGATTCCTGGCTGACGCAATGCCGCCAACGCAGATTCCGGGGCATCGGAAGCAAGTCCGATGTGGGACCAGCACCCAGATTGCCGCCTAGGCAGGGAGTGCCTGACCGATAGCAGCGGGATAGCAACGAGTGAACACACAGGCAGATACATCCGCTGGCTGGCGTGATGGCGGGGCAGCGGGTGCACGTCAGATGGAAGCAATGGCTTACGTTATGTACGGGTGCGCTCCAGCTACTCGACAATGGCTGATACTGCGGAAGGTACGGGTGCGCTCCGGCTACTAGAGGTCGGGGTTTCATCGTGTCGCAATTCTGCCGGTCGTGCAGAGATCGGGTCAGCACTCGTCGGACACATCGAAGGTCAGCTCAACGTGCGGATTCCCCTTGTGGCAGGGTCAGCGGCATCGTATAGAGTGTTACTACACCTGGCTGCCTTCCAACTACTCTACGCGTGTGAGGAGTCTCCGATGATAGGCCAGTCCTACTGTAGTGAAACAGGAAGTAGCTTCCTCTGTCGCCTCCAGACTGGACCCACAAGCCTTGATGGGCTCCTTCGGGGAACGGACGCCTTGCATAGCCAACAACCTTTACATACGGATTCTCCAGTTCGTCTGTTCACCAAAGTTAAGCCGTTGGGGGTGGTTAATCCTTGTTTGGATAACCCACTGGGAACAACAGGTAGGGTGGAAGTCATCTTAACCCTTATCTTGTTCACCAGAGGGTGACGTACGTTCGAATAAGAATAGTTAACGAGTAGCGCCGGAGTGGCTTGGCGCCACTAGGCTTCACGCTAATCCGGGCTAGCCTTCAAGTAAAGCCTGTGGGCTATTTTCTTATTCTATAGTATAACCCGTGTATGGCAGGGCACAATTGAAACTGTTAGCCTCAGGCTGATATGGTTTAAGATGCGGCAGTGCGTTCCCTCCCTCAGGACTGGTATATAGGGGCTCTACAAGCCCAGGAATGGCATGGGAATTAGGACCCGATGACCGTTCAGCTGGATCACAGTCCTTTGGAGACACGCGGCGAACCCCTACCTCAGCTCAGCGTCCGAGACGATCGCAATCCTGGCAGCAACTGGTTGTACAGACACAGAGCAGTTGGCACGGCACGCTGGGAGATGGACAGTCAGCACTCACACCAAGAGGCTTCTCGGGTGCGACAGTGGATGTGATTGCAGCGACTCAAGAGTCTTGACAGTACGGACGCGAGGGAGAGTGGAGAGTACTACATGCCTGATGTGCAGCGGAGCAACTCTCCCCACAGTCCGAACTAACCCCATTTTGGCCGAGTACATCTAGAGGTTCCAAGCAGATCAGACCCCTCAGCATCGTTCGAATTTACCGGGTAGCAGCCACTTATTGACACCTAGCACGGACCAGCACCGGTACAGACCTCTCGGACCGGATCGAGCACCGTCATCGGCAAGACGGCTGGCTTCCGCTGACGTTGAGGAAAACCTAGCCGGAAGACGGCTCGATACAGCTCTTCACAGCCCTTACGTTCTGGCAAAGAAGAGCCTCCCAGCGTCGGCGCTCCAAGTATTGTCCCTCCGTCCTCTCAGGACAACGGAACAGGATGGGGAATCCCACCTACAGGACCCCGTCAAAGCGTTTAAAGTTACCTGCGCAGAACTAAGCCACTATTAATGGGCGCTTGTGCCTATTCCTGCCCTTGGCTCCGGGCAGATGAGATATATCTGCGCAGGCGATCTGATCCTGGCTCCGCTGGGTGATATGGGAGGCATACAAAGATCTCACCCTGCACAAACCAAGACCTTGCGTATCAGGGCACATGAAGTCAGAGCAGTGGCAACTGGCGTCGCCTTTGACCGCAACTGCGCGTTCAGCGACATTGTGGCAGCCATGGGTTGGCGGGCCGAATCTACCTTCGCCCGCTTCTGCCTATGAGATCTATCCGGCCAGCGCGACAACCTGGCCTTACTGGGGGACATATCAGCAGCGCAGCACTCCCTCCAGGCGCCTCTGGCGCCATAGGTAACGCCTAGCTAAAATTGTCGGGAGTGGGCGCGTAGGGGGGGACCCTCAATTTACGCGCAGAGGCGCTTGGGCGTGGGACAGGTGGCCCAGGAACTGCGGCACCCTCCTCCTATTTGCCATTCTTCCTAGTAGTAATGCCGTCGGTAATGATTTTGAGAAAATAAATAAATTTTTTTCTAAAATGTATTTTTTTGAAAAATACTTACCGACGGCATTACTCAGAGGTCCCTCCCGCCTTCCCCGCTTGCCGCAGTCGAGCTAAGACTCAGAGACTGCCAGGAAACGGTGAGCACGCCACCAGATAGGAAGGAGGGGAGGCCACTCCGGGTGTCCTAGTAACGACACCCCTAGTGATTGCCTCCCCTGTGGTAATGTACACGAGTTTTTTGTGGGGCTAAAATTGTTAAGCTAAGCGAAGTATTCCTAGTAGTAATGCCGTCGGTAAGTTTTTTTAAAAAAAATACATTTTAGAAAAAAATTTATTTTCTCGGAGACTATTCAAGCCACAGTCTTCAAACTTGGCCCAAGGATACTTTGTGGCCAGACCTTGCTAAACATACCAATTTGAGTGACCTCTCTCCAAGGTCACAGGGGATCAGGGAATATGTCAAAAATAGCTATATTTTGATATAATTTATTTTTCTCAAATACTATTCACAACTTCAAACCCAAACTTGGTACAAAGGTACCTGATGGTACCCCCCCCCCCCCCCCCCCCCCCCCCCCCCCCACTTGTTTGATTGTTTGGCCCTCGTGGAAACAAGATCTAGTGTGGTGGAGGCCTTTTGTATCAGGTTCAAGGTCCCAAAGAAAAAGTTGCCCCCCTCCCCTCCCCTGGAGCCAAGTGTTCCGGCCTTGTTTTGTATCAGGTTCAAGGTCCCGTTTCAGATGATTTTTGCTTGGGCAATTCCCATGCCTGAGAAGTGCTAATCACTGTTGTTGTTTTGTTTTTTTATTTACCTTTATTAAAATTTTATTAAATTTATATGTTTATTTCTTAAACAGAGCATGACTTTTCCAAGTCTGGAGACTGTCCTCAACACCAAGTTTGACTCCAGCAGTGCTGAAGGCAAGAAGAAGCTGCGACTGATTCCAGACACATACTTTATCACAAAAGGTAATGCATCTGTGTGAGTTAACTCATTCTACCCCAGACACACCACAGCAAGATATGGATCGACCATGATAGTTCAAGGGTGATGCCAGAATAGCTTGGCGCCTATGGGCGCCAAGCTATTCTAGCATCACCCTTGAACTATCATGGTCGATCTGTGTTCTGAACTGCAGTGCAGTCTTCAGAGGACAATGGCAAAATTTGGGGATTTCAGTCTTGGGGTACAATGCGTTAAGGAGTTTTGGAGTGCATTTTTGTGGAAGTCTAGGGTTGGGAATTTGGTCAGCCATTTTTCGCTAATAGGCTTTTTCCGGAAATCAGACGTAGGTCAAATTGCAGATGTTTTAACCCTTATCATTCTAAATACTCCAGTGTGTGAAATAAGTTTGACTAAAATAGTTCAAGGGTAGTGCCAGAATAGTTTGGCACCTCTAGGCGCCAAGCTATTCTGGCACCACCCTTGAACTAAAACCATTGGTCTATATCCGTATCTGTAAGTACTATCATATAACTTGCATATGGCAGTGTACACATTTGAATCTTTTAGTCTCAGTATGACATGGGTTAACAAGAACAGTGGATTCAAAGCCCGTACAAACAAGTGATCACATGTTTGTCTGGGTTTTTAATCCACTGTTTTCATCGAACATCTGTTGGAAATAGATTCTATTTCATACTCCCAGATTGCTCCCTGAGGTTGAAATTTGGAGTTGTCCTTTGTAGGCTGCTTTACAAATAGACAGATCAACCATGCATGACAGTTATCAGTGATCTCACCATTGTGAACTCTCTCCCATGTGTTTTAGTCCTGCTTGAGTTCCTTGAAAAACAGAAGAGGAGCCCCTCATGTGCATCACTGGAAGTGGACAGAGCAGAACTGACCAATCTTCGACAGCAAGTGATCAGTGAAATGGGAGTCAATGACAATTAAGTGCCTGAAGATTTATCTCAGTGAGTCCCCTGTGCTAATTGACATCATTTGCATGTTTCCATTTGCTTAGCTTAGCTGATTGTCTCTTTAGTTTTTCAAAAATTTCAAGAGTGATAACCCATATCATACCAAGGCTAAAAGTAAAAGCTTCAAATTTGTACACTATATGCAAGCTACATTATAGTACTACAGATAAGGATATAGACCAATGGCTTTAGTTCAAGGGTGGTGCCAAAATAGCTTGGCGCCTCTAGGCGCCAAGCTATTCTGGCACCACCCTTAAACTATTTTAGTCAAACTTGTTTCACACACTAGTGTATTGCCAGTAATTAGGGTTAAGGAATGAGTAAAAAAAAATGTTCTTTTAATGGTAAACATCAAGAACAAAAGAAAAAATTAAAAAAAAAAACTCTGCATCATTATGTGTGTCACCAGTGTGGTAGATTAGTTGGGGGTAATTATGAGGTTTTCATGTACTACCAATGCTAGGACTATACTTACATGAATTGAAAATGATTTGCAGCTTTTCCTTGTTTATTTTATAGGTTTTGCTTTGGCCAGTTGAGCCCTGTGTGTGCCGTGCTTGGGGGTATTCTTGCGCAGGAGATTATAAAGGTAAAGTGTCTGTGTGCTAGCTAACTGTGTCCCTTTTGTGCTAGATGGGTCACCATTTATTGTAACCCTTCACAGCCAACAAAAATGAACCCAATCCAGCTGCAAGAGCATAGATCTTCATGAGCCCCCGCAGATGCGGGGGCTCATGAAGATCTATGTCTCTTGCTGAAACCACTTTGTCTCCACATACCTTCAATGCATGGGGATCTGTGATGTTGAAACGAGTCCGAAATAGCTCAGGTGGTTAAGCGTCGGAGCAGGAGAGCGAAGGGGATCGCCGGGTCGTGGGTTCGAATCCCCGTCCCGGCCCCGGTAGCTGGACTCGCAATCCAGGGGGAAAAGACGGGCTTGTTCAATAGTATGTCCGTTGAAAGGTCCTGGTAAATCAAAGTGGCACAGTTGGAGTGCGCCTGAGTTGATCAGTGTTCAGGTCGTACTCCATAGGTAATAGATTTCCCTGTCCCCCATAACCCGCCCGTCAGGGCCGTCCATTATCACTTCGGTGCCGTGGACGTTAAACCCAAACTAACTAGCCAAAACCAACCTGTGATGTTGAGTTACAGTGATTTCAAAAACACAATCTGCACCCTTGGCAGTGAGGAGCTTAGATACTTTATTGTCCGTAGAAATTTGCAGGTATGAATGGTTTAGAAATTTCTATGATCAACATTCTTTTAAATTTACTGCCTTATCTGTGTACAGTTCTTCTTCAGCACAAATAGATAGGTTGTGAAAAACAAATACTATTGTACTTGTGATTTGTAAAGTTACACTTAAAGTGATTACACGCTTGTGTTTGATCTCTTGCAGGCTGTATCCCAGAAGGATGCCCCTCATAACAACTTCTTTTTCTACAATGGTACGGATGATGGCGGTTTTGTTATGTCAATCGGCAGCTGAGAAAAAATTTTCACAGTTTGTATGCTGCGCCCCCCCCCCCCCCACCCCCACCCCCCCTAGCCCTCCTATTCCAACAAGAAAAGTGTACATTGCCGAATGTGACACTGATATTACCGAAACTTTTGTGGTTTGAACAAGGTCTGTCACTATAGAAATTCAATGCTTTGATCTGTAAGGTCCAACTACTGAAAACTTTGGCAGTAGTCCTCTAAAAAATACGTGTCAGCTAGTTCGGGAGTAATAATTCAAGGGTTGTGGCAGCTTGGTGCCTAAGTAAAGGTCCTTGGACCAACGTTGGCCACAGTGGTCCCACACAGGTCCACTGCAGCTGACGTCGGACCAAGTGTCCTTTGCTCTGTAGAGGCTGTGTGTAGGAATGAAACGGTAATCTGAGAATTTCATTTGTTTAAATTGATAGGCAGAGTCAGAATTCTGGTTTTGTATTTAACCCATGTCCAAAATTTGATGGTGTCACCTAAGGACTGTAAGAGTTGCAGGAGATGGATCAAGCATGATAATTCAAGGGTAGTGCCAGATTAGATTGGCGCTAAGCTAATCTGGCACTACCCTTGAATTATCATGCTTAATCCATCACCTGCTGTAGTGCATTGGGGCTAAATGGGGTTGGGGTTAATGATACAATGAAAAGAACAAAGAAAGTCAATGGCCTAGGTTAGTTAGAGTTTGTTTCATGAGCAACGGATTTAAAAAAAATGATTAAAAATTTGTTTCTAGTTTGTCTTATTGGGGTACTGGAAAAGAAATGATAAGATTGCAGGTATCACATTGCCATCATTACCATTTTCGCATCATGATGTATGGTTATTCATTGATGTGTTTCTTTGAGGAATATGTTGTAAATGCATGTTTGAAATGTTTTGGTGAAAAAGTGCAAATACATGAATATTCATCTCTATTTTAATTTGGTAAACTCTGCATGCGTTTGTGTGTGTGTGTGTTTAGGTAGTTGGGAACATTTAAAAGCCTGCTACCGCAGTAACTGTTCAGAGAAGCACTTCTTTCACAGATGGTTATGAAATGCTACATATGTTCATTTATACCCATGATAATTCAAACGCACATCATCTTTATAGCCAGCAATTTCACGACTCTGTTCTGTGAATGTTATACAATGCTATCTGTTCCACCCTCCCTTCCCCCCCTCCCCCCCCCCCCCCCCTTGCCTCCGCGCTTGGAGGGGGTGCATTAGGATCTGTCTCTTACAGGTGGCTTGGGTTCACCTTTTCTGAGCAGTGAAGGGGTTAAGTAATATTCAACCAGAACTTGCTATTTGCTGGTTGCAAAGTCGAGATCTGTAGCATTAACCTTTTGGCCCCAAGGTCCCATTTCTCAAATTCTGGAGGTGTTGCCTAACGACTGTGTACCAGTTGCAGGAGATGGCATGACCATGATAATTCAAGGGTAGTGCCAGATGAGCTTGGCGCCTTCAGGCGCCAAGCTAATCTGGCACTACCCTTGAATTATCATGGTCAAGCCATCTCCTGTTGTAGGGATCCGGGTTAAACCCGGAACCAAACAGCAAGAGGCACAGCTTCTCATGAAACCCTGCAGCTGCAAGGGCTGCTAAGTCGACTACATATGCTGCTTGCAGACGGAAGGCAAGATTCTCAAACATGCATTAACCCATATCATACTGAGGCTAAAAGCTTCAAATTTCTACACTGCTATATGCAAGCTACATTATAGTATTTACAGATAAGGATATAGACCAATGGCTTTAGTTCAAGGGTGGTGCCAGAATAGCTTGGCGCCTAGAGGCGCCAAGCTATTCTGGCACCACCCTTGAACTATTTTAGTCAAACTTATTTCACACACTGGTGTATTCCGAAAGATATGGGTTAACCCATGGGTCAGCCCTGACGCACTACAGAGGTAGATGAATCGACCATGATAATTCAAAGGTAGTGCCAGATTAGCTTGGTGCCATCGGGCATCAAGCTTTACTGGCACTGCCCTTGAATTATCACGGTGGATCCATCTCCTGGAACTGGTGTATATAGTTGTTAGGTGACACATGTACCTCGAAAAATTGGGAGATGCGGCCTTTGAGTTAAAATGGCAGAAGTAAGAAGCATAGGTTGTCATGAGCTCCAGCGGCTCATGAGAATCCATTCTTCTTGCCGGCGGGAGACGTTCCCTGGGCTATGGGGGATATTTGGGAAAAGGTCGATTTTGTGGCCGGAAATGAAAAGGAGTGCAAACAGTCGGCCTCCTTGAGGGCAAACACAGATCGGACCACGGGCCAGCCGTGGGGTCACATTTAGTCTGACCCAGGGTCATAACAGTTAACGCTAATTGGGCAATGCTGCACTCAGGAAGGAGGGGGGGGGGGGGGGGTTGGAAAATCTTTTAGCATTTTGGGTGACAGCAGCGGTTTTTGTAGCGCTGATTTCTACAGAAAACGCTGCCGCCCGGGATCATTTAGCGACAAAACCCGCTACCGGCAGCCAAAGGCGGGGTTAACATAGTGGGACCTTACAACTCATTCGGTCCCGACACACGGCCACTGCAAGATGTAGATTGACCATGATAGTTCAAGGGTGGTGCCAGGATAGCTTGGCGCCCATAGGCGCCAAGCTATTCTAGCACCATCCTTGAACTATCATGGTCGATCTATCTTTTTAATACGGTAATCATGCGGTCCTCGGAGGATAATTTGAACTTCAAAATACGGGGATTTGTTACAACCACATTACAGCGGTTTAGGAGACGGATCGTCGACCATGACTGATCGCTACAGGCTGATGCAAGAATGGTTGGGCGCATCAAGACGCGGCCGCGAGCTATTCCGGCACCACCCTTGAACAACTATTCAATCCGGCTATATCTTGCCGTGCTACACTGACACACCGGCGGCCGAACTGAGTGGTTAAAACGGGTCTTGTCTGACCCAGTGTTTGCGTGATTATATTGAATGTTCAGGCAGGTACTGATGTCGTACCAAGTGACAGTAAAATATTCTGTCTTTGATCGTACTGAATTGCCGCCCTTTAAAGCGCGAAAGGTGTGTATTGGTTACAGATAAACAACAAAGATTAGCGCAGTCATGGTACGCTGGGGTACATGGTTTTAAACTAGTCTGAAAATGAACCCAGTTAGATTCTAACACACACCGGCACAATTCATGTAGCTAATGACGTTTTGAATGGATTTATATCATAGTAGATCATTTTAATCGGCGCAAGTTATGAGCCTGGTACACTGAGAAACTTCTTTGCGGAAGACCAGAGCTTCCGGTTCTCATTATTTTTTATTTACTCATTTATATATAGATTTTTTTTTTAAATATCGGATTTCTTCAATATGTGTCATTTTCACCTCCTTGCGTAATTTTGAATAAATTCAAAATGGTGTTGAGGGCCTTGTATCAGGGGAATTAACTGCTGCCGAGCTCAATTTGGCGCAGTGGTTTCTCTTGCGTAGCTTCCCTTGGTTTGTATTTGTCTCGCAGCATTCACGCGACAGACTCGAGCTTGCTCGTTACGGTTATTAGCCCTTGACTGCCGAGAAAAAGTGAACACAATCAAACTGCAAGAGATATAGATCCTCATGAGCCACCGCGACTGCGGGGGCTTATGAGGACCTATGCCTCATACTGAGAGCAATTCGATTCATGGACGAAGTTCCGAGCTTTTGGCCGTTGAGTAGAGTGAACAAAGATTTCAGAAACAATGATGTACGTACAGTGGCAGGGAAGTGGTTAATTGAGGCTGCTCAAAATTAGAAAATTTTACTTTGTGTGGATTTTTTTTTTGTAATTAAAAGAAAAATATAATTATGAAAACAAAAAATGTGTGTTAGTCTGTAGTTTGAGACTTCAGTCACGGCGGTCTCAGTCGAGCCGTGACTAAAATCCAAAATGGCACCCATTTTTTATTTTATTATTTTTTAAATCTTATCTATTTTAGCTCTGCTATCAGATGCTGTTATCCAGGGACACAACCATGGGCACATGGAACGTCAAGACCATGTACCAGAGCGGCAAGGCCGCCCAGATAGCAGCGGAAATGCAAAAGTACAACCTTTCCCTCACGGCTAGGTATCAGTGAAGCCAGATGGACGCAGTCTGGCCAGAAAAGGCTGTTATGTGGGGAGATGATTCTGTATTCAGGTCATGAAGAGGAGAATGCCCCCCATACAGAAGGAGTAGCATTCATGCTGTCACCAGTGGCACAGAGAGCGCTGATGGGCTGGGAACCTCTTGGGCCAAGAATTATCACAGCAGCCTTTAGAACCAAGAAAAAGCTCAAGCTGAACGTCATCCAGTGTTATGCGCCCACTAATGACAGTGACGAGGAAGAGAAACAAGAGTTCTACGACCGACTCCAGAGTGCTGTGGACAAATGTGCGGAGCGAGACATCACCATCGTCATGGGCGATTTTAATGCCAAAATAGGGGAGGATAACACCGGATACGAAGAGGTGATGGGGAGATCAGTGAAAACGGGGAGAAGTTTGTAGACTTTTGTGCTCTAAACAGACTTGTCATTGGAGGCAGCATCTTCCCACACAGAAGAATACACAAAGCAACTTGGGTCTCACATGACCATACAGAGAACCAAATAGACCATATCTGCATTAGCAAGAAATTTAGAAAATCCCTTCAAGATGTTCGAGTGAAGAGGGGAGCAGATGTCGCCTCAGACCACCATCTTAAGAATAAAGCTCAAGTTAAAGAAAAGCCGTACAGAGACAACAAGAAGACAGCGCTATAATGTAGGCCTCCTGAGAGAGACTAGAGTGAGAGAAGAGTTCAAACTGGTGCTGCCCAACCGGTTTCAAGCGCTTCAGGAGCTAATAAACGAAGAGGAGGCGGTCACCACAGAGCAGCAGTGGAAGGCAGTTAGAGAGGTGCTAAACTCAACCTGCAAAGACACTGTAGGGTTCAGGAAACACCATCACAAGGACTGGCTGTCGGCACAGACCTTGAAGAAGATAGAAGTGAGGAAGCAGAAGAAAGCAGTTGTCAACAACAGTCGCACGAGAGCAGCCAAAGTAAGGGCACAGGGGGAATACTCGGAAGCCAACCGCGAGGTGAAGAGGAGTATCAGGGCAGACAAGAGGGCCTACACAGGCAGCAGAGGCAGAAAAGGCAGCAGGCAGCGGCAACATGAAACAGCTCTACGACATTACCAGAAGATTGTCGGGCAAGTATGGCCATACAGAAAGACCAGTAAAAGACAAAGAAGGCAGACAGAGCAGACCAACTCGACAGATGGGCCGAGTATTTTGAAGAGTTACTGAACAGACCCAGCCCACCCGACCCCCCAGACATCCAGCCAGCAGAGACCGACCTACCCATCAGCTGTGACAGACCCAGCCGGGAAGAGATCAGAAGAGCAGTGGCATTTTTGAAGAACGGCAAAGCAGCAGGGCCAGATGGCATCCCGCCCAGCAGAGTCTCTGAAAGCAGACCTAGAGACAACAGTAGAGGTGCTGTACCCACTGTTTGGAAAGATCTGGGAAGAGGAGGTGATGCCGGCTGACTGGAAGGAGTGGTACCTAATCAAGCTTCCCAAGAAAGGCGACCTCAGCAAGTGTTCCAACTACAGAGGAATCACCTTGCTGTCAGTACCAGGAAAGGTCTTCAACAGGATCATCCTGGAGAGAATGAAGAGCTCCGTTGACCCCCAGCTGAGAGACCAGCAAGCAGGATTCAGGAAAATCCGATCATGTACAGACCAGATCGCCACTCTCCGCATCATCGTGGAACAGTCTCTGGAGTGGAGCTCCCCGCTGTACGTCAACTTTGTGGATTACGAGAAAGCATTTGACAGCGTGGACCGAGAGACTCTTTGGAAACTCCTACGACACTACGGTGTACCCACAAAGCTCGTCCACCTGATCAAGAGCAGCTACGATGGCATGACATGTCGCGTGATCCACGAAGGGCAGTTCACCAGGGAGCTCCAGGTCAGAACCGGTGTCAGGCAGGGGTGTCTGCTGTTTCCGTTCCTCTTCCTACTGGCCATAGACTGGGTCATGAAGAGGACCACAGAGCACAGACGAAGTGGAATACAGTGGACACTGTGGACACAGCTTGACGACCTCGATTTTGCAGACGACTTGGCATTACTGTCCCACACATCAACAAATGCAGGACAAGACCACGAGGCTTGCTGACATCTCGTCCCAAGTGGGTCTCACCATCCACAAACAGAAAACAAAGACAATGAGGCTGAACGCAACCAGGGAAGAACCAGTCTTGCTTTCTGGCACCCCGTTGGAGGAGGTGGAGTCCTTCACCTATCTCGGGAGCATCATAGACAAAAAGGCGGCACTGATGCAGATGTCGGAGCACGAATCGGTAAAGCCAGAACAGCCTTTCTCCAGTTGAAAAAAGTGTGGAGTTCCAGAGAGCTGTCACAACACACCAAAGTCCGGATTTTCAACTCCAACGTAAAAGCAGTTCTTCTATATGGAGCAGAGACTTGGAGATTGACAAAAACCACAGTCAGCAGAGTACAGATCTTCATAAACAGTTGCCTTAGAAGAATTTTGAAAATCTACTGGCCAGAGAAGATCAGCAACGTCAGACTCTGGGAGAGAACAGGGCAGATAACAGCAGAGAATGAAATTGGGCGAAGAAGATGGGGATGGATTGGTCACAGTCTGAGAAAGCCAGCTTCAAGTATCACTAGGCAGGCATTGTCATGGAACCCCCAGGGGAAAGAGGAAAAGAGGCAGGCCGAGAAACTCCTGGCGTCAAGACCTCCAAGCAGACATCAAGAGACTGGGAACCACCTGGAGTAAAATCGAAGGAGAAGCACAGGACAGGAGTCGCTGGAGGTCTCTCGTCGACGGCCTATACCCGGGTAGGGGTGACAGGCGTAAGTAAAGTAAGTAAGTAAGTATCAGATGCTGTGTGCACGTGCACGGTAATTATGATAGGCAATTTGATGTTGATACAACTTGATACATACATATGCTGGCAGACACGAAGCCTGAAAATTGTGACTCAGTAGTTCTGTACATCTTTCACGGCATACATGATTCGTAGAGAGATAAAATCGGTTACACTGTAACTGTCGCTGTTTGTCGGTTGCACTACTATCTGCCACCAAAAACAAAACAATGATAAGATCACGACATGTCAAATCTAAACTATTCCATATTATCCGAGGGGAGGGAGAGGGGCATGTCATGAAGCGTCAGTGACTGGTCTTACCAGTCGCGGTTTTCGTGATTTGTGATTGCACTGTTTTTTCCTCCTTGTGACTGAAATAGTGATCGTCGTGAAGCGTGAAAGCCGTTAACCCTGTAGGTGTCGGTGCCGCATTTAGTCGAAGTAATGATTCCAACATGAATCACCTCGACCGAGATCGCTACCTACACCCAGATTGTTAAAATATACTGACAAGCAAAAGAAATGCGACACTTGATTCCAAAAATGTCGCACTTGTTTTACTCGTCAGTACATGATATGACCTTTCTGGTTCATTTGTGAAACGTCCCCCCCCCCCCCCCACACACACACACACCACCCCACCCCGCCTCCTTTCCCCTCCTCAGTCTCGTCGGTATTTTGTGTGTGTGTGTGTGTGTGTGTGTGTGTGTGTGTGTGTGTGTGTGTGTGTGTGTGTGTGTGTGTTTGTTTGGTTGTTGTTGTTTTTTTCGGCCAGTAGAACTTAGTAGTGAAAGATGTACCCTCTATCAGAAGTGCAAAATCGCTTCTCTCGGGCTTGCGGTAGCCTGCAGAGACCTTACAGATCTATACTGTTCGTGACTGAGATCTTAACCTTTTGCCTGTCGGTAGCGGTTTTTGTCGCGATGATTCCTGCAGGAATCATCGCGACAAAATCCGCTACCGACAGTCAAACGGTTAGCATCTTCCCTGCCAACAGACGTACAGTGTATATTGTGTTTCTGAACTGAATCCGTGTTCACTGAACCACGAAAAGCCGCAGCTGTCCAAAGAACATGGGCACAAAGTGGTCTCCGCAAGAGGCATAGATCCTCATGAGTCCCCGCAACTGCGGGGGCTCATGAAGATCTATGCCTCTTGCAGTTTGATCGCGGTCACTTTTCTCGGCAGTGAAAGGGTTAATCCGAAACGAAGGCGTCGCGAACATTGAGGGATAAAATCATAGTGGTGGACCTGTCATTTACTGTCTTCTTTTAGTCATTGCTTTCTTTTTCATTTTCGTCAACTCAGATTCGGGAAGCTACACAGAACGCTACCATTTCCATCTCCGGCTGACCTCTTTTCAATCGGAACACTTCAGGTTTAGCGTTAGCCCAAACAAACCCTTAGCCATCGAAACGCTTACGTTATAGCGTTATGCTCGTGCCGTCTATAGACGAGTCGCTAGTATTCTAGGGTTGCGTTGTTACAAAAATCGCTTGAAGCAGAGCTATCGATCTAAGGGAAGCAATCACTATAATATGTTTCACCAACCATTTCTAAAATATCTGAAAGTGAATGCCCTTGTCGGATGGTGTCGGAACAAGGCCAAAGTAGCCGACATGCCTTAGATCATCTCCGACGATGAGCTTGTTCGATCCTCATGAGTGCGGTTTCAACAGTGATTTTTAGCTCGTAAAATTGTGATTCAAGAAGGGACAGATCTCTTGTGTGATTTCTTTGCTTGTGGAATACAATTTTTTGCCATGTTGTGAGTAAATCTGGGTTTTTCGTTGCCTCTGCTTACACTGTTGCTACCAAAACCGCGTTTCTCATTTTTTACTCCGCCATGTTTGTTCTGTTGCATAATAATCATATTGGTTCGACTTCCCACTAAACTGATGCACAAACACGCGCAGTTTTGAAAAAGTACTTTTAATGCTCTTTCCAACGATACCCAATTTATCTATGGTTGTTAGATAGGGAGGCTGTGAAAATTAATTCAATCTACCCAAAAAATGTACGTCACCAGCAAACACACGTCTTTTTCCCGCTACGTCTGCAGGGAACTGACTCGCTGAGAATGTTACGATGAGTTTTAACCTCTTTAGTGCCAGCTGACGCAGACTTTGTTTTTTACAATCTTCGTTAATTAAAAAAAGCAAACAACAACAACAACAACCAAAAACAAAACCCTAGGTGTTCCAGAAACACGGATTCGGAGTGATGTCTGTAAGAGGTATAGGTTGCGGGGGCTCATGAGGATCTATACCGCTTGCAGTTGGGTGCTGTTCCAAAATTCTCGGCACTGAACCGGTTAACTCATTCTACCCCAGACACACCACAGGAAGATAAGGATCGACCATGATAGTTCAAGGGTGATGCCAGAATAGCTTGGCGCCTATGGGCGCCAAGCTATTCTGGCATCACCCTTGAACTATCATGGTCGATCTGTGTCCTGCATTGCAATGAAGTCTTCAGAGGACAACTGCAAAATTTAAGGATTTCGGTGTTGGGGTAAAATGAGTTAAGGTTGAAAACGGCTGTCAAGGCTGACGCACAAAGCAAGTTTGAAAATTTAATTATTCGTCTTTCTGAAGATAATTAACGTCTACAGTGTATTACAAATCCAATTTTATCATTTGAATTTTAATGTAAGGTTTTATTCGTGGTCGGTACCGTTGTAGTCGGAGACCTTTTACGTGTTTGTGATTTGCATGGCCATTCTTACCTTGACACATTCTGCCCCAGGACCGAATTCCCCAGATTTTGAGTCCTCTGAAGGACTGGTTTACAATTCTGTTCTGCGGCAGCGAATCGAGGCAGACAACCAGTCCCGGCGTCTCTCGAAAGCTGCATGGCCCGTGAGGGCGACAACCTGGCTTGACTTATCTGGTGGAACACCGTGTGTAGTGGCTTGCGTGGGATTTAAGCTCACTCATGCAGCTGCCCCCAACAGCTTTGGAGAAGTGGACGGTAAAGGGTTGCAACCTTGTCTGACTTCCCGTGCCAATCTCGCATCTTCTCTCGCACCGGCGGGGTTTCGAATTCACGAGGCCCGGCCGATCACCGTCGCAAAGCAAATATTATTTACTATGGAATGGTAACTTGTTGTGATTAAAATTGATTGCCGGGAGCAAGCGAGTTCCTCTCTGGTCACTCTCACAGCGAACCCCTTTCGTCTCAGTACGAGGGGCATAGATACTCATGTGATAGCGGCTCACGCAGGCTGTGTCAGTATTTGTGCCCATTGCTTGCCTGTAAAGATGTGACAGGTTTACGTCTGCGTTTGTCCAACGGAGAGTCAGTCGTTACGGTTTCATCTCAAAATCTGAGTTCTGTGTTTTAAGCCCAGATGACTCGTCTAACAGTAGTGATATACAGCTGTGTGCCTTGACTCACACTAACCAAGAGGCATATATTTTCATAAGCCCCTGCGGATGCAGGGGCTTATGAAAATCTATGCCTCTTGCAGATTAGAAGAGAACAGGCTGATGAACCTGTTTAGAGGTCCCTTGGGGAAGCTGGACCAGCCATCACTGCAGACAACTGATTACTGCGGGTTTGTTTGATCGGGTCCGCCGGCTAGGGAGAGTCAACACAACCTTATTCAATTATGTTTGATGAAATTTGTGCAATTTCAAAGCGTGTCAACAAAGAGTAATTCATGTGTGTGTAAAGAGGTGAAGTTGGACTCACGCCATAATTAACCTCGCTGATTAAGACGTCGTGTCCAGATGGGCTTGACCCCTCATTTGTCCACGGTGTGACTTATTTGTATTTTCCACATCGACGACGGCAAAGTTATGTCATACCGGTTAACTTCTTTCCTCGTCTTCAACGCCTGACGCATCGTTACGATTTTAACCTCGTACTCCTTCTCGATGGAAAACATCCTGTATCCATAACTAAAACGTTATACTAAAATCCTGTATTTCAAAACAGACAATGGACTGACACTTATTTCAGCTGTATAATATAATATAATATAATATAATATAATATAATATAATATAATATAATATAATATAATATAATATGATACGAAGAAAGCGGTAAAGTACACCTGTTTTGAACCACCACACTTTTTCTTTCATTTTTTTTGCAACCCCCCCCCCCCCCCCCCCCCCCCCCCCAAAAAAAAAAAAAAAAAAAAAAAAGGGTCTTAAAGACATAGTAGTGTTGAAGGGCAAAACAATATCACCTGTCATTAACCCTTTTAGCTTTTAGCTCTTAGTTCCTGATCCCTACAGCAGGAGATGGCTTGATCATGCGGTAGTGCCAGATTAGCTTGGCGCCTGAAGGCGCCAATCCAATCTGGCACTACCTTTGAATTATCATGGTCAAGCCATCTCATGCAACTGTACATAGTCGTTAGGCAACACCTCCAAAATTTGAGATATGGGACCTTGGGGCTAGAAGGGTTAAAGACCATCATTTATGTGGCTGCAACTCCCTGAATGATGGTGTATAATGCATAGTGATCTGTCATAAGAGTTGTCGTTCAAAAAAAAAAAAAAACAAGGTTTACTGTATGTAATTGAATACTCTTGGAAAATGGATATTTTTTTTGGGGGGGGGTCATTCTTTTTAATTGTACTTGCATTGTTCTGTGATCTCGAACTTATTATGCTTCAAGATGATCAGCACTGTATGCACTACGTGTGCTCTGCACTGATTTTCGTCTGCCAAGTACGATGATGCTTCTTCTTTTTTTATGAAAGGAAGCTGACTTCTAGTCATTTAAAATTGTCTCCCTTTAATATCCCTATTTAAATCCCTGTTGTAGAAATAGGTTAAAGAATCACAGTCAGCAAAAGACATCAGAGAAATATTGCATGTACTCACTGACATTCAAAACCAACCAAGCGCAAAATTGACACAAATATACCATACATACGAATGCAAATATATACACAGAGCACTGCTGGGCGCGGGGGTGGGGGGGGGGGGGGGTGGGGGGGGGGGGGGGAGACTTAGCGCATTGGCCGTAAGTAGCGGTTTTTGTCACAGGGATACGTAGCTGCTCCCCCCCCCCTCCCCCCGGCGGTGGGGGGTGTGGGGGGGGGGGCGGCAGCTCCGTATCCCTATGACAAAAACCACTACTTACGGCCAATGCGCTAAGTCCCCCCCCCCCACCCCCCCCCCCCCCCCGCGCCCAGCAGTGCTCTGTGTATATATTTGCATTCGTATGTATGGTATATTTGTGTAAATTTTGCGCTTGGTTGGTTTTGAATGTCAGTGAGTACATGCAATATTTCTCTGGTGTTTTTTTCTTTTTCTTTCTGTGACTCCAAATGCGTATTCCTAGAGTAGCACCAAGGGATAATGACCGTGATAGGAGATATGATAATAATAATAATAATAATATATTATTATTATTATTATTATTATTATTATTATTATTATTGTCCGGTTGCGGCACATCTCGAATGTGTTAATGTAGTAAGTCTCAGCCCTTGTATTAACCCATTTAACCCCAGGGTCGCCTTTTGCAAATATTGGAGGTGTGACATATCAACTATGTACCAGTTCCAGGAGATGGATTGACCATGATAATTCAAGGGTAGTGCCAGGTTAGCTTGGCGCCAACCTGGCACTACCCTTGAATTATCATGGTCGATCCATCACCTGCCGTAGGGCGTTGGGGCTAAAAGGGTTGATAGTCGGAATCTGATTTTATGGCAACTGCCATGATCCCTTTGGCTATTGGTAGTCGCGGTGTTCTTCGCGACGATTCCCGGCAGGAAAACCTCTACCGACAGCTCAGTAAAGGGTTACAGACATTCATATCTATGTTTCTTGGACGGTTTTATCTTTTGGTCGTTGACTGAACACAGATTTCAGAAACAACAATGTACTTACACAAGTTACAGTGGCAGGAAATGGGGTTAACCCATTCAGCCCTGACGCACTACAGCAGGAGATGGATCGACCATGATAATTCAAGGGTAGTGCCAGATTAGCTTGGCGCCTGTCGGCGCCAAGCTAATCTGGCACTGCCCTTGAATTATCATGGTCGATCCATCTCCTGCAACTGGTGCATAGTCGTTAGATGACGCCTCCAATATTTGGGAAATACGTGCGCCGGGCTGGATGAGTTAACTTAAAGCAATCGGGTGCTCCATGGCAGGTTTTACTAATTGCTTAAATTCGCCGTCACAACGGGTTCTCAATGTTGTCTTGGCTCCAGTAAGACTTTCTACCCTTCTTTTCACAATTTATGTGAGTAGGCACACGTACCACGTGTGGCGGTCCGTGGCGCAGCGGTAAAGGCGCCTGCCACCTATGCTAAAGGTGCGAGGTTCGATACCGGGTTCCGGCGTCGGACTTTTCTCCTTTAGTAAGTGTCAGCGTTAATTCGGGCGGACCGTCGCGGGTTCTTTATCCGGGTACTCCGGATTTTCCTCCCCCCCTCCCCCCCCCCCCCCCCCCCCTCCACTTTGGTACCGGTGTCAAGCCACTTCATAAATTTCAAATACAAGCCATCAAAAATTTCCGAAACCTCAGTAGCTGAACTGACCCTTCGCACCACGTGATTGTCCTGTGTCTGTCTTGTACTGTGTTTGTCTTCAGAGTGAATGCGTGTTTGTCACGTGAGCGTGCGTGATGGGTTCAGTTCGCGGCGCTTTGAGCCGATTCGCAGAATCAGTTGGGTAAAGCGCTGTATAATAACCGGTATTATTATTATTATTACCAGACGGTCTCCACCGCCCTTTGAGCGTAACAAAGACAAGAAGAGCAGAAACGTCTGTCATTTTACGACTACCCATATCATACTGAGGCTAAAAGCTTCACATTTGTACACTGCCATACGCAAGCTACATTATAGTATTTACAGATAAGGATATAGGCCAATGGCTATAGTTCAAGGGTGGTGCCAGAATAGCTTGGCGCCAACAGGCGCCAAGCTATTCTGGCACTCCCCTTTAACTATTTTAGTCAAACTTATTTCACACGGGCACTGGTGTATTCCGAATGATAAGGGTTAAAGTTCATAATTTGAGTTAGTTTTTTTTTGTGGTTGTTGACGGTCCAGCATTATTGAGACATACTAAGAACATTCTATATAGGACTGAGGTATTGCGATCTAGTAACCCGTTTCTACCTGGAGTAGATCGCTTTAATGACCGGTGATCTCTTATAACTTATACGAGATCACCTCAGTGTCATTAAAGCGATCTACTCCAGGTAGAAAAGGGTTACTAGATCGCAATACCTCCTATATAAATGTTCTTAGTATGTCTCAATAATGCTGGACCGTCAACAACCACAAAAAAGCAAACAGAGTGTGGTCGCGTAAAACAGGTTCATCACGTACATCATTATCAGAGAGAGAGAGAGAGAGAGAGTCAGACAGACAGAGAGAGAGAGAGAGAGAGAGAGAGAGAGAGAGAGAGAGAGAGAGAGAGAGAGAGAATGAATGAATGAATGAAACTTGATTTTCCAAGGATAAAAGAATAGGTGCGCAGACCTGTTTTCATTCTTGTCCTTGCTACACACTACAAAACAAAATAACGTACATAAAATCACTCTCTTACACACACACACACACACACACACACACACACACACACACACACACACACACACACACACGCGCGCGCGCGCGCGCGCCGGTGTGCGATTGCCGCGTGCACAGGTTTGTGCCAGATTAGCTTGTAGCCTACAGGCGCCAAGCCAAGCCTGCACAACCCTCCACACACACACACACTGACACACATACACACACACAAATACACACGCGCGCACACACACACACTCAGTCACATAAAAATGATCCCACCACCCGCACGATCAATCTTGATATTGTGTTGCTGACTGATAAAAACAGTGCCATCAATAGGCAAACGCCACCCATCTCCAAAGGGCATAGATCTTGATTTAACACCACAGACCATAATGTGGATTATATGTAACATGTGTGACCCTTTTGACAAAGAGATGACCAGCAAAATCCATGTTTTCTCAAAATCTAATTAGTTTTCACACAGCTGTCAAACACCCGTGACCCTTGACCTTTATGATATCATAGAGTTGACTGAACTAGTATACATGATAGGAAGGTCTTATCATCACCTGTGTGCCTGTGTGCCAAATTTGATTGAAAATTTTGTGAAAATGTGCATAATACCTACAATTTTATCAAAAATTGGCATTTTACACACATTTGCAAGCCTGTAACCCTCTCCATGTGAGCAGTATTTGAGAAAAAAATCATCTTTTGACAAAATATGGCTATTTTGGACCTATTTGCTGAGCTCTTGTGACCCTTGACCTTTCCGAGGAATCAACCAAATTAGTATGAATTGAAAGGTCTTACCCTCAGGTTATCTTAGTACCAAGTTTGGGTTTGAAGTTGTGAATAATATTTGAGAAAAAATAAATGATGTCAAAATATAGCTATTTTTTTACCTATTTTCTATGCCCCTGTGACCTTCCCCTTTGTGAGACTGGGTCACTCAAATTGCTATGTTTGGAAAGGTCTTGCCACAAAGTATCCTTGGGCCAAGTTGGAAGACTATGGCTTGAATAGTCTCCGAGAAAATGCCAACATTAAAGTTTTCGACACAGACCATGGCAGACGGATGACGGACAGAAAATAATAGAATCACTTTCGCTTCGCACGTGAGCCAACAGAAAAGTGAATACGGTCCTTTCACTATCTGTGACCTCATGTGAACGCTGTAAAAATAAAAATTTATCTTAAAATCCTTCTCAGCACCACGGTCTGACTGTGAACGAGCATTGTTTGGTAATCCAAATTCATAAACTTTCAAAACACGAGGCGCCAAAGCTAACGCCCACATGTTGTCACGTGACCAAATGCCACATTCAATGGTGTCTTATAACCGCAAGAAGAGCGAATTTGAGTTTTTTCCTGTAAACAAAACAGCTTGAATACCTTGTTGGTCGAAGGGGGTACAATGCATGGTTCCTTTGACCTCCCTCAGGCCTACAAGGGTCAGTGTAGCGAACTCCCGTGACCCAGGCAATAACTTCACTTATCAGATACTAGCCTCACGTATTTGTATGCACACCTCCCCCCCCCCCCAACCCCCCCACACACACACCTCCCCCTCCCCCCACGGGGCAGCCCCCCCCCCCCATCTCCCTCACCCCTTCACAACACACACACACACACACACACACATACATTTAGACCCAAGGTCCCATAAGTTTCTCAACTCAAATGTTGGAGCTGTTGCATAACCTCTGCGTACCAGCTGCATAGATTGACCATGATAATTCAAGGGCAGTGTCAGATTAGCTTGTCTCCTGAAGGCGCCAAGCTAATCTGACAGTACCGTTGAATTATCATGGTCAATCCATTTCCTGCCTCGCGCTGGGACCATATGGCGTTGAGGCGCGTCCCCTGGGTGGTGGATAGGGGGTCCCTCGTGAGAGGGGTGCACCGAATGAAATAAGGTGCCGTGAACCAACATGGTCTAAGGGAAGGTGACCCCGACAGAAAACCCCTGGTCCTCCTAGTAAGGGGGTTGGGCGTGGGGGTAGCTTCCCCGCCCTGCAAAAAAGGAAATAGCTACAAAAACGCCGACGAAAAGACTAACAGTAATTCCTTTCCTGGAGGAGGAAGGTTCTTCTACTAGAAGACTTATGACGTCCTGTGGTGAAAGCCGGAAGTCTTCGGAAGCCACAGGACCGAGCCGCCTCTCTCTATCCAGGGACACAACCATGGGCACATGGAATGTCAAGACCATGTACCAGAGCGGCAAGGCCGCCCAGATAGCAGCGGAAATGCAAAAGTACAACCTTTCCCTGCTAGGTATCAGTGAAGCCAGATGGACGCAGTCTGGCCAGAAAAGGCTGTTAAGTGGGGAGATGATTCTGTATTCAGGTCATGAAGAGGAGAAGGAGTAGCATTCATGCTGTCACCAGTGGCACAGAGAGCGCTGATGGGCTGGGAACCTCTTGGGCCAAGAATTATCACAGCAGCCTTTAGAACCAAGAAAAAGCTCAAGCTGAACGTCATCCAGTGTTATGCGCCCACCAATGACAGTGACGAGGAAGAGAAACAAGAGTTCTACGACTGACTCCAGAGTGCCGTGGACAAATGTGCGGAGCGAGACATCACCATCGTCATGGGCGATTTTAATGCCAAAATAGGGGAGGACAACACCGGATACGAAGAGGTGATGGGGAGACAGGGACTAGGCTCAGAGATGAGTGAGAACGGGGAGAGGTTTGTAGACTTTTGTGCTCTAAACCGACTTGTCATTGGAGGCAGCATCTTCCCACACAGAAGAATACACAAAGCAACTTGGGTCTCACCTGACCATACAACAGAGAACCAAATAGACCATATCTGCATTAGCAAGAAATTTAGAAGATCCCTTCAAGATGTTCGAGTGAGGAGGGGAGCAGATGTCGCCTCAGACCACCATCTGCTTACCTTAAGAATGAAGCTCAAGCTAAAGAAAAGCCGCACAGAGACAACAAGAAGACAGCGCTATAATGTAGGCCTCCTGAGAGAAACTGGAGTTAGAGAAGAGTTCAAACTGATGCTGTCCAACCGGTTTCAAGCGCTACAGGAGCTAGTAAATGAAGAGGAGGCGGTCACCACAGAGCAGCAGTGGAAGGCAGTTAGAGAGGCGCTGAACTCAACCTGCAAAGACACTGTAGGGTTCAAGAAACACCACCACAAGGACTGGCTGTCGGCACAGACCTTGAAGAAGATAGAAGCGAGGAAGCAGAAGAAAGCAGCGGTCAACAACCGTCGCACGAGAGCAGCCAAAGTAAGGGCACAGGAGGAATTCTCGGAAGCCAACCGCGAGGTGAAGAGGAGTATCAGGGCAGACAAGAGGGCCTACACAGACAGCCTGGCAGCAGAGGCAGAAAAGGCAGCAGGCAGCGGCAACATGAAACGGCTCTACGACATTACCAGAAGATTGTCGGTAAGTATGGCCATACAGAAAGACCAGTAAAAGACAAAGAAGGCAAGCCTATTGCAGACAGAGCAGACCAACTCGACAGATGGGCCGAGTATTTTGAAGAGTTACTGAACAGACCCAGCCCACCCGAACCCCCCACCCCCCCCCCCCCCCCCCCCGACATCCAGCCGGCAGAGACCGACCTACCCATCAGCTGTGACAGACCCAGCCGGGAAGAGATCAGAAGAGCAGTGGCATTTTTGAAGAATGGCAAAGCAGCAGGGCCAGATGGCATCCCAGCGGAGTCTCTGAAAGCAGACCTAGAGACAACAGTGGAGATGCTGTACCCACTGTTTGGAAAGATCTGGGAAGAGGAGGTGATGCCAGCTCACTTGAAGGAGGGGTACCTAATCAAGCTTCCCAAGAAAGGCGACCTCAGCAAGTGTTCCAACTACAGAGGAATCACCTTGCTGTCAGTACCAGGAAAGGTCTTCAACAGGATCATCCTAGAGAGAATGAAGATCTCCGTTGACCCCCAGCTGAGAGACCAGCAAGCAGGATTCAGGAAGAACCGATCATGTACAGACCAGATCGCCACTCTCCGCATCATCGTGGAACAGTCTCTGGAGTGGAGCTCCCCGCTGTACGTCAACTTTGTGGATTATGAGAAAGCATTTGACAGCGTGGACCGAGAGACTCTGTGGAAACTCCTACGACACTACGGTGTACCCACAAAGCTCGTCCGCCTGATCAAGAGCAGCTATGATGGCATGACATGTCGCGTGATCCACGAAGGGCAGTTCACCAGGGAACTCCAGGTCAGAACTGGTGTCAGGCAGGGGTGTCTGCTGTCTCCGTTCCTCTTCCTACTGGCCATAGACTGGGTCATGAAGATGACCACAGAGCACAGACGAAGTGGAATACAGTGGACACTGTGGACACAGCTTGACGACCTCGATTTTGCAGACGACTTGGCATTACTGTCCCACACTCGTCAACAAATGCAGGACAAGACCACGAGGCTTTCTGACATCTCGTCCCAAGTGGACCTCACCATTCACAAACAGAAAACAAAGACAATGAGGCTGAACACAACCAGGGAAGAACCAATCTTGCTTGCTGGCACCCCGTTGGAGGAGGTGGAGTCCTTCACCTATCTCGGGAGCATCATAGACAAAAAAGGCGGCACTGATGCAGATGTCAGAGCACGAATCGGTAAAGCCAGAGCAGCCTTTCTCCAGTTAAAAAAAGTGTGGAGTTCCAGAGAGCTGTCACAACACACCAAAGTCCGGATTTTCAACTCCAATGTAAAAGCAGTTCTCCTATATGGAGCAGAGACTTGGAGGTTGACAAAAACCACAGTCAACAGAGTACAGACCTTCATGAACAGTTGCCTTAGAAGAATTTTTGAAAATCCACTGGCCAGAGAAGATCAGCAACGTCAGACTCTGGGACAGAACAGAGCAGATAACAGCAGAGAATGAAATTGGGCGAAGAAGATGGGGATGGATCGGTCACAGCCTGAGAAAGCCAGCTTCCAGTATCACTAGGCAGGCATTGTCATGGAACCCCCAGGGAAAGAGGAAAAGAGGTAGGCCGAGAAACTCCTGGCGTCGAGACCTCCAAGCAGACATCAAGAGACTGGGAACCACCTGGAGTAGAATCAAAGGAGAAGCACAGGACAGGAGTTGCTGGAGGTCTCTCGTCGACGGCCTATACCCGGGTAGGGGTGACAGGCGTAAGTAATCCATTTCCTGCTTCAGGGTCCCAGGCGAAATGGGTTAAGACACGTTCAGAAAGACTGCCGAAATGTTCTAAGAATACATGACAGGGTCGGATCACTTTACTCCTGCGGGGGAGGAGGGGAGGGGGATGAGGGTGGGGTGGGGGGGGGGGGGGTCCAACGTTTGGAACCATGAACCTGATACAAAAGGCCTCCTCGACCCGACAATTTGCTTCGTACGGGGGCCGAAAAATCAAACAGAGAGAGGAGGGGGGGGGGGGTGGTAAATGACAGACCTTGCTTCCAAGGGCCGAAGAATCAAACAACGGGGAGAGGAGGGGGAGGGGGGAGTCGACGGACCTTGCTGCCAGGGGTCGCAAAATTCAAACAACCGAGGGGAGGTGGGGGGGGGGGGGGATTCAGAACGACAGACCTTGCTTTCGGGGTGCCAAAAATCAAACAGCGAGGAGTGCAAGAGGGGAGGGGGTGGGTGGGTGGGTGGGTGGGTGGGGGGCGGCGATGCGATAGACCTTGCTTCCAAGGACCGAATGAACAAATGAGGGAGGGGGTGGTGGTGGGTGTGGGGGGGGGGTCCCAAACACCCCAAAAAGGGACTTTGTTATAGCATTTTTACAAATTTGGGCTGAACCACCCCCCTGCCCCAACCTGGATCCAACCCTGCACCCCCTCCCCACCCTTGACCTCTGCAATGAGTTGAGTAAATTCGAATGCACAGAAAGGTCTTATCAGCTACCTTTGTGCCACGTTTGATTGGAAAAATTTGCAAAAATGTTGCCAATACCTAAAATTTTATCACAAATTGGCATTTTACACACATTTGCCAGCCTGTGATTCTTGACTTTTCCGAAGCGTTATCCAAAACAGTATGCATAGCAGGGCCGGACCTGGGAAAAGTCGATGGGGGGGTTACAGATTCAGTATAAAGCGAAGGCGCGAAGCGCCGAGCCTTCTAGGGGGGTCCGGGGGCATGCCCCCCCGGAATTTTTTTTTTCAAGGATGCAAAATGGTGCAATCTGGTGCAATCTGAGCCTTGAAAAAGCCATTTGTGATGGTCTGGGGACTTTGAGCTTTTTGAACAATCGAACTGACAAACTCTGGGGCACAAAAATTATCACCTGCCCCTCCCTTAAAAAAACACCCACACCCACACCCACACACACACAAACATTTATTTATCAACAGAGATGTTTTGTATACTATTATTATTCACTACTTTTCGTTGATCGTTAACGGTATAAAGCTTTACCTTGTAGTTTATGAACATCAGGGCCCTGCTTTCACTTCAGTTCAGTCTTGCTGCACTAGGTTCCTCGGCATTAGTACCATTTGTGAATTGTATCTTCTGGCAAAACAGTTCACTGCCTCTTTGAAGTCAATATCAACATCCCTGTGCACTTTCAGTAAAGCAAGTGCATTGAGTCTCTGTTGCCCCATTGTAGAGCGCAGGTAGTTTTTCAGGTTGCGCAACTGACTGTTTGAACGCTCACACTCGGCAGTAGTGACAGGCAGGGTGCAAAGGTTCTTTAGCATGATGAACAGGTTGGGATAAAAATCCCTGTCACAGTGTTTCAGTGCTTCTGATGCCGTGGATGGGATGATAGCTGTCGCATTCTCAGCAGCACTTCGCCATTTGCAAACCCACCGTTGGTATTCTGCATCAAGGGTAGCGTTGTCTGGTAGGTCAGACTCCCACAACATTGCCAGTGTCTTCACCCCTTCTGGAACCTGCATGAAACCATCCTGGTTGTCTATTAAAGTGCTTGGCACCAGACAGAGACCATCAACTGCTAGGTCAGCATTTTTGAACCTCGAGTCCAATTCGGTTGACAGGTGTTCCAAGAAAGGAATGGCAATGCTAATCTTGAAATATTCTTCTGGAGTGGCCGCAGGTTGGTTGTCACGGAGAGTCTGGCGGGATGCTTGACGAGGAACAACAACATCAGTTGTCAAAGCATTTGCCATTTTGCTGACTTCACCAAACCAGGCAACGAACGCTGTGTCGACATCTCTTCTAATAGAAGACATGCAGTTACTGACCTCTTTGATTTCCCTGTAGGCATCGACAACATCTTTTGTTCTTTTCTGGAGCTTCACTGTCAAGGGTTTTAAGTAACGCAAACAATTGCGGACGACAACGAATGCAACGAGGAAAACACTGCTGCTCAAGGTGTGGAGAAAGCCAGTTGCCTTGGTCAATGTCTCACTGTCCCAATTGTCACTGTCTTCACACATTTGTCCCAAACAGTCGTGAACAACCAGGAAGAGAGATGTGTAAACCTCCAGTGCTTCATGTTTTTCTACCCATCTTGTTCTGCACAGATCAACAAGCTTTGTCTTTGTCGTGTCAGGCTGAGATGCTTCGATGGTATCTTCAAGTTTTCGTTGTCTCTTTGGAGAGTTTGAGAAAAACAGTGACAGTTCCCTCAGTGCTCCCATCATGTTCTTCACTGCAGGCAAGCCGCATGCTTTTACAATGCAGAGACTCAAGCTATGGGAAGCACAGTGAAAGTACAGTGCTTTGTTGTTCCTTGCTTGAAAACGTGCCTGCACTCCTTTAAACTTTCCTGCCATGTTTGCGGCCCCGTCATAACCTTGTCCTCTAACATTGTTGAAATCAAGCCCCCACAAGCCCAGACACTCAACAATCTTGTTGTAAAGTGTTTCACCTGTGGTATCTCTGCACTGGACAAAAGCCAGGAACTCTTCACGAACTTTCAGACTTCCATCGACGAATCTCAATATAATTGAAAGTTGTTCCCAGTTTGAGCTGTCTGTGACTTCGTCAGCAAGCACGGTAAACTGTTTTGCTGCAATAATTTCTGCAAGAATCTTGTTGCGGATCTGATCACCAAGAACCTCTATCAGTCTGTTTTGTGTACTTTTTGAAATGTATGTGGCCTTCTTATCGCATGTATCTAGATGTTTCCGGAGAGTTTCATCTCCTGCATTGATGCACAGATTCAAAAGGGCATTGAAATTGCTTCTGTTCTCACTCTGAAGAATGCCATCATCACAGTTGCCCCTCAGAGCTAACCCCTGTCTTCCACACACTTCAACAATCCTGAAGAGGCTTGTCAGAACTTGTCGATTTGCAGCGATGTTTTCTGCATTTTTCTGATTGATTTCACTGGCGATGCTCTGCTCTGGTTTATCCATGATTGTCAAAAACTGCTCTCCATTTGCCATTGCATCTTTGTGGTATTGTAATAACGAGTGCTTTTTGATCTGATCACAGGCTTTATTCCAGTTCTTGCATGGCGTCTTCACAAACTTGCCCAGGTTTTCAGTAGACTTTGCAAATAATAGGCAATACTTGCAGTAAGCCCCATCCTCGAAAGGAGAATACACAAGCCAGGAGTACTTTTGCAACCACTCATGCTGAAATTTTCGGTTCTTGTTGTTTATCACTGTTGTTGGAAACTGAAAACCAGGTGATGGTCTCCAGTGTTGCCTTAGAAGATGCTCCTTGTCACGGCTTGACAGTGAAACGACTCGCGTGTGTTTCTTGAAAACTTCACCAAAATCGATATTTTTGTTGCTGGTGATCTGAGAGGAGAAATCTGAAGAGGAGTCAGAAAGCAGGCTCACATCAGGCTGGTTGGTCATTGGCATGGCAGAGGATTCAGAAAGCAGGCCCCCGGCAGGCTGATCAATGCTTGAGGAGGAGTCTGAAATACAAATAAAAGTTGGGTCTATGAGAAGTCTGAAATACTAAAACGATTGTGTGTGTACCTGTGAGAGAGAGAGAGAGAGAGAGAGAGAGAGAGAGAGAGAGAGAGAGAGAGAGAGAGAGAGAGAGAGAGAGAGAGAGAGAACAATGAACAATGAACAATGAACCTTTATTTTCCAACGGTAGAAGTTATTGGTAACAGGACCAGTTTTCAAACTTGCCGTTGCTACATCTACTACATAAGTGACATAGACATGTAAACATACACATACCACACACTGCTGCATGCACTGCTGCATTCGCTTACGCACGCACGCACGCACCACGCACATACACACACACATACCCACACACGCACTCAGGTACGCACGCATGCACATCACAACTCGCGCATGCACGCACGCACACACACACACTCATGTACACCGCAATTCAGTACGCATGCACACACGCACGAACACTCACACACACACACACACACACACACACACACACTTACACACGCACGCACTCAGGCACATACGCACAAAAACAAACACACGCTCTCGGACACGCACTCCAGACATTCCTACCCGCATACGCGTACGCACAAAAATATAAAATGAGTAAAAATACAAAGTAAAGCAATAAACAAAGAATCATTAAGTACATTAAAGTTCATACAGCAAGGGCAAATATGTATGCAGGTGCTATCTCCCCCCCCCCCCCTCTCTCTCTCTCTCTCTCACGCCGACACACACACACATACACACACACACAGCATGCACGCACGCGCACACACACACACACACACACACACACACACACACACACACACACACACACACACACAGAGTCACACATACTGAGAGAGAGAGAGAGAGAGAGAGAGAGAGAGAGAGAGAGAGAGAGAGAGAGGGAGAGAGAGAGAGAGAGAGAGAGAGAGAGAGAGAGAGAGAGAGAGAGAGACCTGCAACAAGATAATTACATTTAAAGCATATATATGTCTTCGTTTACACACTTCAGTCAAGCTTAGATATATATTTATGATCTGAAATAACAGCTTTTCTTTTTAGACCCCTCCCCCCAAATGATGGACAAAATCTTTGCTACCTTATGACTCGTAGAGTCTTCTTAGGCTAATGATAGCCAATGGAACACACCAGTCATTTTGTTTAATATTAATTATTAAATTGAAACACTCAATCACGTATCAATTTCAGGTTGTATTTAATTTAATTTTTTTTTTTGAGAGGGGGGGGGGGGGGGGGCGGGGCAGTAAATTACTCACCAACACTGCTTTTACTTGTTCCCATGTCACTGTTTCGAACTCCACTGCCAGTGGTCTCACTTTGGGTTGATTTTTGTCTCTTTCGAGGAACTGCATCATCTGCCGTTTAGAAAAAACAACTTTTATTATTATTATTATTATTATTATTATTATTATTAAAGGTTTTCTTATATAGCGCTTACCTGTAAACAGCTCTAAGCGCTTTACAATTTACTCAACAACAACAAACAAAAAGAAAAAAAAACAAAAAAACAAAAACAAAGACATAACATAAAAATTAAAACATGAAATTATCCTAAAAGCAACAACAAAAATGTAAAATAAAATAGAACCGTCTTTTCAACATCTTATATATGATTATGCATTGCAGGTGTTAACACGTCTACTACAATTTTATAATAATAATTTAATATAAAAAAACAGTGGTTTTCTGATTAGTTCTTAGCTTATTTTAAATTTCATCAACAAAAGGCCTAAGGGTGAATAATCTTATTTTTGTAGCACGCTGTTCACAGGCATAGGAACTGTTAACAAATTTGCTGATTTTCAGCAGTTGGCAAAATTTCAGCACATTTTTATTTTCCATTTTATTATGTGAAAAAGGCAGTGGTTGGGATGCCGTCATGATGGCTTCTTGTCGTTCCAAAAACCAAAGTCGTCATGACGGTTTCGCACCCGGAAAGGCTATGTTGCCGTCACAATTGATGGCGACGCTGTCAAAGTGGTGTCAGATAGGCTATGGTTTCCATAGTCAGCCATCAAGACGGTTCTGTTCTGCTCTCCGAAGAGATTTACGTCACAATACATAGCTAGTAAGCTGCACTAGTGAAAACGATACCTTATAACTTAGCCCTTGGTTTTGTTATTGAAAACGATATTTTGCCGTCCAAAGATTTTTTTTATAAATATAAAAGCAATATTGATCATTGATGCCGATATCTTTATTCTTTAAATTGACATTTTTAAAGTTATATATCATAATACTTTGTGAAATAAATTTTAGGCTATGCATTACTTTAATTCCTTGCGCTGGGACCATACGGCGTTGAGGCGCGTCCCCTGGGTGGTGGATAGGGGGTCCCTCTTGAGAGGGGTGCACCGAATGAAATAAGGTGCTGTGAACCAACATGGTCTAAGGGAAGGTGACCCCGACAGAAAACCCCTGGTCCTCCTAGTAAGGGGGTTGGGCGTGGGGGTAGCTTCCCCACCCTGCAAAAAAGGAAATAGCTACAAAAACGCCGACGAAAAGACTAACAGTAATTCCTTTCCTGGAGGAGGAAGGTTCTTCTACTAGAAGACTTATGACGTCCTGTGGTGAAAGCCGGAAGTCTTCGGAAGCCACAGGACCGAGCCGCCTCTCTCTATCCAGGGATACAACCATGGGCACATGGAACGTCAAGACCATGTACCAGAGCGGCAAGGCCGCCCAGATAGCAGCGGAAATGCAAAAGTACAACCTTTCCCTGCTAGGCATCAGTGAAGCCAGATGGACGCAGTCTGGCCAGAAAAGGCTGTTAAGTGGGGAGATGGTTCTGTATTCAGGTCATGAAGAGGAGAATGCCCCCCATACAGAAGGAGTAGCACTCATGCTGTCACCAGTGGCACAGAGAGCGCTGATGGGCTGGGAACCTCTTGGGCCAAGAATTATAACAGCAGCCTTTAGAACCAAGAAAAAGCTCAAGCTGAACGTCATCCAGTGTTATGCGCCCACCAATGACAGTGACGAGGAAGAGAAACAAGAGTTCTACGACCGACTCCAGAGTGCCGTGGACAAATGTGCGGAGCGAGACATCACCATCGTCATGGGCGATTTTAATGCCAAAATAGGGAAGGACAACACCGGATACGAAGAGGTGATGGGGAGACAGGGACTAGGCTCGGAGATGAGTGAGAACGGGGAGAGGTTTGTAGACTTTTGTGCTCTAAACCGACTTGTCATTGGAGGCAGCATCTTCCCACACAGAAGAATACACAAAGCAACTTGGGTCTCACCTGACCATACAACAGAGAACCAAATAGACCATATCTGCATTAGCAAGAAATTTAGAAGATCCCTTCAAGATGTTCGAGTGAGGAGGGGAGCAGATGTCGCCTCAGACCACCATCTGCTTACCTTAAGAATGAAGCTCAAGCTAAAGAAAAGCCGAACAGAGACAACAAGAAGACAGCGCTATAATGTAGGCCTCCTGAGAGAAACTTGAGTTAGAGAAGAGTTCAAACTGGTGCTGTCCAACCGGTTTCAAGCGCTACAGGAGCTAGTAAATGAAGAGGAGGCGGTCACCACAGAGCAGCAGTGGAAGGCAGTTAGTGAGGCGCTGAACTCAACCTGCAAAGACACTGTAGGGTTCAGGAAACACCACCACAAGGACTGGCTGTCGGCACAGACCTTGAAGAAGATAGAAGCGAGGAAGCAGAAGAAAGCAGCGGTCAACAACAGTCGCACGAGAGCAGCCAAAGTAAGGGCACAGGGGGAATACTCGGAAGCCAACCGCGAGGTGAAGAGGAGTATCAGGGCAGACAAGAGGGCCTACACAGACAGCCTGGCAGCAGAGGCAGAAAAGGCAGCAGGCAGCGGCAACATGAAACAGCTCTACGACATTACCAGAAGATTGTCGGGTAAGTATGGCCATACAGAAAGACCAGTAAAAGACAAAGAAGGCAAGCCTATTGCAGACAGAGCAGACCAACTCGACAGATGGGCCGAGTATTTTGAAGAGTTACTGAACAGACCTAGCCCACCCGACACCCCCGACATCCAGCCGGCAGAGACCGACCTACCCATCAGCTGTGACAGACCCAGCCGGGAAGAGATCAGAAAAGCAGTGGCATTTTTGAAGAATGGCAAAGCAGCAGGGCCAGATGGCATCCCAGCGGAGTCTCTGAAAGCAGACCTAGAGACAACAGTTGAGATGCTGTACCCACTGTTTGGAAAGATCTGGGAAGAGGAGGTGATGCCAGCTGACTGGAAGGAGGGGTACCTATTCAAGCTTCCCAAGAAAGGCGACCTCAGCAAGTGTTCCAACTACAGAGGAATCACCTTGCTGTCAGTACCAGGAAAGGTCTTCAACAGGATCATCCTAGAGAGAATGAAGAGCTCCGTTGACCCCCAGCTGAGAGACCAGCAAGCAGGATTCAGGAAGAACCGATCATGTACAGACCAGATCGCCACTCTCCGCATCATCGTGGAACAGTCTCTGGAGTGGAGCTCCCCGCTGTACGTCAACTTTGTGGATCATGAGAAAGCATTTGACAGCGTGGACCGAGAGACTCTGTGGAAACTCCTACGACACTACGGTGTACCCACAAAGCTCGTCCGCCTGATCAAGAGCAGCTATGATGGCATGACATGTCGCGTGATCCACGAAGGGCAGTTCACCAGAGAGCTCCAGGTCAGAACTGGTGTCAGGCAGGGGTGTCTGCTGTCTCCGTTCCTCTTCCTACTGGCCATAGACTGGGTCATGAAGATGACCACAGAGCACAGACGAAGTGGAATACAGTGGACACTGTGGACACAGCTTGACGACCTCGATTTTGCAGACGACTTGGCATTACTGTCCCACACTCATCAACAAATGCAGGACAAGACCACGAGGCTTGCTGACATCTCGTCCCAAGTGGGCCTCACCATTCACAAACAGAAAACAAAGACAATGAGGCTGAACGCAACCAGGGAAGAACCAGTCTTGCTTGCTGCCACCCCGTTGGAGGAGGTGGAGTCCTTCACCTATCTCGGGAGCATCATAGACAAAAAAGGCGGCACTGATGCAGATGTCAGAGCACGAATCTGTAAAGCCAGAGCAGCCTTTCTCCAGTTGAAAAAAGTGTGGAGTTCCAGAGAGCTGTCACAACACACCAAAGTCCGGATTTTCAACTCCAATGTAAAAGCAGTTCTCCTATATGGAGCAGAGACATGGAGATTGACAAAAACCACAGTCAACAGAGTACAGACCTTCATGAACAGTTGCCTTAGAAGAATTTTGAAAATCCACTGGCGAGAGAAGATCAGCAACGTCAGACTCTGGGAGAGAACAGAGCAGATAACAACAGAGAATGAAATTGGGCGAAGAAGATGGGGATGGATCGGTCACAGTCTGAGAAAGCCAGCTTCCAGTATCACTAGGCAGGCATTGTCATGGAACCCCCAGGGAAAGAGGAAAAGAGGTAGGCCGAGAAACTCCTGGCGTCGAGACCTCCAAGCAGACATCAAGAGACTGGGAACCACCTGGAGTAGAATCGAAGTTGAAGCACAGGACAGGAGTTGCTGGAGGTCTCTCGTCGACGGCCTATACCCGGGTAGGGGTGACAGGCGTAAGTAAGTAAGTAAGTAATTACTTTAATTGTTACCTGTTTTGGTATTTTAATAAGTGGGGCTGTTTTATATCTATGATATTCATTATATGCAGCTACTCCTACAGCATAGGCTACGCTCACAGGAAGGAAGTACCGGCTCCATCGCCACGTGCTCATTTGAATCGAATTCGGAATGGGTGAATTTTACCTAGTTCTACTGACTACATTTCTTTTATGAGACAAAATTGGATTTAAAAATGTACCCACCTTCTGAAATGGAGCTTGATGAAAACCAGCATGACAGTCGCCTACTGCCATCAGCATCTGTTTTTTTCAGTTTCGGCATTTTCGAGGAGACAGCAAAAGTGAAGTGTTACCAAAGGAAATAGATCTAGATTTAAACTTCCCCCCACAAACCTTAATGACGTCAGACGTCTTTTCACTGATCTTTCTCGGAAAGACATGCACTGAAGGAAAGCAACTCTTTTGGGTACCTGGTCGATTCAACGGAAATCCATTTCAACGATGTTTTTGGACGATTCAACGATGGTCGTTTCAACGGATGTTCGTTACAACGAATTATCATAATTATCAACTTAGCGTCTTAATTAATCTTTCTAAAAAGTCGTTTTTGGGGGATTAGGGCTGTATCAAGGTGAAGGCGCTGGAAGAGGCTTGTGGCCAGAACAAGAAAATATGGCTGCATTTACTAATTTAGGGTTAGGGGTTGGGTTACTTGGTTGTTTCAACGGGAAAACGTTTTGGACGTTTAAACGGATCCCTTGAAATGGATTTCCGTTGAATTGTCTATAAATAACTCTTTGTGCCTTGGATCAAAAGTGACTAAAAACTGCAATGTTTTAAAAACAATAAAAAAATAATAAAACTTTGGAACTCCCTTTGCATAAAAAAAATTCACTGTTTTTTTTTTTTTTTTTTTTTTTTTTTTTAGTTGGGAGGGGGGGTTCCGGAACCCAGGTAACCCCCCCCCCCCTGGGTCCGGCCCTGCATAGATAGGTCTTCCCATCAGGTATCTCTGTAGCAAGTTTGGGTTTAAAGTTGTTTTTGAAAAAATAACATCTTTTGTCAAAATGTGGCTATTTTCAACCTATTTCCTGAACCGGCTCTTGTGACCCTTGACATTACCGAGGGATCAACCAAATTAGTAGGCATGGAAAGGTCTTACCCTCAGCTATCTTTGTACCAAGTTTGGGTTTGAAGTTGTGAATAGTATTTCAGAAAAAAAAAAGACTGTCAAAATATAGCTATTTTTGACCTATTTCCTGAGCCCCTGTGATCTTGACCTTTGTGACAGGTCACTTAAATTGGTATGTTTAGAAAGGCCTCGCCACAAAGTATCCTTGGGCCAAGTTTGAATAATGTGGCTTGAAAAGTCTCCGAGAAAATGCCAACGTTAAAGTTTACGATGGACGGACGACCGCTGGCCCATAACAAAGACTCACTTTTGCTTTGCACGTGAGCCAAAAATGTACTTTCACATGTATACGTACGTACCCACACACACACACACACAAACACCACACCGCAACACCGCAAACTACACCACACACACACACACACACACACACACACACACACACACACACACACACACACATCAGTATATCATGTACACATACATTCTATCACTTAAAACTATACTACAGCAAATATAAAAAGTATAAAGGATTTTGTACACAAAACCGCTATTGTTCTCATCATAAAAATCAACACGGCTCACTCCAACAACATAAACAGGCATACACACACACACACACACACACACACACACACACACACACACACACACACACACACACACACACACACACACACACTGGCACACACACACGCGCGTGCGCAAGCACGTAGGAATGCGCGCCGGCGTGCACACATATACACTTGCACACACACAGATAAACACACACCCGCACACACACGCGATAGCGGCCTCCCCGCGCCACTAAACCGCGCACAGCTAGATGCTATAGTATGCCATGGAATTGTGAATAAGCCAGATATTCAGTGTGACTAGACTTGTATAGCGATCCCGCAACCACCGCGCAACGGTAGTTCCAAATTAACTTGGTGCCTGCATATAACTTAATAATTATGGCACTTGAAGTAGCAAGTATGGTCCATCCACCTTCTGCCACTGCTATGCCCATGTCAAAGAGAGAGAGAGAGAGAGAGAGAGAGAGAGAGAGAGAGAGAGAGAGAGAGAGAGAGAGAGAGAGAGAGAGAGAGAGAGATGCAATGACTCTAATTTTTCGTAATAGGGGACTTGTGTTTCGGCTAAATTAATGTTCGCTTAGATTGACGTTTGAACGCGTTATTGCGATCATCCATGCGTGAATTGTTTGCCTGCAGTTGTGCGTTACCTGAATATAGCGGCATCAGATAAATCTGCCATGTGTTGAATGGAGAGATGGACGAACCATAACATGAATCTGTCAGCCGAATCTTACCATCTGCAAGAGGCATAGATTTTCATTTCGCAGGGGCTCATGAAAATCTATCTTGCTAAGACAGTCTTTGCTCTTCTTCTTTTTTTTTTTTTTTTTATTAGCTTGGGGTTAGCGTCCAGGCTACAAGCTGGAGTGATAATAAACAGCCCTAAGGAGCGGGTTATGGGGGATAGTGATAACTATGCGGAATACGACCTGAATACTGATCAGTTAAGGCGTGCTGCAGCTGAACCACTTTGATTTTACCGGCACCTTTCAACGTTCTTTGCTGTTCCCCAAAAGGAGGGAGATATGGTGGTTAGAGCCTGCAGCTAGTATGACAACTGATACGGTATTGCATTGTGTTGTAAAGTTGATCATATTTCACACCTGTCTTGCGCTCTTTGTTCACTTTGCACGCGCTGTGATTTTGATTCTGAAATCGTCTATTGACTGCAGGAATTGACAACACGGGAAGCCCTCACCTCTAGCCGATATCATTGGCGCTGGCTGAATCCGCCATTTTCATATCGCCATTTGCAGATTACTCAGTGTAGGCCTTTAGGTTATTAATTTTCCTGCTCTGTTCTCGCAAAAATTGAGAGTTTTGATGGTGATCAAAACCAGACCAAAAAAGGTGACTGACTGTCAAGCGTGTAAAAAGGCAAATGAAGTCCCAACGATGAAAACACTGAACAACAACAAAAACAACAACAACAACGCACGCTTAAAAAAGACAATTACATCACAATTTATTAAATTTTCGGGTTACAACCCGAAATTTAATAAATTATGGTGTAATTGTCGTTTGTATTTTGCAAAAGGGATTTAATCTTTTTGCAAAATAAAACAATTACAGCACATTTTATCAATTTTGTTTTTGCAAACTAGAAATACAAATAATTATGCAATACTCTACTGATCTTTTCTTTGGTAAGAAGCAAACTTATGGTTGCAACCTTCAGTCGGGACTTGTTTTATGCCTGTCTTTGTAGAACACGAAAATTTAATGAACTGCATTGTAATTTCCTTTTCTAATCGTGTTTCTTTCTGTGTTGGGGATTAATTTCACGTTGAAAGGTCAATCTGAAACAGTTAACCCACTCAGATCTGATGCACTACAGCAGGAGATGGGTCGACCATGATAATTCAAGGGTAGTGCCAGGTTAGCTTGGCGCCTGTCGGCGCCAAGCTAATCTGGCACTGCCCTTGAATTATCATGGTCGATCCATCTCCTGCAACTGGTGCATAGTCGTTAGATGAAGCCTCCAAAATTCAGTTTGGGAAATACGTGCGTCGGGCTGACTGAGTTAAGGCTGTGGAATTGCGTTTTACCTGCATCTGGATTATGGAAAGGTCTATAACAACATGACATTTTGTTTGTATCTTATTATTCACTCGGCTTGAGTTCACAACGTTCGGTTTCCGTTTATGTCCAGATTATCACAAATAAAGTTGTCCGCTCATTCAAGGATTCCCGCATCAACGGCTGCGGAAGCGTCGTGTAGTTAAGCTTCAGCTTCAGCTGGTTTGTTTATTATTGAGTACTGTATACTGTGTGTTTTGAATGGCGGGAAAACCGCAATGCTTTCGTCTTCCGGAAAACGAGTTCAGTCTTTATTACTGAATGCCGGATCATTCGACGAACGCTAACTGTTCACTCGGCCTTGTTGCAGCCGAAATGTGTGTGTGTGTGTGTGTGTGTGTGTGTGTGTGTGTGTGTGTGTGTGTGTGTGTGTGTGTGTGTGTGTGTGTGTGCATGCGTGCGTGCGTGCGTGTGTGTGTGGGTGTGTGTGTGTGCCAAGTCTGTGCGTGTGTGTGTGTGTGTGTGTGTGTGTGTGTGTGTGTGTGTGCCGAGTGTGTGTGTGTGTGTGTGTGTGTGTGTGTGTGTATGTGTGTGTGTGTGTGTGTGTGTGTGTATGTGTGTGTGTGTGTGGTGCTTGCTACCGTGTGTGCTGCGTGCTTGCGTGTGTGTGCAAATGATGATTTTCGACGGATCAAGTCTCAGAACCCACAAATTCAAGCATGTGTCTATAGGCTTGCGGTAAAGTGAATCTAATGCTTGCACTAACACTCTAAAACTGTTCTGATTGCAAGACTAACGTAAAGAGATTGCGTCTTCAATAACCCAGGACAAATTTGACTTAGACCTTCCACTCCAGGAGTCGATGTCTCACCTTCTAACATCCTTGGCAAAAAATAAATTACGGCATTGGGCATGAATTAAACTTGATAACGCAAGGGTAGTGCCTGATTATCTTGGCGCCTTTAGGTGCCAAGATAATCAGGCAAAACCCTTGAGCTTTCACGTTGGATAGGTCTCAGAAAGTGGCGTTGGAAGCTGAAGGGATTTAGGCGTGCCCGTCAATTCTTGTATGCCCAGACTCCTGGCCAAACTTTGCTCTCAAAATACTGGGGGCATAACCAAAACTATTTACCTTACCCCTGTATGAAGCATCAGCGCACACCAGGCTGTGGATTCAATTAACTGCCCGAGTGTTTATTGCGGCTATTAATTTCAACTTGTGCATGTCCGGATGTCCAAGAGTGCCCACTAGTGACGCTCGTGCACAAGTTGTGTGAGCTGCCTGGTTGCCCTATTTTACCTCCAAAGCCAAACGCTTCCTATAGTCACAAGGATCACCCGCTGCAGGTCACTGTAGATGAACCGGCTGTGATGGCTCGAGGACAGTCACAGATCAGCATGGCGTGTGTCGTTTACATCTGTGGTACATCAAGGGTTAGTACCTGGTAGCTTTGCGAATGAGAGGTCACAAACTAACAGTTCGAACCGCTCATGCGAATGCCGGATAGCATATGTGTCCCTCATTAAGTTCACTGAAATCACTGCGCGAAACGGATCGACTGTGAAAACTCAAAGATAGTGCCTGATTGGCTCACTGTCTGGAGTTCGATGGTTGTGTTTGGCGCTGGAAGAGTCGGGAGATGGACTGATCAGCCGTTACAGTTTAAGAGTAGCTCCTGCTCATCTTGATCTCTCTCCGGCGCAGAGTCAGTCAAGGAAGATGGATCAAGACTAATAGCTCAGCCGATAGAGCTCAAGGTGGCACCTGATCAGCTCGTCGCCTCTCCAAGGAGCACTTGCATGAGTGAGCTCAGTCCTGCGCCAGCCACTAAGCAAGGTGACCCCACACACGCAGCTGACCCCACGCGCCGAAGTGATCAGGTGCCACCTTTGCGCTCTAACGGTTGATCCATCTCTCGCGACTTGACGCTGGTGGCGAAGGAGGAGAGGGTTTGCCAGCTTCTCAAATATGCCTTGGCGGGCCGGTGGCGTGTGGCGAAAAGTGTTTGCAGTGCAGATTTGCAGGCAAGAGCTCACACAAGTATTATTGTCACGCTGTGGTCGCAGTCAACACGCCCGGTGTGTTGTCCCGCCGGTGACTTTGCACAGCATATCAAAATAAATATTAGAGAACTCATCAACTTTTGACAGTGAAACTATTGGCCGTACCGCCCCTGAGCTCTGTGATCCAATCAGCCCGGGGTTCCTAGCCCCCACTTTATCAATATTTGTAAATCTGGAGTAACTCTACAGGTTCAAAGAATGGACAAACTCATCGTGCTTGTAGCCGCCTCACTGACGAGAGGGGGGACCCTTTCTCTATTTAAACACCAATATTAGAGAGTCATATTTATAAACAGTGGCTTGTTTCAATATTGACCAGGCTTGCCTCATTTTACAAGGGTATAAAACGCAGCACCGACTCCGGTGCTGGCAAAAGTCGACCGTCAGTTGTCTTTCCTGCCGGCTCTTGTTGATGTGCACAGTCAGATCCACTGCAGGAGTACTGTCCCTTTGTGCTGGAGTACAGGCCCGTTATGGAGCGGCTTACTACGTTGGAATGGTTCTGCCTCTGCAATGTGCTCGTGTTTGGATTCAGTTGTTTAGCCGGTGTGAAAATTTCCTACTAATAATTTCATGCATGATTATTTCAAAAGTCATCACCTGCGGGATGGAGGTGCCCGGATGTGATGATAACCCTTTTGGCTGTCGGTAGCGGTTTTTGTCGCGGTGATTCCTTCAGGAATCATCGCGACAAAAATCGCTACCGACAGCCAAAGGGTTCGTTTTGTGTGAACGCGTCGGTCTGTGATTTTAGTCATTACTGTTCTGAGCCGGAAGGTCCAGAGATCACTGACCGGCCATACACTTATTGGACGAAAACGAACAACAGGCTAACATGATTTTCAGCCAATCGCAGAGCAGCACGACGGTTTTCTTCCGGCGTCTGACGTATGCTTTGACACGTCAGTCTTTTCATGCCCTGATCCAAACGCTTTAAAATTAAGCGTCACTGCCGTTTACTAATCCCATCCCTGCCTTTGATCGCAGACTGTGCTTTTCAAACCTGTGTAATCAGCTGAGCGTCAAATGGCCCAAGGAGCGTGGATACACATTAGCGTCAATGAGAGGCATAGATCTTCATCAGCCGCCGCTCCTGCGGGGGCTCATGCGGATCTATGTCTCTTGCAGTTTGGATTGGGTTCATTTTTTCTAGACACTGAACGGGGTTAAGAACATGTACTCCACGCAGGTAGCTGGAAATCACGGACTGTGAAAGCTCAACCAGTAAATCTTTAGTTGGGCTCTTAGGTGATACTTGAGCTACCAGGGTCCATCTATCTCCGTAAGGTTTAAAATCACAGAGCAGCACACATAAGCTCACAGATTGTGCCGCCTGAGTTGGATGAGCACCCGGACGTAGCCTGATTCTTCCAGATTGTTATCATTTACACCGTTCAGTGCCGAGAAATTTTAAACACCACCCAGCTGCAGGAGGTATAGATCTTCATGAGCCCACGCAGTCGAGGGGGCTCATGAAGATCTATGCCTCTTGCTCACACCACTCTGAGTCGATGTTCCGGGGACGTCTAAGGGTTTCTGGTGTTGGATTAACAAAGACTGCAGGAACATTCGTTTACTCCAGGCTTAACTCGTTCAACCCGACGCACGTATTTCCCAAATTTTGGAGGCGCCGTCATCTAACGACTATGTACCTGTTGCAGGAGATGGATCGACCATGATAATTCAAGCACAGTGCCAAATTAGCTTGGCGCCGACAGGCGCCAAGCTAATCTGGCACTACCCTTGAATTATCATGGTCGACCCATCTCCTGCTGTAGTGCGTCAGGGCTGAATGGGTTAACATAAGCGTGTATGGGCTATTTTACGTACATCTTGTGCACTACATAGTCACTTGTAAGAATCGATCCCCACGGGAATCGATACACAGTGTTTGATTCCCTGCTTTGTGCGGCTTTCCACATCACAACTACGTCTCTGTGTAGAGTTTAATGCTATTTCGGTTACGACAGAGAAATGAAACATGGTAGCATAAACTCCTCATCGCTGACTAGTCTCGTGGATGATAGCGGGTGTTGTTACAGTGAACGACGAACAGGGAAAAAAGTCGATTCAAGAAGTAAAGTCTCTATTTACAGAAGATATAAAAATTGCAAATGGGTGTGGTCGTTTCTCCTTAGCACACAAAGTAAGCCGGCGGCTGAAAGATCCGACCATTGCTAAAGATTATTCATCGCAAAAATTGTTGTTGATGTCATAATTTACGATGAATAGATGACGTACGGAATTTGGACGTACGTAAAAATTGCACGTGTTTCGACGGAAACAGTGGATTAAAAGCCCGGACAAACATGCGATATGCGATATCGCACGTTTGTCCGGGCTTTTAATCCACTGTTTCCGTCGAAACACGTGCTATTAAAAAAAAAATAACTTTTCAGATTTCCGGAAATGGTGTGTTTGAAGTGCATCTGCATTTTCCGGCAACGCTGCTGGTGTTCGAGTTCTCAGTCCAACCTTTTGTTGTTGTTGTTTTGTTTTTTGTCGTCTATTTTTCTCATGACTTTAGTTTTTATTTTTGGCTATAGCATTTTTTTGTGACAACAAATTTACATCAATTCAATTTATTTGGTCGAGTTTTTATTCAACGCTTTCATTCGTGGCAGTCTGCATGGCTCCACAAGCAGACAACTCTCTCTGACTTTCTGAATCTTCTCTGGGGAGGCGAGATTGGTGGCGTGTTTTGTCGTCTGGTCTGGATGTATGGCCGCCCGTCAGCTGCTGGGGTATTAACACTTTCTATTCGTCGTACGCTTTTGTCGACGTAATTCTCTTTCCTACTGTAACCGGTCGGCGAAGCATGTTTCGTCGATGTAATGCTTTTTCTTTTGCACCTGTCGGATCATTCTTTGTCGACGTGATTCCAACGGAATCACGTCGACGAAAAATGCTCCGACAGCTATCTGGTGGGGGCATTACTCAGGTTGTTGAGTCCCCTCCAGTAGACAGCTCTAATTGCGCCGTACAGTGGAATTATGGATGGCATAGAAGCGATAATCAAGCGCGGGGTATAAATCTCCCACCGGCAAATATTTGCACGGTGCATCGGGGAGGTCAGGCCTGGCTTCGCGCGAAAATTGAGGGGCGATTTTTTTGCACGGTGCTAGGCGTGGTTTTTGGCCGCTTCACTGAGTCCCCGGATTTAGGGGCGCATAGAGAGAGAGAGAGAGAGAGAGAGAGAGAGAGAGAGAGAGAGAGAGAGAGAGAGAGAGAGAGAGAGAGAGAGACAGACAGACAGACAGACAGACAGACAGAACCGAGACAGAGAGAGACAGAGAGATAGCGTTGCAATTTTTCACTGTTTAGTTTTTGTATTGCAGTTACTGAATTAAAACTTGGATCTGCCTTGAGTAATCATTTTCCATCCATCAATGGCAAACTGTTTATTTACAGCTTGGTATATATCCAGTCACACGCTCGCACGCGCACGCACGCACGCACACACACACACACACACACACACACACACACACACACACACACACACACACACACGGAGGGACTCGATGGTGGCGCCAGTATCAATGGCATCGTGAAGGTCTTTCAAGGTAAAGGAGTCACAAAATCCCAGATGGACAAATGTATGTGTGTGTGTGTGTGCGTGCGTGCGTGCGTGCGCGCGCGCGTGTGTGTGCGTGTGTGTGTGTGTGTGTGTGTGTGTGTGTGTGTGTGTGTGTGTGTGTGTGTGTGTGTGTGTGTGTGTGTGTGTGTGTTGGGGATAGACTGCCAGGCAATGGAAAACGAGGACGGAGGACGGAGGAAGGTATATAGCGGACCCATAATCTGTTTGGCCTCAAACCCGTCTCCAACACTTTCCTCTACAAGAGTCATAGATTCACATGAGCCCATGCAGTTGCAGGGGCTCATGTGAATCTATGTCTCTTGCCAGCATAATCATTCACCCATCGCATCCTCAGATGATGGAAGTTATCGGTGATTAAGCCTTCGACTGGCGTGTCGTTCCCGATTGTTTGCTCGGAGCTTTATTCGCGCGGGTGCTGATTGCGCCTAGCAGAGCCCATCAATTGCTGACATCATTTTTACGGGTCCGGATGTGGACAGATATGAATTGTGCCCATTCCAAGCTCAGTGGGCACCTCTACAAGTGCGGCTTTATGGTGGCTGCTGCGATATTTCAGGTGGTAATGACAGACGAGGCAAAATTATACGGGTTTTGATATCAGGGTATAAACCTAGCGGTCTGGGAATCACTGTGTTTTCCAATGCTGTAGTATAGATTTTGGTTGTCGCATGAATAATGATGAGAAAGTCTTGCACAGGAGAAACGGTCTGACTCCTCCAACGTGATTTTGCGGCAGAAATTAACCCCTTCACTGCCGAGAAAAATTCAACACGTACTTACAGCAAGAGGCATAGATACTCATAAGCCCCTGCAGTTGCGGGGGCTTATGAGTATTTATGCCTCTTGCTGAGACCAATTTGCATTCATGTTTTTTTTGTGATGGTTGTGACAATGAATTTATAAAAACACAGTCTGCGTTCACTGGCAGTGTAGGGCTGACTAACTCAGTAACTGTCATAAAATCGAGCTTAGTGGCCCCTACCCGTTATCACAAAGAAACAAAGAGTGGTGTATGCTTTATTTGATAGGCCTACAGGTATTTCCAGGTATTTTACGAGCATAACGCCTAGTGAATAAAGACGTTATAGTTTTGCGCAATAGACCTATAAGCAGTGGGTGGTTTGGTTCTAATCTATTCTAATAATACTGATGATTTGAAAGGATTGAAGTCTTGTTATATTTTTGAAATCTGGGGAGGGGGGAGGGTGGGGTGGGAGTGGGGGGGGGGGGGGGGGTTGGAGGTACGCAGAGTGTGGTCTGGCTTGTTGCGAATTCTTTACATACTGTTTCATAACTTTTCACGTCTGACGTACTCAATTGCGATTTCACGAACAGAACTGTAATATACGTACTATACTTATAACACTGTTTTGTTTGACCAAGAGTGTACTCAACTGGGATTTCATAATCAGGAAATCATAAATGGCCGTTCGCGCCTCCTCAAACCCTTTTGTTTAACTCGAACAACCCTCAGATTTGAAAGAGAATTGTTTGAGGCGGACATTTTATTCTGTGCCAGACGGTCTGTCGTCACCGGGTACGGGCTGGAATAAGGTCTCTAGGAAAACAAACGCCCGTCTCAAGAGGGGGTCTTACAATTCTACAGGAAGTCCTGAAAAGGTTTCTCTGACGTCACTCACCGTCGCCAAAAAGTCTCCTCGGGTTCAAAGGACCCGCCCACACTAAGTTAGCATGAATGCTGATATACCGTCTGCTTCTTGTTCATTTTGTATTTGCTGTTCCCACCAAGGAGCAAAAAGTCTTTGTGTAGAATTATTCTTCGGTGGAAGCCAGTTGCATGGGTGAGCTAAGTCCTGCGCCAGCCACTAAGCAAGGTGCTCCGCTATAGCGGAGCACCTTGCTTAGTGGCTGGCGCAGGACTAAGCTCGCGCTGTGTAGCTGGTCAGGGGAGCTGCTTCTTGCTTAGTGGCTGGCGCAGGACTAAGCTCCCTCATTCTTTAGATTTTCCCAAGCACACAAGACCGTGCCATTTTTGTTTATGTTGGTTTGTTTGTGTTGATTTAGGTGTTGTTTTTTTTTGCGTGAGATATAGGGATGGTTAGTCAGTTCAAGGATTGCCGTCCACGCAACAAGAGTGATATCTGACGACCCTAAGGGGCGGGTTAATTATGGGGGACAGAGGTAGATACTGCCTATGGATCACGCCCCGAACACTGATCAATTCAGGCGCACTGTAACTGTGCTACTTTGACTTTTACTACTGTTCACCTGCTCTTAGTCAGCCTTCCCCATGTGTTCACAGGACCAGGAATCAAACCAGATGTGTGTTGTTTTTATTTTTTTAAATTTATATATATATATATATATATATATATATATATATATATATATATATATATATATATATATATATATATATATATATATATTTATATTTTTTTTTTTTTTTTTTGCGCCCTGAGCATGCTGCTAGCATGGAGTGGATGCGCATTACAAGTGGACATCATCATCATCAGACATAGGTCTGTTACTAGTACCTGTCTGCGATTGAACCGCTTGTGCGTATGATCAGATCTTTGGGCTTTCTTTTGTCTCCTAATAACATTTTGTCTTGCCTACTAGCCATTCTCGACAGTGTCTTTTCCAAGCTTGCAGGCATGATAGTTTGGTACATGTTTTGGAACTAGGTTGTGATTCGTTCCCATTCTTTTGATTGCTTTGGTTCTGTGACTTCACAACACACGTAGGATTCCTGAACCTATGATTTCTTGCCCCTAGTTCCCACCGTGGGATTACGACCGTTCATGTGCTTGTAGCTTTCACCACTCCATCAAGTGTTTGTTGTTTTAGTGTTGAGCGTTTTTCCCCCCATTGCTTCTTGATAATCTGACATGTGTACAGAGCGCCCGCTGCTAGAGGAAAGACCTTTGACAGATCCCTCATATCTAATTCAGGTAAAGTCGGAAAACAATTTCGGCAAGACAATCATGCGCGAGTTACGTCGCTGTACAATGCCGTAAAACATGTAATTTAATCGAAATAACATCCTCAATATGAGGTATATCTATGATGATTTCGGACCGCAAGAGGCATAGATTATCATGAGCCCCTGCTTCGCAGGGGCTCATGAGAATCTATGCCTCTTGTACATGGAAGGACTGATTGCAAGGTCCAGTCTCGGTCTGTATGGCCACGTGTCTGGGTTATTAGGGCCTGGTGTGGAGTGTTTTCCTTGCTTCCACAAAAAGTGGCATCACTTCTGCGTGGCTGTTTTGACATGTGCAATGAACCGTCCACGGTGTCACCCACTTAGCACCAAGTCGTCGGCCCGAGGATCTCCTGCTTGCTGAGTAGGAGCTTACTGACACTACTGAAGGGTGGAAAAACCCACGGAAGGCATCGATGTCATCATTGCCGCACGCTTACGACACGCCGATGACTCTACCAGTTCCTGCCTGAGAGGCAGGTAGAGCTAGATTTAAGCCAGCATGATACGTAACTTCTCATGAATCCCTGCAGCTGCTGGAGATTACGAGGAGCTATGCCTCTTGCAGAATTGAAAGTTCAGGTCAAAGGCTTAGCTGCATGAGTCAGCTTGGTCCTGCGCCGGCTACTAAGGAAGGAGATCCGCTAAATAGCGGAGCACCTTGCTTAGTGGCCGGCGCAGGACTAAGCTCACTCATGCAACTGACCCCAGGGACTCATCTACAATGATACAGCCACGATTGACACAGCACAGTGTTCTAGAAACCCCTTCAAATTGTTTTCGCGGTCGTTAGAAGTAATGTGGTCCACTTTGTGCTGAATTTTACAAGGAAGACGTACAGAATGTCATCCGATTGCAAAAGACCGTCTACGCCGGCTACGGTCAGCAAAAGTCTGCAATGAGTCTCACTAGAGTCTTGAAAGAGTCTTAGAAGAACTTGTGCAAACATACAGTCATACTGGCACTCAGTACTGTGTAAACTGTTTGCGAGTAGCATTGCTGTAGTTTATATATTAGACGCAATTGTATTAGTTGAGCTGTGTGTATGTACTATTGTCTGCAATCATACCCGGGGAAGTAATTTTACTAATTGTATGCTGGAGCCGTAGGGTCCAGAATCAAAGACCATTATGTGCATGACGCTTTGGAGTCTACAACCTAAACGTTCACTCAGCGTTTGACCCTTTCGCTGCCGGGGAAAGTGAACGCGATCCAACTGCAAGAGACATAGATCCTCATGAGCCACCGCGACTGCGGGGGCTCATGAGGATCTATGCCTCTTGCTGAGACCAGTTTTTTTCCATAGTTTTTGGACGGTTGTGACTTCTGGTCGTTAAATGAACCAAGATTTCAGAAACAAAATCTATGTCCAGAGGTAGAGAAGGGATAAACTGTGCTTTCTGTATAATACATCCAGGTTGGTTTGATTTTTTTCGTAAGAGGCACGTATTCGTCAATACAAATTTATGAAACTGTGGCACATTAGCAATTTTACTGGAATCTGTTGTTAATAGAATACGATCATCAAGCTCAAGTCTATCTCTACATATCGGTTCCTGTCGATGCATGTCATGAATTACGTACATCCCTAAATCACCACTCAACCCAATGAACCCCACTGCTGCATTTGCCAGATGTTGAAGGTGTCACCTAGCGGATACGTAACAGCTGCAGGAGATGGATCGACCGTGATCATTCAAGGGTAGTGCCAGATTAGCTTGGCGCCTTCAGGCGCCAAGCTAATCTGGCACTACCCTTGAATAATCACGGTCGGTTCATCTTCTGCTGCAGTGCGTTGGGGCCAAATGTGTTAACTAATTTTCCAGGCCGAAGCCCCACCTACCCAAGACATCAGTAAACTCCACCCTTTACAAGCCATAACACTACTATCTGCACTACCACAAGAAACACTGAATTTACTGGATAACCAAGCCACGCCCCCTTTTAAGACACCCAAGTTCCACCTTTTGCCTTTCTAGGGGTCCACGACCGTGGACAAGCGAAGCATTGACAGTCCTTCTGCCAGAAGAAGGTATGCCAGTGCAGCAGAAACAGATCTTCGGAAGCCTTTGCAGACTGCAGGGAAGTTTGAATATCTTTGTGTTGAGCTAGCAAGGACTTGGACCCATTTTAAGTCTGTTTTTTTTTTTTTTTTTTTTTTTTTTTTTACAGAGAGAAGAGAACTGGGATTTAGCTTGCGACTGTGTCCTGGTCTGGCCTTCTAGAAAGCACCGTGCTGCCAGTGAATAAAAAAGTGAAGAGTGGCGCCTCAGTCAAACCATACAGCTGCGAGAGGCATAGATTCTCATGAGCCCCTGCAAGTTTGCAGATGCCCTTGCAGATGGAATATATCAGCCGCGTTTACTTATTTGCTCTTTTCGGACGGAGGTATACAATCTGTACTTCAGCCTGGAACGGAGTGTCCACAAACACACGTATACGTCCTCCGCTCCGCGCTAATGGAGAGGAAACTCAGCCGATGTCACGGGCTTTTCTTCAGTCCTTGCTGTCGTCCACCGAACTTCAATGCACCCGCCTCAGAGAAAAGGGTATAAATGAGTCGGTCAAGAGACACACATCCTCATCAGCACTCGCAGGTTGCGGCGGAACCATAAACATATAATATTCCTAATACAGGGGTCGGAACTGGATTCTGCTGGTCTCCCTGAAACTGGAAGTCACCGGTTACTCGCTCATGTACTCACCGACAAGGATATAAATGGGTCGGAGAAGAAGGAAATAGATTCTCGTTGACCCTGCACCACGAACATCTATGAGTCTTTCTGGCGGGCAATGCGTCGGAGCAGGACCTGGTCGGTCTGCCTGAAACTGGACGTGCGGGTGAAGTGGCTGAGAAACAGTTATGGAAACCCTGTAATGGATGGAGCCGGGAATCCAGTGAGCAAATGTCCCCCACGCCAGACGACAATCCGCATTTAGCCCGCGCACGGCTGTGCGCGGGCCAAATGCGGATTGTCGTCTGCCCGAAGACCTTTTGCTATTTGAGAATAGACTAGAAGCCGCCAAGAGCCACGTAGCTGTACAGGGCAGCATGGCTTTTTAACCCATTCACTGCCGAGAAAAAGTGAACACGATCCAACTGCAAGAGACATAGATCCTCATAAGCCCCTGCGAATTTTTTTTTTTTTTTTTTTTTTGAAGGCGCGATTATCGTTCTCCGTGATGTCTTGTCAGCAGGACTCCCTGAAAGAGCTCGTGGACTGGCGTCAGTACGTCTTGCGTGCGTTATTCTTAAACGATCTTTGAAGACTATAGCCAGCGTGACCCTTTCAGGGATAGGGTAGGGAGAGAAATCTCGCGACGCGTTATGTTACGTTATTCCTATGTACGTCCCCTTCGCACATGTAATGATCGGAGACAGACAAAAACACGAGGACCTTCTACGCAAAGGTCACACTAGTTTTCTCCAGCGACTCGCTACCGCTGCGGTAACGAATCGAGACAGACAGCCGGTGTGACGTACAGTATGCAGACGTGCGATCGTAGTCCGTCAACCGTTCACATCTAGCCCAGTATACCATACCCCCCCCCCCCTCGCTACCCCCCCCCCCCCCCCGCTCTCCCCCCCCCCCCCCATCCCCCTACCTCTCCCTCTCTCTCTTCCCCTCAACCCCCCCCCCCCCCCCATTCGCTAGGCCTAGTCACCGCCACCGCCGAAATGAATAAGTGTTTGTCCCGGGGATTCAATTATCTCTAAATGAAGGCAAACATTTCAAACGGGGCCGACTGACTGGCGAACTTCATTCTCAGCCTGGTCCTTGCCATGTTCGACTGAGGCAAGCTCCGTCCCCAGGATCCCCAGGAGAGGTCCCGCAAAGAACTGCAAGAGGCATAGGTCCTCATGAGCCCCCGCATTTGCGGGGGCTCATGAGGACCAATGCCTCTTGCTGAAGGCTCCATATGCTTCGTGCTGAAGGCTGAAGGCAATTCATGAAAGAAAAAAATCAGTCAAGAAAATAAATAACAAATAAGAAACGTGTTTCGGAGAAACAAAAACATTACAGTTAAAGTCCCTAATAAATTTTCATTTCAATTTTAAAATGCCCTTTTTCACAGTACAAACATTGTCTGTAGCCACAAGGTTAACGTAAAAACCGTCACATTTAGTTCGGCGTTCCTCACACGTAGATGGTGAGGGAGGTTTTACTGTGCGTCTGTGAGTGAGTACCGGGGCTAGGCAAACATGGTCGTGAGTTGCAGCTTTTATGACGCGCCATTTCACGGGCGGAAAAGCCATCTCCGCGCGTCGGCCATTTCGGGACAGAGTCAACAGTTTTAATTGGCTGGAACATTGAATTTCACGGCGACCCCTGACCCCGCGGACAGTGCGGTGCGGGGGTAGTTACGACACTGTCAACACGGAGCGCGGTAGCGACATCATTAGTACCTCCCACGTTGACCAGGCGCTTTAGCACCTCATGTGGTATGTGGTGGATTTGGGGTGTGCGTGAGGGAGAGAGCGGGGGCCTGGTGTTGGTGACTGTGATGAGGGTAGGGGTGGGTGGGTGATGGTTTGAAGGTTGGTGACATGATGGTAGTGGGAGTAGGTCGGGTGGATGGAAGATACATTATTGTGGTGGCGGTGGTGGTGGTGGTAGTCTTGGCGGGAGGATTGGGGTAGGTAGGATGGTTGAAATGCTCATGATGTCTGACATGGGTGGATGGGTGGCTGAATGGTAAATGGTGGGTTTGGACATTGGGAATGGCCGTAACGTCCAAATGAGTGTCCTGATGCACCCCCCCCCCCCACACACACACACACATATATGCACGCACGCACGAACGCGCACACACAAATCCACATGCAGATCAATATTTATTTTATCACTCGGAGAGTTTTACTTGTTGCCATATTCTATTTTTATACAGGAGTTGTTCCTTTTCACAACAACGGCCGTAATGTTCAGACTCACATGCAAACACACATTCGCCTAATTTGTACATGAAAAGATTCCGACCCATTTCGAATTTTACGTACAGCTTGTGAATTCTTGCCACATTTTGCGCGCATCCTTGGCCTTCAACGCAAAAGTCTATTGAACCTTCTCATTTTCACTCTGAATTTTCATTTGCCGTGGGCTTATTACAGACTCCCTCCTCAAACACGCCTTGTGCAACGGGGGCCGAGGGGCCAGGCCTCTTCAAAGGTACTCTCGGATCAACGGCTTGACAGCGGGGGAAGCAGGGATCGTACACACGGCATTAGGCAGTCCTCTCGTCTTCGCTCCCAAACCCAGATGGTGGCGTCTGTCTGGGAGAGGCGGAGATGTCGTCAGTCTGGTCTGCCTTTGCTAGCAAGAGGCACAGATCCTCATGAACCCCTGCATTTATGCAAGGGCTCATGAGAATCTGTGCCTCTTGCAGATGGATGCATTTTTCCGTGGTGCCGTTCCAGAAACCTCGTCAGGACGCTCGAAGTCTGCGGTAGCTCTGAGAATGTCCCTGCATTAGTCTGTCTGCTGTTTTTAAACCCCAACGAATTCTTTCGCCGTTGGAGCAGAGATGTAAATAATCCACAAAGAGGCACTGATTCTCATAAACCCCTTCAATCTGCAAGGATACTTCACAGTCTGTGCCTTTTGATGACTGAAGGGACATAATCGAAGGACATTAGTGGAACATGTCTCAGAGTCGTGGGGAATGCTTCCTACCCAGGGCCCGGATTTGCGCGGAGGGTCGTTTCAAATTCACCGGAAGTCGGAGGGGATTTGATCTGTCCCCCGAGACTTTTCCTCCTATCGTGTCTTCCTCCTGATCCTCCGTCCACCGCGGTTACTGTTTTTTTTTCTTTTCTTTTCTTTCATCTTCTTTTCCGCTTCTTTCCTCACTTCGATTTCACTGTCAGCTGGGAGAGTGTTATTTGCACTGCTGAGTGTTGCCATACGCCTTCTTACTGCGAATTGTATTGCCCACGCACTGATGTCGTACGTTCGCAGACTTCACACACTGAGCCGTAGTTACGTCAAATTTCTTACATGTTGGATTTGTCTTCTGAAGACTAAAACTATTTCGGGGAGAAAAAAAACCCACGACCCTCATTGTAGGATGGTGGTGCCGGAATAGCTTAGCGCTTGAAGGCGCCAAGCCATTTTGGCACCAGCCTAGTACTAGGATGGTCGATTGTTCTCCAGAAACGGCCACCAGGTTCCAAACTATTCTCGCACCACCATTGCCATGGTCGATCTGTCTCCTGCTATCAGCAATGAATGTGTTAATTGTACTAGTAAACTTACTTCAGTTTACTAAACGTTACGCTGACATATTTAGTTCGAGGCCTAAACAAACCCAATATTGCACGTCTTCATTTTTGTAATAGTAATTGGCTGGAAACGTTACCCTTTTTAAAAAAAAATCCACACCGAAAAGGTGACTGCCAAATGTGTAAAATGCAGAGAACATCTCAACGAAGAAAGCAATACGCTTAGCAAATACAATTACAGTTGTGTTGTAAGTGTCTTTTCTAAGCGTGTTTCTTTTTTCGTTGAGATGTTCTCTACCTAAAGACATGTATGTAGCGCGTCATTTTTTTTCCTTCTTGCTCTTCAGTTTTTCTTTATGAATGTTTGTCTTGTGGGGATTCTGGGTTTTGCATAATTTTGTTAACAAAAAAAAAAAAATTTTAAAAAAAAGGGGGGGAAGGGATGTTCGCAGACGAACAGCCATCGTCGATTTCCATGAGTCCATCGTAGTCATGCATAAGTTGTTTAGCTTTCACAGATGTGAATTTAACAAGAATGTTGCAAGCCGTGAAGGGCATAATATTGTTTGATCATTAGAATTTCTTTCTTTCATATTTGATATCAGCATCGAGCTTCTGCGATCACACTGACTGGAGAATGTTGGAAGGACAAGGCTGATGAAAACTTCCTCGTTAGTGTGATTGTTGAATGTAACCCACAGTGCGTCGATATCAAATACCCTTAAAGCCCAAACGTCCAAGTTTTAACCCATTGAGCCCCAGGGTCGAAATCCACAAAGTTGTCCTCTGAAGACTGTATCACAGTTAAGAGACTGATCAACCATGATAGTTCAAGGGTGGTGCCAGAATAGCCTGGCGCCTAGAGGCGCCAGGCTATTCTGGCACCTCCCTTGAACTATCATGGTCGATCCATCTCTTGCTGAGATGTGTCGGGGCTACACGAGTTAAACCTCAAAACGATTTTAAAATACTTTTTAACCCCCCTCCCCTTTTTTTTATATATATTTTTTTTTTACCTAAACCCCCATCTCTCCTCATCCTCCCACCCCACGTCACTCACTCTGTATCCAAGCAACGCCAAGCAAACACTGACTAAACTTCGGAGAGCTGGGACACGAAGGATCGCTTTTTCAGAGGCTGGGCGCGTTAGGTACAGATAACTCTCATTATCCGGGTGTCAACAGAATAGCCTCCCTTGCGATTATCACATAAAACCCTCATTAGCGTATTGGCAGCAGGCAGCGGGAGTGAACGCGCAGGCTCCGATGATGCCCGCCTAGGAACGGTTCTTCTTGCGCCGTTCTCATTCTCTCTGTCTCTGTCTCTCTCTCTCCACAGCTCATCATCCTCACCAGTCAGACAGCACCTTTCGTCTGCAAGTAATATAGATCCTCACGAGCCCCATGGGTGCGTGTAGAACACCCCATTGCTACCCTTGTAGAACTTAGGCTTCCTGCTGTTACCAATCTGTCTCGAAGTATTTATATCAATCCAGTACTTGTTCCGCGGAGTATGTCACCGGACTCTCTGAATGGTTCCTCGGTCAGCTTTTTCCATTGCAGCAAGATACATAGATCCTCATGGGCCCCTGCTGAAGCAGGGGCTCATGAGGATCCTTGCTTCTTGCTGCAATGGATCGGAATCATTTCCTGCATCTCTGCTTCGTAGACAAAGGACGTCGTTGGGGGTCCACGCCTGTGATTTTCTAGCTGGTTTTTAGTGAGGAGACATTTTCGCCATGTTGACTTTTCCATCCAATGAGAAAAGCTCCCATTTTTCCTGCGCGGGTCGCGCGTAAAAACCTTCCGGGTTCGTGTGGTTGCGGGGCTTCATTTAAATTTCGTCGATTTTTTAAATTTACTGAACGAATTCAAAACTCTTCACTTTTCACTTTTTGGCCTAGCCTCATCCATTAGCATTATGTATGAATAAGGTCATTTTTAGCTAGCTGGAGGCGATGGAACGTATATTTGGAGACATTGATGCAACTTTACGCTTTGGCCGTTGATAGGTGGTTTGTTTTTTTTGTTGTTGTTTTTTTTTTTTGTCGCGATGATTCCTGTAGCCAAAGGTTTAAATTATCAGACTAACATTGTGTAGCGGTTACACGTTTCTGTGTCTTGATCATGAACAAGTGAACAATGAAAATTGTTGGGGGTGAACCAGAAAATGACCACTATTCAGACCAAAAAGTAGTATACCAAAGCGCGGAAAATGCAGAAAACAAACCAACAAGAAAAAGAAACACGCTTAAAAAAAGACATTGGTGTTGTAACTGTCTTTTCTAAGCGTGTTTCTTCTCGGTGTGTCTAGAAGCGTCTCCAGGTCACGCGCTAGTCCTGCCCGCTGTGTTCCTGTTGAGCATTGCGCGCTCACATTGGTTGTGATCTAGAGAATGACAGTCTCGGATGACTGCTGAAGAGAGGTGATATTATTCATACTGGATGTTTTATTTCCAAGTTTCTTACGTTATTCGTTTATATCTATTTACACCTTTGACCCGGAAGCCAACTTAACCTCTTCGCTGCCAGTGATCACGAATTTCACAGTCTGAAGCCGGACTGCACTCCGACCGACATTCACGTTAAGAATACAGATGTAAATGGGACAACATCCAACAAGGGCGTAAAGAACATAACTAACAAGAGACAATTATCCTCCTGAGCCCCCCGCGACAGCAGCTGGGTATCGTTCGCCTTGCCCCAGCAGTTAACTCAATCTACCCCAACACCGAAATCCTTAAATGTTGCCGTTGTCCTCTGAAGACTGCATTGCAGTGCAGGACACAGATCGACCATGATAGTTCAAGGGTGATGCCAGAATAGCTTGGCGCCTATGGGCGCCAAGCTATTCTGGCATCACCCTTGAACTATCATGGTCGATCCTTATCTTGCTGTGGTGTGTCTGGGGTAGAATGAGTTAAGGAGTTAATTTTAGACATTTGGAATCAACGTCTAAATAGCCGAAGCCTATACACTCCGCGAGTAAAACCGTTCTAAAATGAGTAGCCCAGCGACGGGCGGGCGGGCGTCCCCAATGCGCAAAAGATCATCGGGCCGACGTCGGCCGCCGTTGGCCCGCGCACGGCTGTGTGTTGGCCAACCGGCGGCCGACGACAGCCCGATGGCCTTTTGCGCATTGGGTCTCCTCCCTGAGACGCGCGCCAGACGCCGGACTAGTTTCGGGTCCGAATTAATGAATATTTGTGTTGAGCAAGGAGCAAGTGACACCTCATGCCGGACAGACCGCGATCCTGAATGACCAGGGTCCGGTGAAGTGGTCCTCGTGTTGGACAAGGCAAGTGTCCGTCCAGCCAGCCGGCAAGTCATGATCTCAGGGCCTTCAGCCAGCTCCTCCATTCTAGGAGATGAGTAGACTTTAAGGTGCACGTGCGCACACAGAAGCCTACAGCACAATCTGTGCTTTAGTTGGCAGCGATTGGTTCTTTGCGCGATGCACATCATCATACCCGGAGGAGATGGGCGAGGTTTGAGTGTGTGATTGATCCAGAAGTTTTAATTTCAGGACACCATCCCGCGCGGAGAAGTGCCGGGAAGATGGACTGATGGCAACTACTTCTGGGCGTGAACCCTCGATGATCTCCTGCATTTGAGGAACGGATGCACATCAGGAAGATTTTAGCCAGCAAGAGGTTTTGGTCCTCGTGGGCCCCTGCATTCTCCAGTGGATCATCTGGGTCTAAACCTATGGCAGACGGAACAGGTTCGCTGTTTGTCACTGATATCAGGAGCCTCGTGCCACGAGAGACCGCATCAAGGGGGACTGATTCATAGAACAAGCTGAGCGAGTGATAGCCAGTGGTTTCCGATATGGAACCCACCCTTGACCACTTGTGTAGTATTGTTTTCTGGGGTCATAGGGTCCCGCAAGTCACTCCATCGTGTCGACAAGGAAAGTCTGGCCATTCCTGGGTGCGCACGGGGCAGGAAAATGTTTTTAACCCCGACACACCGTAACAATATAATTGATCGACCCTGATAGTTCAAGGGTGGTGCCAGAATAGCTTGACGCCTATGGGAGCCAAGCTATTCTGACACCACCCTTGAACGATCATGGTCGATCTGTCTCTATTGATTGTAATGCAGTCTTTAGATGACAAGTGCAAAATCTGGGTAAGTCGACGTTGCGGCATAATGGGTTAGGTCTCTCAGACAGCTAGGTCTCCCTGACAGCAAATGTTGGGTCCCCTGACAGCGGCTGTAAGTCTCCCCATGAGGCTAATTTGTATAGGTTCTATTAATCGTGTTTGCGGCTTTCATATAACATTTTCCTTGAGAAAATATAAGAAATCTGCGTTTTCAAATACTTAAGAAAAAAAGAAAATGCATACCTTGGTTCATTTTTTTAAATTTACTTACTTAAGCCGAAAGAAAGAACGATAAATAGCTCACATTAATAGAATCATTTAACTTTTGTTTAATTTAATTACAAAGTTTGAACATCATAAAATAGAAGACTTTGCTAGAGAGTTCCCTCGTTATACATAATAGGGACGGTCGCACACCTCTGTGACGTGTGCCTACTGGTGCGAATTGTGATTAGAAGACTGAGTAGGGAAATCTTAGTTGAGGCGAAACAACAATGAAAAACCATTTTATTGGAGAATTTTATATATCAACGCCCGCCCATAGAAGGAAACTTTAGTTCACTTCCGGTGTAATTTCTTTCAAATTTGACAACTGGTCAAAAAAATCGTTTATAAGTTGTATACATAACTGGTACAGCCTAATCAACACAAATGAATGAATGGATAATATATTATTTAATGTCTCTTCTCATCTTAGTGATTTTAGACCAAAAAGAAAAATCCTCTTTAAACTTGAAACGTAATGAACTATGCATGCTTTACAAACGTTTACCTGTAGGAGTCTGACATAATAATTTAACTATATTTGATGTTGTACTGGTATGTAAAATATCATTGATGTTTCCCACTAGATCATCAACATTTACAGCATTTTTTCTAAAACATATGTGTTGTAATAGGGCATTCGAGTATTATATGATGAACAAAAAGAGGTTCAGAACATTTACGTTACATCTTTAGAAAATTTTTGTTTTCCAGGAGTTAATCGTAGTTTGTATATTAGAGTTGCTAATTTCCTTGAACAAGCTGGAATATTACTTTTACCTTTTATTTTACCTTTTTGTATTGATTTGTAATCTCAGTGTAGATTGCGTGTATCGATAAAGTCAGGTTGTTATGTATGAGTGTGTTTTCTTCCTTCTCAGGATCGCTTTTTGTTAGCCTGTCACATATTTCATTCCCCAAAAATCAGTCCCACAGCGTGAATCAACACAAATTAAACCCTTAATTTGTGGTTAGCACACAAGCGTTCGGACTTTAAATCTCTTTTAAACCAGAAGTTTAATGGCCTTCTGTGTAACTCCGTGATGATACCGCGTCTATGAATGCAAATGATCGACTTGAAAACAAAACCCAGCATGCAAAAGGCTGTTGGCCCGAGGGCCTCTGCGTACTGGAAACAGTCAACGTGTTCAGTTTACAGAAACGTCATCGATTTTAATATTTTTATACATCACTTCAAAAAAGCAAATTGTATTGATTCTTGGCGTTCAAGTGATGGACAGTGAAATAGAAAGGAAAAAAAAATCACATCTCTGAACCTAACGAACTTTGTGAGACTACACAGCTGCTGAGTTTATATTTTTTTGCAACAATTAAAAAATCGCACAAACTGATTGATTTTTATGCGTGTAATGGCGTCTAATTGGCGTGCGATGGAGACCGAAATTGTAAAACCCACAAAAAAACCTATGAACTTGACGACCTACTCCAATTCGCATAAGGTCTTCGGGCCGACGTCGGCCGCCGTTGGCCCGCGCACGGCCGTGCGAGGGCCAACGGCGGCCGACCTCGGACCGACGGCCTTTTGCGCACTGCGTCGGGAGCACGCCTGTCTCTCCTCTCGGGCACTTGCCAGTTTTTGTGTTTGTCAACATTTGTGTATGCGTGCAGGATGCAGGTATGTCGAGAGACATGACACCTGTCATTACGCACGCCTCTGCCTTTCCTGACCCTTTCAAGTCAAGCGCCAACTGCTAAGGAATAGTGCCTGATTAGCTTGGCACCTGGGAAGTCACCAGGCTAATATGGCACTACCCATAAGGTGTCATGGTTGGTCCATTCCCCGCCAGATGGCAGTAAAAAAAGAAAGAAGCATGCATGCATGCATCCATCCATCCATTTCTGTCCGTCCGTCCGCCCGTCCGTCCGTCCGTCTATCTATCCATCAGTCAGTATATTAACGGCTGTTTTGTTTTGTTTGTGGAGTTATCTATTCGTCAGTTAGCCCTTTCACTGCCGAGAAAAACGGACACCACACTACTGTGAAAGGTATAGAAGAATGGTGGGGCCTCAAGTGGATCTAAGCCTCTTCCGTGCTGAAACCACTTTGTATCCGTCGTTCATGGGATGACTGGGGCTTAAACCGATTTCAGACGTACCGCAACGTACGTACAGTGGTAGTGAAGGGGTTAAACAGCTCAGTCAAATTTCCCTCAGACTAATCGACTTCATTATTATTATTATTATTTTAAAGAAAGAAAGTATAAGTTTTGCGTACATAAAAAATATCTTAATGTTAAGTTTAATTCGTTGTCGACGAGTGTACCGTTTTAACCCATATACAGAGGCTAAAAGCTTCAAAATTGTGCACTGCCATATGCAAGCTACCTTATAGTACTTACAGATACGGATATAGACCAATGGCTTTAGTTCAAGCGTGGTGCCAGAATAGCTTGGCGCCCAGAGGCGCCAAGCTATTCTGGCGGCAGTACCCTGAACTATTTTAGTCAAACTTATTTCACACACTGGTTATTCCGAATGATAAGGGTTAGAGCGTTGTCCGCCGCGCTCTCTTGACTGTGACCTTGGAGTCCAGAAGCGGTCTCTGTAAAGACAGAGGACTTTTGCGCCGGGCTTATCTCGTCTCTCAGTTGCGTTTGTCCTCAGGATTAGCGGGATGGCGGTGTCAGAATATCCCCGTGGCCATCCTTCTCGGCTTTCTGGCTCCAGCGCCAAACCCGTTTATCTGGAAAGGGCACGGAGGCGCGTGTTATTTGTCGGATATTGGAGTCCATGCGGATAGTTTCTACGTCTTGCATCGGCAAGGCTAACGGCATTTGTATTTCAGTGAATCCCTTTAGTCGGGGAAGATATGTGTAGTGCGGAAATTTCATGCTGCGGGTGTTCATCTTCTCCCAGTGTGTGTGATAGATCAGCAGCCGCGAAGTCTGTGGCGAGTTTGAGGTCGTACCCTTATCGCCTCCCCTGCCAACGTACGTACATTTCGTTTCTAAAATCTGTGTTCACCTAAAAGCCACAGCTGTCCAAGGAACATGGACACAAAGTGGTATCGGCAAGAGGCATAGACCCTCATGAGCCCCCGCAGTCACGGGGGCTCATGAGGATCTATGCCTCTTGCAGTTAGTGTAATAGCGCTAACTTTGTCTTGGTAGTAAACGGGGTAAATATCAATAGTCCCTTTCAATTCGAGGACGACTGATTCCGATCTCTGCGAACAACACGCAAAGATTCTTATGCGTCCTTGCAGCTGCAGGGACCCATGACTGTGCGCTCTGCACATGCGAGGGCTGACGGCCGAGGGACTGTTTGGTGGGGTCACCGATCAGGAATCAGTTTGAAGAAATTATTTCATTCCTTCTCAGCGGCCAACGCTTTGCCAGTGTTTGCACAAATTTCGGTGTAAAAACTGGGCAGTCGATCTTTGTGACATTTGGGATTTTAATGGATTTCAAACGCTCCAGTAATGCATCCCAGTAGCCAGTCTCCGGCATGCGATGTTCCGTTGCTTATAAAACAAACTTTTACTTTAACTTTTATTTTTAATTTCTGAGAATGCTTGTTCTGAATTGAGAGGGCGGGGGGTGGGGGTGGGGGTGGGTTGGGCTGGAGACAACAACTCGAAATCAGAGGAAACTTGGTGGCCTAAATTCACAACAGTTTCTTGAAATGTCTGTATGTCCCGAAAATAAATTTTTAACTCGTTCAGCTCCGACACACCACTGCAAGATATGGCTCGGCCATGATATAGGCGACAAGCTATTCTGGCACCACCCTTGAACTATCATGGTCAATCTGTCCCCTGCTTTGTAATGCATTCCTCAGCGGGCAACTCCAAAATGTGGGTATTTCGTACCTGGAGCGCAGTGAGTTAATGCCGTTTTGCAACAGTAAGGATTTGGTGTTTGACGTATGGAAGGCAGGAGGGAAGAGGAGCTGATTGGAGATGAGGGGATGGGGGGGGGGGGGGGGATGAAAAGAAAATTAGGCTTTAGTGTGTTTTTTGTTGAGTCCGTTTGTTGAGTTCATTAGTTGAGCTGATTTGGGAAGAAGACAATAATTTTAACTCATTCAACTCGGACACGCCACGGCAAGACGTGTATCGAGCGTGATAGTTCAAGGGTTGTGCCAGAATAGCTTGAACTATCACGCTCGATCTGTTTCCAGAAGTGTAACACAGTCTTCAGGTGGCAAATTCAAAATTTGCGGATATCGGTCCTGGAGCAGAATGTGTTAATGAGGGTCACATTTAAACATGGGTGCGAGTAATAATGGCACTGGGCGAAGACTGGACAGATTTTGGTAGATGTGTAAGGGGTTATGTTCAATGCAGGTGGAGGTGCTAATAGGGTGAGGGTCAGAACCGATCAGTTACGTGCGCCCAAAACTGATTTATCGTCAACTGTCTCCAACGTCAGAGGCACGCACTTCATAATGCCCAGCCGAACCCTTCAGGGACTTAATCCCTCCCTCCTCGTGTGAGTCAACCAGCGAACCCTGTGCTGTCTGCAAGAGGCACAGATCCACATGAGCCCCTGCAGCCGCAGGGGCTCATGTGGATCTGTGCTTCTTGTTGACATTGATCCATATCACTTTCATTCTGTGCTTTTCGAATTTTGGATGTCATCGATGTTTTACCCTTCACGTATCAGCAACAACATTAAACCATGACGACTTTCGAGCAGGGATATAGACAAATCGAGAGACACCGATTCAACAAGAGGCATAGGTTATCGTGACCCCCTGATACAGCTAGGGCTCATGAGAATCCATGCCTCGTGACTATAAAAAGAAATTTTGAGCGCCCACGTATGATGGCTTCTGATCCTTTAGACCAATTTTTTTTTTTTTTTTGGTCAATCGTCTGAGGAACAGAGACATGAATAGCACCGATTCGTTCAAAAATAGGCATAGACTCTCCAGAGCATCTGCAGTTGCAGGGACCCATGTGAATCTATGCCTCTTGGAGATGGAATGTGTTCCATGGCTCCTGCCCCCCTTGACGGAGCTGTCTTGTCGGCCCGGCCCTCGGGCGACCAGGGCGGCGGGGCAATAAATCATACACAGTCTGTTTGCCGAGGTGAAATTAAAACGGACCCTTGCGTTTGGGTCGGGGCACACCCTGAAGGCTCAGCAGCGCGATTTCCTAGGGATTATCTCCCCTGCATGGGCAGTGATCTCCCGTGACTCGCAGGGAGACTGAGTTGTCTCGCTTTGTTTTCTTCTTCTTCATCTTTCGGTGGTGCCCTGGTACTGAGATAAACCCCTGGCGGTGTGTGGCGAAGATAGTGGTGACTTGAACCATAACCATGAGCGATAGAAACGTAGAGAGTTGGGTAGCTAACTGTGTATCGGAGCACCAAATATGCAAACCCAAATGTGTGCTGGTCTGTGATGTTGCACCTTACGGCTGCGCTTTCAGGCGTAAGGTGAAAACGTCACAAATCAGCACACAAATGTCGCTACAAGAATGTATTCTACAAAACCATTTCATGGCATGTTACAAATGTGATTGGAGATGGATCGAGATGGATGGGTCGACAGCGATTAGCCAGTGTAGTTCTTGATTTTCGCGCTAGCGCTAAATGTTGATTAGGAACCTTTGGCCTCAGCGTAATCAAACTGCAACAATTCAAATTCAGATACTTTATTGATCTTTGTTTGCTGTTCAACAAAGTATACTGACGAACAAAAGATATGCGACATTTTTGGAATCATCGGAAACACTGAAGTGTTTCCGATGATTCCAAAAATGTCGCATTTCTTTTGCACGTCAGTATACTCTTCTCCGGGCACAACTGAAGCAGGTCGGGCTCCAACCTTGAAATGTCTTGGTGTACCCCGCAGCTGGTGCAAGATTTGACGTATCCTCCTCTTTTGTAAGTCTTCGTGTCCGGGTCCGGGTCGGCCATGTGAGAGGTCCTGGTGCCAACATGGGGACAGAGTTAATGGGTGTTGCATAAGTGGAACTGGGAAAACGGAACAGAGTAGGGCTCAGTTGAAGGACACAGTTCCCTGTAATCAGCCCCCTTTTTATCTGCATAAAAGCATAGACTCTCATGAACACTGTGCCACACAAAAAAAAAACTTCAAAAAAAAAAAAAAAAAAAGTCGCGTACCATGCATAAAATAGACGTTGATGACCAAGTCTGGCACCTGCAAGAGGCATATATTCTCATGATCCCCTGCTTTCGCAGGGCCTCATGAGAATCTATGTCTCTTGCTGCCAGAACTCAGTCATTTTACATGCGTTTATATTCTTTTTTTTTTTTTACATTTCTCAAGCAGGGTCAGTTATCTGTTTTGAAATCACGGCTAAGCGAAAAGGAAAATTCTCCACACTGTCTTCTAGTCACGTTCAGGGTATTTATTCCGCGCAACGACACGAAGACATCACACTGGTTGTCTGCGAATCCAAGGAGGCGACCAGTATGACGAGACGTATGTTGAAGGCCAACTACCGCTGTAACCGTTCAAAGATACACTTCTGTAACGGATGGTTACGAAACGCTACATACAGGTCTAGTTAATCTTCATTTAGACACAGGACAATCAAGTTCAGCACAGGTCGTCTTTGATATCAAGTAATTTGACAATGACTCTACTCCGTTTTATAAATACAATGCTTTCAGTACGAGAAACAACTAAAAAAAATAGATTGACGCGCTAACGGCTGAGAATAATAAATAAGTGCAATTACGCGTGTGCTTTTGCTGCGTGTCCCAACTGCTGTTAAAGTTCATTAGGTGTGTCGACAAGGCATAACAAACACACATGTTGCTGAACTGCGTCTTCAAATTTACACGTAGTGGTACTTTAACTATCTGTAGTCTTGCTGTGAGGTGTCTGTCTACTCTGGCACAGTAGCGCTCATCTCTAAGTGGGCGTGAAGACGAGATATTTTCGGGCGAAGGTTGAGACGAAAGTGATGATAAATTCACGTCACCTCGGATTCGAACTCATATGCCACAGGCTGGGGTGGAGAAACTGCATTTTAATCCCTTGACTGCCGGGGCAAGGCGAACGCTACTCATCTGCCAGAGACATAAATCCTCATGAGCCCCCGCAGTCGCGGGAGCTCACGCGGATTTATGTCTCTTGTTAGTCCTGTGTTTATGTCTCTTGTTAGTCCTGTGTTCCTTATGTCCATTTGTTGTCCCATTACATTTGTGTTCTTCACGCGCATGTCGGTCAGTGTGCAGTGTTTTAAGACGCGAGATCCGCGTCCACTAGCAGTCAAGGGGTCGCAGTACAGTATTGTATTTCTTTTAGTCACTGCAAAACAAGACAAAGTCTCCTTTTACAGTGACCAGAAAGAAAAAAAAAAAACACTAAAATACCGCACGCTGATAAACATAGAGACTAATTGTTATACAGCGACTAGAGGAAATAAAATACAGTACTTTGCTGCTAAGTATTTTTTTTAATGCATTTTTTCCCCGCCAGCCTGTGGTATACGCCTGTAGACCGACATGGAGATGACTTAAAGCTAATTTTAACACGGTTTCGGTGTCTTATGTATTTAACTCCTTCATTGATGAGAAAAAGTGAACACAATCCACCTGCAAAAGACATAGATCCTCATGAGCCCCCGCGACCGCGGGGGCTCATGAGGATCTATGTCTCTTGCTTGCTGAGACCAAGTTGCATCCATGTTACGTTACGGTTGTGGCTTTTGGGTCGTTGAATGGACAAATATGTCAGAAACAAAATATACCTCCAGTGGCAGGGAAAGGGTTAAACGTTTGTGGACACAACAATGAATTAAGATTCACGTCACTTCGAGTTTCATCTCATATGCCTATAGCCTGACACAAAAATAATTTGAAATGAAGTCTACCCCGGTTTCGATTTCATATGCCTACAGGCGCGAAAAAGAAAATTGACTTAAAAATTCTTACTGTGTTAACCTTGTGTCTTGCGGCGGGGTCCTCCGCCAAAGAAAGCAGTATGTATCTAGACTGTCCTAGAGTGTAAATTTTATGGCTGTACTGAGTGACACAGGTAAACAAAAGATAGAAAAGGGGAATAGCCAAACAGACGAACGAACAGACATTAGACAGATGGACACACGTATGAGTCTGTTTGAGCGTTGTTGTTTTTCCAATTAACTTTTCAACAAGACATATTTTAGTACAGCACTTAGAACAAAAGTGATCACCAAACGGCTTGGTCCTAATGTATTTTAGAATTTAGTTGGCTTCAATCCCAACGGTTTAGCCACTACCCTCCGGGGATCATGGAGATGACCTGTTTACAAGTTGAAACATATTACCCTGTTCAGGCCTTAGTGACCACTGACTGCATCACTGATGCTGAAACTATGATAAGCTATGCACGGATCAGACGTATTGCAAGACCAAGGCATTACACATTCAACATAGAGAGCGTGAAGTTTACAGCAGTTAACATTTCAGTGTCAGTGTCTCTGAGTGGGGCTCGATTAGGGTAAAGTTTAGTATGTTTAAATGGGTCATGTTAAAAATTTCCCGAGGGCAGCGGCTAAACCATCGCTGTTATGACTAACGGAAAAAATAAAAATAAAAAATAAATTAGGACCAAGTTTGGTGATCATCTTTTCTTCTTGGAGTTGTCGTGAAATCAACTGCGTTCAAAAGTTATTTGTAAAAAAGCACGAGGCAAGCTTTGCTCAAACGGACTATACAACCAAGATTGAACAAATGAAACAGCAAACACACACACACATACACACACACACACACACACACACACACACACACACACACACACACACACACACACACACACACACACAGACACACACACACACACACACACACACACATACACACACACACATACACACACACACACAAACTGTACAGTCTTTAGTCTGGTATATTCAAGAGTCTAGAGTTAATACCAAACCCGGTTAATAGGTTAACCCATTCGAGACGTGCCACATCCGGATACGCGGCGTAAAGCCGCGTATCTGGGTGCAGCACATTTCGAATGAGTTAAGAAAATAACCTGGACTGAAAGAAACACGCTGCGAAATAGCAAGGACAGATCGGTGAACAGCATATTTCTTTGTATTTAGCAGTCACTCTTGTGGGCTTGGTGGATATCTTTTTATTAACCCTTTGGCTGTCGGTAGCGGTTTTTGTCGCGGTGATTCCTAGCGGAATCATCTCCTACCGGAATCATCCCGACAAAAACCGCTACTGACAACCAAAGGGTTAAAAGTTCCTATTTGTCCAGTTCGCGTCATCTTTTTCAGCATCGTTGCGAATTATGATGTTTGATTATAAACAGTTTATCGTGACAATCACTGTCCATAGCTTGTTCAATATCAGTCGATAGCATTTGTAAAATGATCTACATGTACTTCTAGCCGCTCACTGAACTTATTCATATCTGTGTTCTTCGAAAGTATTGGTTGACTAACAGGAAATCTTCGATAGCCTCAAAGACATAATCTGCTTCTACACAGTCTATTTCGCTTACGAGAGGAGAAGAGAAGATAATATAAGTTATTGGTAGCAGGGGTTTGCTAAACGGACCCTTGTAGACCTAAGGGGTACAATGGTTCCTTTGACTTCCAGAAGACCTACAAGGGTCTATGCATCAAGCCCCTGCTACCCGCAATAACGTACTTATTTGTTTTCATTCCTCCTCAATTTTCGTAAAAGACATCAAGAAGAAATCTTCCGACCTGGATCACGCTAGACACGACTGACGTCAAAGGCATATACATTTATACATAATAGACTTATGACGTAATTTAAAATATTTCATGACGTTGCCATCTCCAGTAGCGTGCTTGTTGTTTCGAACAACACTAAGTAACTTTTTACTTTAGAACGTTTTGGTGATCTTTCATAGAACAAAACTCGCATCCAAGATGCGTCACAAAGAGGGCTTCAAAGAAGACCGCCATTTTTCGCTACAAGGGTTATTTGTAGCTGGGTCATGTGGTACAGTTTAAGCTAAAGAGATTGATCGTGTGACGTAGGGATGAAAACAAGATAGTTTATTGCCGTATGTTTCCACGTAAAAAACAACAAAAGAAAAAAAGCCCAACAAAACAACAACAACAACAACAACAACAAAACATTGGAATGTGTCTTGATGTTACACCTGACATCGTGTCGCCATAGGCCGGCGCCATTTTTAATATAATAATAATAATAATAATAATACCGTTATTATATAGGCGCTTTTTCTCAATTTTTGGGGAAATCGACTCAAAGCGCCGCGCCTGAAACCCAACACACACACTCACGAAACAGACACGGATTTACGCCATTTAAGACAAACACAGTACAAGACAAACGAAGGGCCAGTCAGCTACTGAAGTTACAGAAAATTTTTGATCGCTTGTATTTGAAATTTGTAAAAGTGGCCTGAGACCGGTACCAAAGTGCGGGGGGGGGGGGGGGGGGGGGGTGGAAGAACCGGAGTACCCGGAGAAAGAACCCCCGACGGTCCGCCCGAATTAACGGTGACACTTACCAGAGGAGAAAAGTCCAACGCCGGAACCCGGTATCGAACCGCGCACCTTTGGCATTGGTGGCAGGCGCCTTAACCACTGCGCCACGGACCGCCCCGTATAACTACTACGGATGTAACAAAAGTCGGATATTACAACACTTTTTTTTTCAGAGTTCTTACTACAGCGAGATGTAATTTATTTTGCTTATAATTAGCAGACTTCGGACATAACGACAAGAAAATTGGGTCCACGTGCCATTTGTTATATCCGACCGCCTACTGTATTTTAAGTAGTAATTAAAAGGTTAGCAAACATAAAGTAGTAATTAACCCCTATACACCTCATGTGCGAAATTTGACTCACAGTTTTCTTTTTGTTGTAATTTCACATCATAAAAATTCCTAACGTGGAAAAAAAACCGACGCGTGAGTGTCTCTTTATGCCAGTGTTACGTTTTGCGTTGTATTGTACACATCTCTGCGTATTTCTCCGCCTGCGAGTTGACATAAATAAGCCTGACCCTTCAACAGTGTAAATTTGTTCTGTGTCGGAGCTGTGAACACATCTTTCACGGCAAATATACAGGGAAAACACGGACTGGAGACTTTTCCAATCAGTCTCTGGTAACATGCGAGAAAGGAAAACGAGCTTTAATGAGATTTCAAAACCTGCCCCCGGCCGGGTGGTCTCCTCCACGGTTACTCCAAGCAGTAAGCAAGAAGCCGTTGGGCCGGCTTCGGCGATCTTTGGCCTGCGCTGTGCGCGGGCCAAAGACCGCTGAAGTCGGCCCAGCGACCTCTTGCCAACAGGGTCACTTCCTGAAATAACCAAAATACTCTTGATGTAGGACCCAGAAAACTTTCGCCAACAATACACGGTGTAAGAGCCGGATTATGGCCCTAGAAATCGGCGAATAATAAAAGTAAATTTGAACGCTTAGAAAGACAAAGAAGAGTGAAGGTTGTAAAGTTTTTGCTTGCGCCTCTCTAGGTGTTCCGAGTGCGGACTTGAGCAAATTTGATTCCATCTTATCGGCCGCCATGGTGTTTAGCAGCGACAAACATGACACAATGTCCCCTCGTGCTGCAGCCCTCGGGGCCCCATCTTACCCCAGTTCTCTCCCTTACATCGCTCCCGGGCGGCTTCTCTCTGTTTCGCGGCTTCTGCTTCTTGGGTGGCGGTGTTTTGAGCGGGCAGTTCTCGTTCGGTTTTGGTTTAATCATTTGGGATTTTTCACACTTTATGGATACACTGATAATATAGCGTATCACTTTACGGCCGGTGAATCTAGACTGTGCTTGACGGTATGTATATATTGGGAATATTTTTTTCACCATGACTGTCCGTGCGCTTAAGTTCAGCTACGCGTGACTTTGGCATTCTTGAAGTTCGTACTCATGTTATGACAGTAAAATCTGTAGGTAGGGGCATCGACACCGCGTACAACACAATAGCGTGTCACGTTTTGACTTTAATACGCGTAGATTGCTTACGTCAGTGTTATCAGTGATGTAAGTTATCGATGTCAAGAAAATAATAGCCTTGGATTTCAAAGTAGTATTCAAACGTTATATTTGAATAATGAAAAAAAAAAATATTCATTTTATTTTATTATAATTTTTTTTTTTTTACAAGTTGTATAAAAACAATGTTGCTTGCGCGTGCTCCAGAGCCCTAAGGTCCACTATCACAGACTAGCACACACGTCATCGACCTACTTCACACCTTCACTGCTGGAAAAAAAATGCAAACACGGCCACCAAATGCAAGAGGCAAAGAACCTCATGAACCCCCGCGGATGCGGGGGTTCATGAGGTTCTTTGCCTCTTGCTGACCCTAGTCACATCCTTTTTAGAATACCCCTGGCATGTCTCTTCATGATCCATGGTTTGTGGATTTATGCAGTGTTGAATTTGCCCTGCTTTCAAACACACAATTGTGCGTCCACTGGGATTAATACCGCACAACATTGTCTTCTGCGTCGAAAGTATTTTGAAGAATTGTGTCTGATCCGTGTCACTTCGAATCCAGACACGCAGGTCTCTGAAATAGTTTTCAAACTTTATGCTAGAGATAAATTATATTTTATAAACGATAGAAGAAGAAAAAATTTGAATGCCGCTTGAAGTATTTGGGACGGTTTAAAATAAATATTAAAATGATCATGATCACCACACCTCTTAACGTCGAAAACGGAATGGCCATCGGGACTGCTATGATTGTGGTGACATGGAACACACTGTTAATAAATTTAAAAAAGAAACAACATACTGATGTGATCAATTTTATTAAGCAAACAGAGGAGACGGGAAGCAAACTTAAAAGCAATAAATCACATTTTTTAGATGTTTTCTGTTTGCAGAGATCAACCTTTAACATTTATTTATTTATTTATTTATTTATTTATTTATTTATTATATTAAAAAAAATATTTTATTCATTGTAACGTCCGCTATACCAAAAGTCAGATATGGCAACGCATTGTTTGAGGTGCTGACTACACCTTTTCTCTGTAAAGTACTCTGCACGCAAAACAACAACCACAGCCAAAACATTTCCATCCCCTATAATGCTATGTCCGACGTTACGTGACTGTACGATCCACTTATTTACACTGCGGTCACTTTATCTTGAAAAGCCTCTAAGACAGAAAACAAGAATTCGGATTACACACAATCCGTGTTTGTGATTTCTTAATTGTTCCGAGTGAATTATTAAGAAATATTAATTTACGGTGACGATTCCTTTGTTATGCGAAGGTAGGGCAGACGTGTCGCTCTATTTTGTTTATATTTGTACTGACGAGCAAAAGAAATGCGACATTATTGGAATCATCGGGAACACTAATTGATTCCCAAATTGTCGCATTTCTTTTGCTCTTCAGTTGTTATTTTTTCTTCATGATTTTTTTTCTTGTTTTGTTTTCTTAGATACGATTTTATCAAAAATAGATTGTTATTTTCATTCTCCGTAAAAAATGTTAATTACAGAGAATTTCTAGGATTCATACCATATGCACTTCATGGTATATTTTCTTTTCATATCTGTTAAGTACTACACTGTCTAATTTTACGAATTCACGTTACTTTTTTACACAACCTACATTGTCAGCTTTCAGTTATTTTTTATCTTCTAAGTTTAAGGAGCGTTTGTGTGTGTGTGTGTGTGTGTGTGTGTGTGTGTGTGTGTGTGTGTGTGCGTGCGTGCGTGCGTGCGTGCGTGCGTGCGTGCTTGCGTGCGTGCGTGCGTGCGTGTGTGTGTGTGTGTGTGTGTGTGTGTGTGTGTGTGTGTGTGTGTGTGTGTGCGCGCGTGCGCGCGTGAGGGCTTGACAAACAGGTGGCGTTAACTTGCGTTTGTACATTTTCGAAATATTCCTAAATAACGTCATTGAATAATTTTTGTTGTTGTTGTTGTTGTTGTCATTGATAAATATACATTTATGAAACAACGCGATACTGTTATTCCTGGGGTTGAATTTTGTCTAAAAAATAAACAAATAAAATAAAAATAAAAAGGCATTAGAAAGTCAAAATATACTTTAATGAACTTTGCTTTAAAATGTTTTAAATTTTTAAGTGAAACAATCTAACCAACGCCTGCTTCGCGTTCTTCTCACTGACCGACATTTTTAAAAAATGATAACAACAACAATAATATAATAATAATTATAATATAAATACTACAATTAATATTAATAATACACGTGATATTCATATTAATTGTACGTTTTAATTTCGTAGCAGTAATAGTAGTTTGATATTATTATTATTATTATTATTATTGTTATTATATTGTACAGTTTTTACGCGAGGTTTCTGTCACAGATTTACAATATTTAAAACAACAACAACAACAACAAAACGCTTTTCCTTCCATGAATTCGGAATTATTTGTTATTAATAACATTTATATTCTCGTGGGCTTTTACAATTTCCAGAAAGGTACGACTCATGTAAATAAAAATATACACACACTTCTTGAGTGTAATCCATGACCGACAGGTAAATCATATACAAATTAAATTATGCCTGACCTCCCGTCACGCACAATAAATCACTCGTGCTCAGTTCGACCGATAAAATGCGAGCTTTAGCTCGCGTTGTATCGGTCGAAATGAGCACGAGTGATTTATTTTGTGTAACGAAACGTCAGGCATAATTTAGTTTATTTTTTACAAAAACGAACAAATTTGAAAATGTTTTTTAACCTCAGAATCGACTTTCTTTCTTTCCGAAGTGGTGCGTCGCCACAGTTGGGTGGCTCTTACTTTGACCCCGCCTCAGTATAGCTGATCGTTATGTGGCATTACAGCGAAATGGTCAGCAGTGCGGTGGAGATAGCACAACCCGTATCACCACGGGTGAATCGAGACAGCCTCGAAAGGCACGGGTGGGGGCAAAGCGTGCGAGGTGTATAACAAAAATAACTCGCTCTGCGTTGTCCAAATATATTGCGAATCGTTCTGCCTTTATTGTTTGCAGTCCCTAAGGTTCAGATTCCGCTGTGTGTGTGTCGTTGTCTGAATTCTAAGCTTCCATTTTTTGATACCATGATGGGCCATGCTAGTCCAAGGGTGGTGCCGTATTGGCTTAGCGCCTGAAGGCGCCAAGCCATTACGGCACAACCCTTGAACTATCATGTTCGAGTCATCTTCAGCTGTAGCGTTTCAGTGCTGGATTGATTATCCCTTACACCGCAAGGAAATTCATTTTTTTGTGTGTAAAGTTATTTATACCATTAGGCGCCATAGTGAGCAACATCTAGCTGCAAGAGACATAGATCCTCATGAGCCCCCGCAGTTGCGGGGGCTCATGAGGATCTATGCCTCTTGTGAACATCAGTTTTTACCCATGTTCCTTGGATGACTGAGGCTCTCTCTGGTTGCGTAATGACAAAGACTGCATAAACACAATGTGCATCAACGGGCACTGAAGGCCTCTAACGGTGCTCTTCGCATTAATATAGACGCCAAGCTTACAAGAGTACAATAGGACGAAACAATCAAAGACCAAGTTATTCTGGCACCACCACTAAACCCATCTCGCCAGAGCTGGATGTTTAAATCTGGTTGACAGCAATTGGTGCATATTGCATTTGAATGCAAAGCTTTCTCAAAATACATAAGGGCGGAACCGGCGATGAGGACACCATATTCTAGCATCGCACCTGAACTGTCATGGTCAGTCCATCTCCTTATGTGTGCCAGGCCTAAAATGAATCGAATCAGGTTCACAGAGAACCGTGTGCATTACATGTGCACGCCAGTTTTACACCGGCACTACACAAGGGCGAAACATTAAGGACGTACAACATGAAGATCCGGCAAAAATCATGGAAGGGAATATGGACATTGAGAAAACAAGTTTTACAAAAAAAAGTGACGGAAGGGAATATGGACACAGGGGAAAAAATCCGGTAAAATTATGGAAGGGTATGATGGGGGGACTGTTTGCCTGCCAAACTGTGTGTGTCACAGTCCATAAGCCAGCATTGTTTCAGGGATATTAGTTGTATTGATTGCTGCCAATTGTCGTTTGATTAGTGAAGGCTTACAGGAACAGTGCGCTCGCCTGCTGTCGCAACCGTCCTGAACATCCGCTGACCTCCTCCGTAAGAAAAAACACAGTGTATATGGTGAGATACCAGTAAGTGACATAGATCCTCATGGGCCCCTGCTTCCAGCTCGGGCTCATGAGGATCTATGCCCCTTGCAAGTGGAACGTGTTTGTGTTGGAGTGTCTGCTTTTTCAGTGAACGCCAGAGGACCTCCTCCGCATGACATAACACAGATGCATGCGGGGGAAGTTTGTGTATACACGTGGCGTATCTACATAACAAGTATGAGGCATAGGTCATGTGAGCACATGCATAAATGTGGCTAACCTCTTTATTGCCAGCGGAGGGAGGGAGCCAGAGATCTCCCGCCGTCAAAGGAACACGGATGCACAATGGGTTCAGCAAGAGGTATAGATCCTCACGAGCCCCCGCGACTGCGGGGGCTCGTGAGGATCTATACCTCTTGAATATGAATGGAACTGAAGGGTTAATCCGTACCAACAAAAAGAATAGATCATCATGTTAACCTGCAAGCAGGGGATTATGAAAATCTATGGCTCTTAGAGATAAAATAAAAACCATGATGAATCTATGCCAGAGAGATGCATAGATCCTCATGTGCCCCTTTGAGCAGGGACCCATGAAGATCTATGCCTCCTGCAGACGGAAGGTGTTTTCTGTATGGGCGTCTCCGCCATTTTCAATCGGGGCACGTTCACCACGCCATCCTGACGGAGCTGGTAACTATGACAACGGCACGAACCAGGCGCAGCAGCAGCGGGGACACCGCGAGCATCCTCATCAGGGCGACATCGATCTGAGCGTACCCACCTTTTGTTCTGCACCCACCCTCCCCCCCCCCACACACACACACACCCTCCATCCCACCCACCCGGATCTTCCATGGCACCCACCCAACCCAGTAGTTGCTTTTTTTGTTTGTTTGATAAGGTCCTGACAGCAGTAATATCCAGTACTATGACGCGAAAAAAGCAAATCATTGAACTCATCTATACCTGTGGGGCCCTGACTCCGATGAACACCTGTAATTTGCACCTGCGGGAGGTAGGCCTACCTGTAGTGGGTGCTGGTCCGTGATTTTGTTACCTTAAGGCTCTAAGCAGTAAGGTCGAAAATCACTGACAAGCATGCACGCGTAACGACCTTGCATCCAGACAATGGTGCACCAGAGTCATCAATACGATACTGGTACCGCGTCCAAGCGATTAGTTCGGGGCACGCCCACGGCACCGAAGTGATGATGGACGGCTCTAACGGGCGGGTTATGTGGGACAGGGACAGCTATTGCCTATAGAGTAGGGCCTGAAGACTGGTCAATTTAGACTCTCTGCAACTATTACCTGGACCTTTCAACAGACATGCTATATAGGGCAAGCCCGTCTTTTTGTCTGGACTGCCTCCAGTCCCTACCTCTCACTTTATTCTGTTGTCTCGACACCTCACCACTTCCTCTGCCGCCTTCGCAGTGAACGTAAGACCCTAGGGCCGCGTCGGCCGCAGTGGGTCCGCGCACGCGGGCCCGCTGCGGCTGATGTCGGCTCTAGGCTCTTTTGCATAGATACTCATGACATGGCGATGTTGGATGTGATGGGACCTTTTTTGGGTGCGTAGGTACACGTGACATGGCAGTGTTGGATGGGATGGGACAAGCAATCTCACAAAAGCATTAATAACCTCAAAATAAAAACGGGACTCATTCTGAGTGTACAGAAGAAACATCTGTGCCAGTTCAGGTTACTTTAATTTAGGTGTTACCTTTGTTATTGTCGTGGTCGTGGAGGTGTCACTTACATGTTTGCGCGCCCTTCCCAGAATGTTTTATTCAGCCTTCAGAATATATGGAACATAACTAAACCCTTCGCCAACAATGATCTCGAAATTCGCATCTGAAACAATTGCACACAGACCGATATTTGCGTAAAGAACACAGATGCAAATGGGACAAAAATAAGCATACAGACATCTAATTAACGAGAGGTATAAATCTCTTTATGCATCTTGCTACTGTGTAGGATTCACCTTCTCTCGTCAGTTAACAATAATAATAATAATAATAATAATAATAATAATAATAATAATAATAATAATGTACATTTATATAGCTGTTAACCTCCACATGAATGATCCTCTTAGCGCTTTACAAGAGCAAAATCACAGAACAAAAAGTACAAGAAGGTAAAAGCTACAATGAATATTACAAAAACTAAGTTGACACATATCAAAAGCTAGCACTCGCACACACACACACACACACACACACACACACACACACACACACACACACACACACACACACACACACACACACACACACACACACACACCGATACAAGAAACAGTTACTGCCAACGATTGCTAACACTCTGAAAATGCATCTAACTATACGCATAAGAAAACAGATAAGTCTTGAGCAGTGATTTGAAAGCAGGCAAAGTTGGAGCATGTTTGAGATGGGCTGGAAGGTCGTTAATGGGATGAAGCCAGAAAAGCCGACTACACTGTGTGAACAGCCACCATAACTATATATACCTTAGAACCTGTTTTGAGTACCGCCTTTTTTTTGTTGCAAGAAAACGTTTGTCTCAAAAAGACAGATGCTCTCTCAAATTAAGTCTTAACCCTTTTACCCCCAAGGCCCCATTTCTCAAATTTTAGAGGTGTTGCCTAATGTCTATGTACCAGTTGCAGGAGAATGATTGACCATGATAATTCAAGGGTAGTGCCAGATTAGCTTGGCGCCTTCAGGCGCCAAGCTAATCTGGCACTACCCTTAAATTATCATGATCAATCAATCTCCTGCTGTAGAGACTCGGGGCTAAATGGGTTAAAGGGCAAATTGTGTCACGTGTCATTAACCCGTTCAGTGCCGAATATAATGAACACACCCAGCATCAACAAACCCTAGTGGTCCTAGCAACATGGATTCAAAGTGGTGTCAGCAAGAGGCATAGATCCTCATGAGCCCCCGCGGTTGCGGGGGTTCATGAGGATCTACGACTCTTGCTGACACCACTTTGAATCCATGTTCCTAGGACAGCTAGGGTCTGTTGATGTTGAACTGACGAAGACTGCAGAAACACAGTTTCCGTCAACGGGCACTGAACGGGTAAAACATCCATTTAGTTGGCCATAGTCATCTAAGCAATGATCTTTAATGGCAGGTGATGTTTCATAGGGATAGTCGCTTAAAACAGGTTCTGCTACATTTGTCTCGAATCAGGTTGGGGCGATCGACTTATTTACACTTTGTAGCCTACGGCGGAGGATATAATAGAGTTGGTATACCTTACCCTGAAATTAGGTTAAACGCACCAGTGGCGCCATTACTGCGATTTTCGCATCTCAGGTTCGGTCGCTCGGACTGGTCCTGTGCACCAGAACTGCGCGCGCAGGTAGTCTTCTGCACTTGTAGTGTGGTCTCGTACGTTCCCGCGGAAGATTGTGATGGCAGCCAAAAAACGGTTTGTTTCTGGTTTAAGCGTCCGCCTCCCTCCCCCCCCCCCCCCCCCCGCGACCCCCCCCCTTCCCCCTCCCCCTGAACATAAAATGTTCGGGGGCGTACGTCCCTACTGGAAAAAGATAGATCTCCGGGGGTAGTTCATTCTCGCCAGAACTTGCGTATTCCTGAATCAAGTCGATTGTAGTGCACTCGTCTCGCATACTACTGCTGTGACGGTGCTTTCTGTCACAAAGTGACGCACATGTCACAAAATCACCACCATTGAGGAAAAAAGCTATTTTTCAAATCTGCCAGATGGTTTATTCTTTTTTCATCTTATTTTGCAGCAATCAAACGTCACGAGATTCTATTCCGAAATTGCTCATTACAAGTGCAGAGAGCAAACGCTCTAAACCGATCTGGCGCACAGGACCGATCCAGCGACGGGTCAGGTGCGAAAATAGCAACAATAGCCGGTGCATGTCACCTACGCCCTGTGCGTAGGTGACATGCACCAGCGGCGCCATTGTTGCTATTTTTGCACTTGACCCGTCGCTCGGATCGGTATACCAACTCAGCTATAATAGACCATGCTATTTGAAGAGCAGATGATCCGGTAGTACCTTGACCTATCAAGGTCTGTTCTTTTCCATGGTGGGGAGCTGGGTCTCTCCTTGATTTAGCGTTGGACTCTCCTTCGGAAGGTCGCGAGTTCGAACCTAGCGCCGGCAGGGGTCAAAATTTTGTTCTCATTCTTTTCGGTTCTACGTCTTTGACATCACCTTCGTGGTGGCGAAAGACGTTAAGCCGCAAACGTTTAGCGTGGTTGTTTTTTTTCCTCCAAAGTATTCGTCAAAAAACGTTTCTTGACCCCTTCACTGCAAGCGGACTCAGCCAGTGTTTCTGAAATCTTCGTTAGTTCCACGTCAAAGATCCCTAGTCGTCAAAGGAACATGGACACAAAGTGGTTTCAGCAAGAGACATAGATCCTCACGAGCCCCCGCAACTGCGGGAACTCCTGAGGATCTATACCGCTTGCAGTTGGGTGGTCTTCAGTTGTTTTTTGGTGTTTTTTTTTCTCGGCAGCCAAGGTGTTACATTTGGGAAATGAAGTTCCCGGCTTGGAAAACATATGACAAATATGATGTGAAATATATGACAAACAGACGCGAAACAATGCATATCGGCCAGAAGCTACCACCCAAAGAAGGACTGGCCAAAAAGAGATATTTCTTGTCTTTCCGTGAGACATTTTAGGTCTAGCTACAATCTTTATCTTCTACACTGCATGTAGCAAAGTCTCAATGCCTATTTCCTGAACACGAGGAGAAAATCTGAAGGCCCACTCTGTCATGTTGCAACAGCCCCTCGGCCATGCCCCTTTCACTCGCGCTAGGCACATATATTCATCGACCCCTGCAGCAACAGCAAGAACTCATGAGAATGCACGCCTCTTGCCAGCAGGGTTGGACTACATTTACCGCAGTGTCTGCTCCCCACACTGAAGAAGACGACGGGATTTGAACGCGCGACTATCTCAGTCATGTATGGAAGCTATGACGAGGGACAAGCGGGCTTCCCCTCCACGGTTCATCACCAAGTCTTGTCCAGTTGCAAGAGGCATAGATTCTCATGAGCCCCTGCATTCGCAGGGCCTCGTGAGAATCTATACCTCTTGCTGGCAAAGGGTCGGGCCACAGCTACATCGACTTCTCCTTTGGCGGATGGAGTTCGGCGGATTAAGCTGTGGGAGTGTCGACTCTTAATGCATCCCCCAAAGCAGGAAGAAGGTATCAAGTGCTTTCGTGCTTGCTATGCCAGGACATGCTTGGCAAACAGGCGAAATATGGTAAAACGTGGCCCGCCAACGTCCCCCGGACCAAACCCCGCCGCCGTGCCATTGATTCCCGACTGCTGTCACAGATCACCGTGTTTGCTCGGCCGGAGGACTCAAAGCAATTTTCCTCCCTCACCAGCCGTGGCCAAAATTCTACAATCGCACACGATTTGCACATGAGATCATCGTCCGGTTATGATGATGATCGGGGGAAGTTGAAGTTGTCAAGTTTTGTCATGGTGATGCTCGTCACATTGTCAGTCCTCTTTCTCTGCCATTTTCATTGACTACAATAAACTTCGGATATAACAAAACGCCAGAGGGATCCAACAAAACGGGATCCAATTTTTGTGCCATTTTCATTGACTACAATAAACTTCGGATTAACAAACGTCAGGGATCCAATTTTTGTGCCATTTTCATTGACTACAATAAACTTCGGATATAACAAAACGTC
>BTPG01000004.1:72383980-72416480 GCA_036245525.1 Semisulcospira habei | reverse complement strand
GGGGGGGGGGGGCGGACGGGTTGCGCGGCGGCGGCGGTGGGGTGGTGGTGGTGGTAGGGGGGGGGGGGATGATAAAATCTCTCCATTAGGCAGGCATGCAACTTGACCACACCTGTGAAGCTTCGTGTTTGCCTATGCTAATACACTTCGCTCTAGGGTTGCCCTCCATCTGGCCAAACCCCTGCGACCTGCAAGAGGTATAGATTCCCATGAGCCCCTGCAAACGCAGGGGCACCTGAGAATCTATGCCTCTTGCTGACACCACTCTTCAAATCTCCTACCTGTCAGCACTTCTCTACTCCGGATTGTGGACAATACTGGGCTTTAAGCCATGCCTGGGTAGACTTCCATAGCGCCAAGTCCCCTGACATGTCGTGCTAGCGATTGATCCATCAACCGGCAAATGGGGGTGTCGTGTTGTTCGTGGAGATGACAGGATATTACCGTTAGCCGGCAGGAATTTTCAGACACCGTTGACATGCTCTGCCAAAAATTGTTCTCAACGGAAAAATTGGAATATACTTAGGCAAACACACTGCCGTTGTCAGTATCGTAAAACAAGATGAGGATTTCATCCCAAAGTCTACAGTATTGTTTGGAGCTTAGATGCGTTTATCTTTTAGGAACATTCAATTCAGACTTGTTCATATTTTTAGGCTTATTACTCCCTCCTCTCTAAGCCAACCTCTGATCAACACACACGTCGGCGCACACAAATAAAGACGGACACACGGCGCTTCCCGCCATTAGTGCGCTCTGTGCGCTCGTGTAGCGACAGGAATCCATCTCCTTCTACTCTAACCCACTCTCTGATCCACACACACTGGCACGCAGAAATAAAGACGGACACACGGCGATTCCCGCCATTCGTAAGCTTTGTGGTCTGGCACTAACATAGCTATTCTGAACTAGCACGAGTAGCGAAATGACGTCACTTCAAGCTTCCCGTCATGGCATTATTAGTCCCACGCCGTGTTCATAGGGACGACTCGATGTTATACGTCACTCATCGCAGTACAATGTACTAACATTTGACGTATCAGAGGATCATCTCTGCAATTTTCTTGCTGATTTTCACGCCTAGGGCTTACGGGTCACAATTTGACCTAATCCTACCCCAGGGCCGGGACAAACAGCCTCATGCAAACACTGTTTATGAAAAGTCATGCGAGCATTAATGAGAAGATAGTTTGTTTGTTTTCTTGTAAAAGAAAAATTAAAGTTATGTTACCTGTTTTACAAATGATTCCCCAAAAGTGGTGCAGAAAATCGTCTGATTTTCACACCTAGGGCATACAGGTCACAATTGACCTAATCGTACCCGACAGCCCAGGCAAAGTGTAGGCTTATGAATATCGTATACGAAAAATCTTGCGATTATTAATGAGAAGAATGGGTTGGGTTTTTTTTTAAAAAAAAAGATTCAGTTGTTTTAAGATTAACCCATATAATTCATGAAATTAATCTCCAACACGGGAATATATATATATACAGGACAGGAATCGCTGGAGGTCTCTCGTCGACGGCCTATACCCGGGAAGGGGTGACAGGCGTAAGTAAGTAAGTAAGTAAGTAAGTATATATATATATATATATATATATATATATATATATATATATATATAATATATATATATATATATATATATATATATATATATATATATATATATATATATATATATATATATATATATATATATATATATATATATATATATATATATATATATATATGGCAAACGAACTAATTCAATATCTCACTTTTATCTAGCTATATGCAAAAATAAGAAATATTACGGACTCCTGTTTGGCTTTTGTGAAATGGCCATTTTTACGCCACTGAGCATCTTAATCCAAAAATCAAAAAAGAACAAAAAATCTCGAGATAATTCTTTTATGGACAATATCATAAAAGTTCAAGCTTGTCCGTCTTCAAACGCGGGCTCTAGTCGCTGTCATACACACACACACACACACACACACACACACACACACACACACACACACACACACACACACACACACACACACACACACACACACACACACACACACACACACACACACGCACACACACACACACGCACACACACACACGCACACACACGCACACACACACACACACACACACACACGCGCGCGCGCAGCGCTTTGGCGCCATAAAGACGTTCTCTAGCAAGGTTTCCGTAGCTAGACGTGACGTCATTTTTATCTTGTTACTTCTTTGCCAGAATTTCTGCTCCGCACGCCAAAAACGTCATGTGCATGCTCCGGAATGCGCTCCGACCAGCCCCATTTCAAAGTCTACCGTATTTTCAATACGGTAGACAATAAGACCTGTAAACATGTCTATTTTTGCAAAAAGCGAGGTTATTTTATTATTATTATTATTATTATTATTATTATTATTATTATTATTATTATTATTATTATTATTATTATTATTATTATTATTATTTTATGTTTATTTATTTTACTTTATTTTATTTTATTTTATTAATTTATTTTTTTTACATTATTTAATTATTTATTTTATTTATTTTATTTATTTTATTTATTTTATTATTTTATTTATTTATTATTTATTTATTTATTTATTTTATTTTTTTACATTATTTACTATTTATTTATTTTATTTTATTTTATTTATTTATTTATTTATTTATTTATTTGGGGGGGGGGGGTAACATGACTTGATCATTAGTTATTTATAGTCAATGTCTGATATATATTTTACGTTAACAGTGAACATTATATGAACAAATAAATATGTTATAAACTTGTATCTGATAGAATTCTAGCCACGTCCGCTGTAGCCATCATCACAAGCGTCCCAGTAGCCCTCTTGTTGACAGAAATTTCTTAATAGGGACGGCACGCGCATCACAAGCGTCCCAGTAGCCCTCTTGTTGACAGAAATTTCTTAATAGGGACGGCACGCGCCGCCTCCCATCTGGTTTCACTGAATGCCGGGCCGGAGAGGGGTGGGTTGGGGGTTGGTACGGGTCAACACTGACCTATACTGAAACACAACCAGAGCAGTGGCAAATGCACTGACCCAGATCTTTAGTTCACGGCTGCAAAGTCTGGTCACTACTGACTCTGAGACATTCCTCTCCAAAAATTCCAAACTCAGCCTTTCCACGTCGGTAATGGGGTTCCATTGCTAACGACGCAGTCGGACATCTTTGTTTTTAACTCACGTCAAATGCTCGTTTTCTTTTTATAACGTTTCTTGTGGGTTTTTTATCTATCGCCTATTTCATTCAAAATGTGATTTTGCAAAATAAACAAAAAGTGATAAAATTTCATTTAAAAATGGACAGCAATTAATGAAATAGTTTTTGTTTTGAGTGTATTTTGGGCTGATGCGGCTTAGTTTCCGAGGGCACTGACGTGGAAATTAGCAAAGTCGTTTCTGGTACACTCTAACTAGGGCATATGGGCCCCAGTGTTTCGTGAAAACGCTTGAAACAGACCAGGCTACGTCAAGTGTCACACTAGAAAAACTTCCGATCGCGGCCTGGCCTGTACTTTCTTACTTTTTAGCCTTTTCAAGTCGGCAAAGCGATCGCTGTCGCCATTGCTAACGACGCTGTCCGACATTTTGTTTTTACTCTCCTCTCACGACTTTTTAAAAAATGTGATATTATGGCAATTGTTATTACACTGCAGTATTTTGTTTATGGTAAAATATTTTTAAAAAATGGTTCAATATAAACATTTTATTTAAAATGCTTAGAATGATCTACAGTTGATACAATACTTTGGCTTTGAGTGTATATGTATTTTAGTGTTGTTTGGCTGCCTCACATGGTGCATGTGTAAGATTCCAGACCAGAACTGAACTGTGCAACTTAAGTATGAATGTAAGGGCTCATACACTTTTCAAAGTAGCCAGTCAGTTACAACTTTCGGCTTACACATGTGAGCAATCGAAAACCGACGGACACATTCCACACGGTTTCCTGAGCGGCTAGCTCGAACACTAACTAGCCAAACTCTTTCTGGTACTCTATGACTAGAAAACAGAGGTAAATGAAACTTGCAGGGAGATATTAATCACTAAAGGTTTCGGAGCCTTTAAGAGACATGAAAGTATATGCCCCCGGCAACATAGACACTGCCGCCGGTTTCATTATGGCACTGAGGTGGAAAGCGCTCTCTGGTAAGCTACAAGGGAACAGAACTAAATAAAATGGGCAGGCAGAGTTAAATCACTGAAGATTTTGTACCTTACGAAGATATATTTAGGTATATGCCGCCGACATGTTCCCTGCAGCTACACGTCCGCTGTAGCCTACTGTGTTCGCTTCGAAATAACCATGCCTTTTCTCTGCTTCAGCGGAGAAATGGCACGGTTATTTCGAAGCGAACAAAGTCGTCTATAAAAACCTTCGGCATTCTGACCAATCATTGGAGTCCCGTGTTTCAAAGTTTTACAGACCTAGTTCTTAGACAGGTCTGCATGGAGACTATACATTTTTTTCTAAAAGTGCGTGTGCCCGAATTGCAAACATGAGTGATTCAAATTTTAGAATCGTCAGTCGACTTCGCTCATATCAAAGTTTGATATACCAAATAATATTTATTGAGATGATAGGTGTACACATAATAATAATAATAATAATAATAATAATAATAATAATAATAATATAATAATAATAATAATAATAATAATAATAATAAATAATAATAATAATACCGGTTATTATAGAGGCGCTTTACCTGATGGCTCGAAGTGCAGCGAACTGAACCCAACACGCACGTTCACGTGACACACACGCATTCACTCTGAACAGGACACTCACGTTGTGTAAAGGGTCAGCTCAGCTACTGAGGTTCCGGAAATTTTGATCGCATGTATTTAAAATTCATAAAGTGGCTTGAAACCGGTACCAAAGTGGAGGGGGAGAAAGACTGAGCCGGAGTACCCAGAGAAAGAACCCCCGACGGTCCGCCCGAGTTAACGCTGACACTTGCCCGGGAGAAAAATCCGGTCTCTAACCTCACACCTTCAGCATATGTTGGGAGATGGACTGGCCATCAAAACTCAAGAACAGTCCCTTACCAAAAGTGGGGAAAAAAAGAAAAGAAATTTTACTGGATGAAGGAGTCAACACATCGGTATTTTAAAAAAAAATTATTTTTAAAGAAATACAGTAAATGAAGAAAATCAAGTCTGTGTGATATATAAAAATGTAAATGTAGAAAAAAAAACTCGATATAATTTCAGTTTGAAAACAAAACTAACCCCAAAAATGTGGCGAAAGTCAAGCGACTGCGATGTCCAACTGAAATGTCAATAGAAAAACGAAAATAGAACGTTCTTGTTGTAACGCCACCACACCCCCCACACCCCCCAAAGAAAAAACCGAAACAACAACAAACAAACAAACCAAAAAAACAACAACAAACAAACCAAACAAAACCAACCCAACCCAAACCCTTCCAAACCAAACCAAACCAAACCAAACCAAACCAAACCAAACCAAACCCACCCACCCAACCCAACCCAACCCAACCCAACGGAAAACCAAACCAAACCAAACCAAACCAAACCAAACCAAACAACCTAACAAACAAACAAATAACCCAACCAAACAAACAAAAACGTTGAAATAATACAATAATATACACTTCTCTCTTTCAAACAAAATCTGGTCATGGGCCGTTTCGTGTTTTTTGTGAGAAACGTTTTAAGACTATGAGTGCAATGCAAACATGTTTAGAGAACAGTCAACAAGTGAACAGATCCACTCCACTCCCCCCCCCACCCACCCCTCCCACCCCACCCCACCCCGCCCACGCAGCCCCCCCCCCCCCACTCCCACCCCAAATCAGTTTCTGCGCGCGCGCGTGCGTTTTTGCGTGTTTCCGTGCGTGCTTTCGCGCGCGCGGGTGCGTAGTCTAAGGACAGCCCACGAAAACTAGTCCAGTATTGTGAACTAAAGCAGAAGAAAGATAGAATCTTTTTACACGTGTCCGATATTTGTGTGGTGCGAGTTTTCTCTCCAAACAGTGGCCGTGAAAGCGTCATTCATGACTGAGGCCATGGCAACATTATTAATATAAGTGGTGGTGGTATTTCACGTATGTGCTGGTCTTTGAGTTTGGACCTTACAGCTGAAGCCTTAAGGTCCAAAATCACAGACCGGCACACATTTTTTTTCTCTTTCCTTTTTCATAAAAATGAAACTGTAGCATAAATGCCAATAGGTGGGTGGCCGCGGAGGAACTGTGGCATGGCGGAAGGCCGCCTACGGTATACGTTTCACAACATAAAGTTAAATGTCGCGAGCAGAGAAATAAGTATAAATCATAAGAAAATATAGAAGAAAAATCTAAACGAAACCATCACAGCTATTCTATTTAAAATTCAATGCAAACTGTTGAAGAGACAAGAGTAAAATTGTTGGCAACATAGAACATAAACGTAATATTATGAAAGATTTTCGGCTGTTAAAAAAAAAAAATGCAATCAGATACCACCAAAGCCTTTTTGCAAATGTTCGTTAAGGTGGGATTTTAATGTTGCTATACTGAGCAGGATTTATGATTGTTCTGATGTTTGATTTATCAGAGTTGTTTTTATTCTATGTAGTTTATTTGTATTCGTTCTTGAATATCTTCCCAAGCCTAATGCTCTATCCTGCAATGTAAAGTTTCGTTCGTTCTTCGCTCGTTTCCAGTCCATCCAGATTGTGCAGACGTCTTGGGTTTTAGTTTTCTCCTATCCAGCTCACTATCGTCATCGTTGTCTTCATCTTCATTATCATATACATTGTCCTCGTCATCGTCATCGTCATCATTCATCGTCGCCTTCGTCTTCCTCTACCTATTATCATCATCTACAGAGGCACCATCAGCTACCCCGCCCAGGTTGTAATCCTTCCTGGGGAAAAAAAAAAAGAAAACTAAAGTAGGGCTCACTGTGTGAGCCGCAAACACCGCAAATTATAACAAAGGTTCCTGCCCAGTGCGCAAAAGGACATCGGGCCGACGTCGGCAACCGTTGGCCCGCGCATTCGCCATAGAGTAGAAATAATTAAGATTGCTCCTAATTGGAGGGGTGTCACGAGTCATGAGTTCGAAAACGTTAAACGTTTAGGGCTTAACGTCTTGTGTCCCCGTCAGGAGTTAGCTCAGGCGGTTAAGCGTCGGGGCGATTTGAACCCTTTTCATACTGATACACTACTGCTTGAAATAAATGTGACTATGATACTTTGAGGGTGGTGCCAGAATAGCTTGGCACCTAAGCCGACAAGGGAGGCAAACACAGCAAAAGCGTCGTTGAGCACCTCTGCCGACGTCGGCCCGATGGCCTTTTGCGCATTGGGTTTGTTTATTCCTCATTTGGGCACAGACCTCTGCGGGTTGTGCACTTAAAGCACTTAATATATATTTTTTAATCCCCGAAAATCCTCATTTTGGTGAGCAGCTGAAACCGATCTCACTCGGCAAGAGGCATAGATTCTCATGAGCCCTTGCGAAAGCAGGGGCTAATGAGAATCTATGCCTCTTGTAGATGGGTGTTGCTGATGTTGGGACCTTTAATGTAATGTCAAGCGATTATTGCCTGGCTTTGTTCTTATCCGCCCATGTATTTGACCAACCGATTTGGACAACATTCACCCATTCAATCATCGAACAACAACAGGGCCATTGTTGCCATCTACCAGTTCTAATTGGCCCCGAGTTGTCTCCCTTGAATCGGCGCCGTTCTCCCCTTAGTGGAAAAGATACATTTCCTCATTAGGCGGAGCAGAGATAAGGAGATAGGAAACGCACAAATCTATTCGCAAGGAGCTAGAAAAACACGTTTTATTTACACTTTTGAGGGTTTTACGCGGCGGAATAGCACACGACGTGCTCAACGACGCTTTTGTAGTGTTTGCTTCCCCTTTCGTTGTTCACATATTGTTGCCCTTGTTTCAAGATATTTCACTGTGAAACAAAGCATGTATAGTTATATAAATGGTTTTTAACTGGTTATATTAACCTTAGGTAGTTTTTGATGTTGATATACACCAGAAGTTGCTGTTTGTTTTGTACTTTTGTACTTATTCTTTTTTTTTTTCTCTCCATAAAGTATTTATGGAAAACAGTGAAACTACACAAAGGCATAAAAACACCTCTGAGTTTGACAGTAGATCACCATAGAGTCGAAATAAAGATTGCTCCTAATTGGAGGGATGTCAGTAGTTTGAAAACGTCAAACGTTTAGGGCTTAACGTCTTTTGTCCCCGTCAGGAGTACGAGTTAGCTCAGGCGGTTAAGCGTCGGGGCGAAAATTAACCCTTTTCATCTTGAAACACTACTGCTTGAAATAAATGTGACTGTGATACTTCAAGGGTGGTGCCAGAATAGCTTGGCGCCTGAGGCGCCAAGCTATTCTGGCACCACCCTTGAACTAAAATGGTTGATCTAACTATTAATCTGTCATGAAGCCTTCATACTACAATAAGTAACTTTAACAAAAGTCAGTCTCGGGATGTAATGGGTTAAAGAGAGCGAAGGGAATCGCCGGGTCGTGGGTTCGAGTCCCCGTCCTGCTCCCGATAGCTGGACTTGCAATCCAGGGGACAAAAGACGGGCTAGTTTAGCAGCATGTCCGTTGAAAGGCCCTGATAAATCAAAGTGGAACAGCGGCAGTGCGCCTGAATTGATCAGTGTTCAGGTCGTACTCCATGGGCAATAGCTGTCCCTGCCGTCCCCCATAACCCGCCCGCTAGGGCCGTCCATTATCACTCTGGTGCCGTTGACGACCCCGTGGCCGTATTTCCCAAATTTTGGCGGTGTCATCTAGCGACTATGTACCAGTTGCAGGAGATGGCTTGACTATGATAATTCAAAAGTAGTGCCAGATCAGCTTGGCACCTGATGGCGTCAAGCTTATCATGGTCGATCCATCTCCTGCTGTAGGGCGTTGGGGCTGAATGGGTCAAACCTCGAACTGATCAAGGATGTCACAAAATGTACAAAGTACAAGCAAACGGCCCCTGAAATATACTGTTTGTGCGTCCGCACTGTCAACTAGGACTGTCTACTTTTTTGTCCACAGTCTGGTTTATGAATTTGCCAATTACTCAAACTGCACCCAGTCGGCCGAAATCCAAAATGCAACTAACAACTAACTTTTGCATTTGTTTCGTTCTTTGAACACGAGGACTAGACGCCCCCGCGCGCAAAAGTAATCGGGCCGACGTCGGCCGCCGTTGGCCCGCGCACGGACGTGCGCGGGCCAACGGCGGTCGACGTCGGCCCGATGACCTTTTGCGCATTACAACAACAACAACAGCAACAACAAAAATAAAAGAAAAGAAAAAAAAAAAAAGGAAAAGAGAAAAAAAAAATCAAGAAAGGGTAAAATCCTTCTCTTTTTGTAGTTAACCCATTTAGCTCTGACACACTACAGGAGGAGATAGATCGATCATGATAACTCAAGGTTAGTGCCAGATTAGCTTGGAGCCTGATGGCAAGCGAATGTGGCACTACCTTTGAATTGTCAAGGTCGATCATCTCCTGAAACAAATTGTTAAGCGTGACCTCTAAAAAATTGGGAAATGCAGCCTGGGGCTTAAGTGGGTTATTAGTCTTTTGTGAATTTTCTTTACATGACGAGAAATCGCAGAAATGCTGCAGCAATACCAAATCTAACCAACACACTTGAAACACTCTTTGAAAGCGTATTTTTCCTTTGTTGGTCAGTCATTTCTTTTGCCTTTCTTGTTGATGATTTTGTAGTACTACAGTTTCACCCTTTGGCTATCGGTAGCACTTTCAGTCGAGGTGATTCCTGAAGGAATCACCTCGACTAAAAGCGCTACCGACAGGCAAAGGGTTGATGCAAATTCTGCCGAGAATTGATCTGACAACTGTTCAAAGAAACACTTCTGGCACAGGTGTCTACGAAACACTACACTAGGACATTAACAATAAGACTGGTTCATTTAGGCACACTGGTCGTCTGTATATCTACAATTTGACAGTGACCCCATTCCGTTCTATAAGTATAATGCTATCTGTATACAAGACAGCTAAAAATAGATCTGAAACTCTAACAGCTGCGCAGAATAAACAAGAGCATTTGCCGTGTATCCAAACTGCCGTAACGACAAGGCATAACAAACACAAATGGCGATACAATCTGTCTTCAGATTTACACCTAATGGTATTTTAAAGTAGGCGGTATGAAAATACACTTTTTAGGGAGATAGCTGTGCACTATAGTACAGTGATCATAGATCTAGCCGGCCTGGCGCCAAAAATAAATAAATAAATAAATAAATAAATAAAATAATAATCCTTATAAGTCACCCTTTTTCATTTACGAGATCTGACGAGTGTCCAGTATGAAATCGTCGAACCGCGGGTTTTATAATTATATGTAGAACTACCAAACGTGTTATATCCTTGCTGCTAACTATGAATCACATATGTAGTTTGAAAGAACAAGAAGGAGTTCAAAGGAAAATTAGAGACAGTTATTGTTGTCGATTGGATCGATTCTCTCTTGTGTTTCCAGTACTGTAGGCAGAACGTGGGACATCAAAGGTAGACCGATGCGCTTTTGCTTTAGGTTCAATATCATTACGTACTGCATCTAGTTTTTACTGCTTAACTCTGTCGAGGCGTGATGGGTTCGGATACGCTGCTAACGCCGCGTATCCGAATGCTTCACGCCTCGAATTAGTTAACAATTCATCCTTGATACTGTTCAGTAGGAGCAGCATCTACCATGATAGTTTGAGGGTAGTGCCTGATTAGCTTGATGCTAAGTATTTTAATATCATCGCAGCGGCAACCTTCCCCTCCCCCTCCTTCCCCTCGCAACTAGCTACCACTGTGTATTTTGAAGAAGGATAGTCACCTTTTTTTTTTTAAAGCCCTTTGGGTGTCGGTAGCGTTTTTCGTTGAGATGATTCCTGCAGGAATCATTGCGACAAAAAAAAAAAAGTGCTACCGACAGCCAGAGAGTTAAAAACAAGAGTTCGATATCGAAAAGAATTGAGCCCTTTCATGTGTGTTTGCGTTACCCCCCCCCCCCCCCACACACACACACACACACACCTCCCACCCACCCACCCCCATCCCCCCTCCCCCCTCCAGACATCTGCACGAGACACAGATTATCATCATGAACCGTCGCAGACATACGAAGCGTTGCCTCCTTCTTTCAGAAGTCAGTCCCATTAGTACAGCCCTCAGACGGAGGGTGGCACCCCGGGTTAAATCACATACTGTTGGAAAGTAAGCCGCCCCCCCCCCCCCTCCCCAATAAGGCGTTCAAGAAAAACGGGGCTCCTCCACAATATCCGCAGCATATCCTGGTTAGAAACGGACACCGCAATATGATCTTGCCTTCTTGACCACATCTGTATTCATGGCCATACAGGCGAAACTAAGGACCCCCCGATACCCCTCAGATCCCTGCCTTTTTTGCCTTCCCAGTACGCAAAAGGCTATCGGACCGAAGCCGGCCGCAGCGGCAGCTGCGGCCGGCTTTGGCCCGATAGCCTTTTGCGTACTGGTCATTTTCTTTCTTAATAACATTCAACTTAATTGTCCAAATAATAGACGATTTCCGGAAATCAGAAGCAGGTTAAAAATGTGCGTGTTTCGACGAAAACAGTGAGTTAAAAATCTGGACAAACACGCGATGTCGCATCTTTTTCCGGGTTTTTAATCCACTGTTTTCGTGCAATTTTTACCTACTTTGATTTCTGAAAAAAAGTCTGTTGAAACTGGTCTGCGGCTACACTTACAAAAATATAATAAATATTACTTTTATATTGACATACACAGACTGAAGTAAAAGCGCTAAATTCACGACAGTCTGAATCAAAAGTTTCATCGCACTTCATTGTTAAAGCTGATGTTAATAATTATTGAGTGTCACCGCAAAATGCATAACGTTTTGTAATGAAATTCAATAATTTCAAATAGCAGTCCATGATCGATAGGTACTTTACTTCAGTGTTTCAGGACTCAGTATATTAATAGATAGATGGGCCTGTTCAGTCTTGAGATAACCTTCTAGATCGTTGACGTACTGTTGACACAGGAAGTCCAGACATCTTTTGATGTTCTGATCGTCACAGGGAATCTCCAGCACGTGTTTTGCTGTTCTGGTATTACCTCACAGTCAGATCCTTCCATCTTCCAGAAGCATAGATTCTCGTGTGCCCCTGCAGCAGTAGAGGCTTTTGAGAAACTATAACTCTTGCTGTTATGAAATCCTCAGACTAGAGCAGTCATACAGGATCGAATGAAATGAGTGGGCTACCCTGCGGATGCTGTTTGGTACCGAAATCTAAAAATATGCTGAGGAGCAAAAGAAATGCGACATTTTTGGAATCCAAAAATGTCGCATTTCTTTTGCTCCTCAATATATTTGTGACATGGTATGGTGATTTGGGACCTTACGGTCTGAGGCCGTTACGTCCAGAATCACAGTCCAGCGCTCACACGTTGCTTAGGGCGTTTTTCGAAAAAAAGAATGAATCAGGAACCACGCAGAAACCTACTTCTGAACAACCCTGAGGGCCTTTCAGAAACCCTTAGCTCTGAAGAGCATAGACGCGCCGGAGTTCCACTACCTAGGTCACTAGATGGATTTGCATGAAAGAGCGCAAATCCTATGCATGCCACTAAGCAAGGTACTCCGCTATAGCGGGGCACATTGCTTAGTGACATGCACAGGAATAAAGCTTACCCATGCATCTCACCCCTTGTCGCGCAGACGGAAGTGGTTATAGGCCGTTCGGCAAAGAGGAACGCGGATTTGGGAGATTAACGACTGCTGAAAAGATGGTAAAATATTATATTCACATGCAAATAAAGATAACAATGAGATTTGTTGCGACTGCTTAATTTCGAGTAAACTATATTCAGGTCTTGTCACAATCCATTTCGTTTTTATACTCTCTGCGGTGTTGTACCGTTTTTTCTAAGCGTGTTTCTTTCTCCGTTGGGTACTTCTCTGCGGTGGGAACATCTGGTTTCAGAGCGGATTTTTGTTTTAAAGCGAAGTAGTACTTTTCCTCATTTTTGTTGTTGTTGTTGTCAGATTCTCTCTCTCTCTCTCTCTCTCTCTCTCTCTCTCTCTCTCTCTCTCTCTCTCTCTCTCTCTCTCTCTCTCTCTCTCTCTCTCTCATACATCCAGTGATTTTTTTATGCACTTTTCTGCTTGGCATTGGACGTCAGTCGTTTTAGCGAGGACATTTTGGAGGAGAGGCCTGCGCGCCTAATATCTCAATCCTTGATAAATAAAATCTGTCTGTGTGTGTCTCTCTCTTTGCCCACTCCCTCCCCCCCCCCCCTCTCTCTCTCTCTCGCTCTGCCCCCACCCCTCCCCTCCCCGCTACCCTCCCTCCCCCTTTCCTTTTTTTCTCTCTGTGTCTGGAGCTAGTGCTGATGCCCCGCGTTCCCACGGCAGCTAAAACAAAGGCCGTGTATTTGCTTGTACCATCTCACCTGACCGGCATGCGACAGGCAGCGCTATGGGACAGGGACGGGACACCGTTTGCACTTTCTAATCCTTAGTGAACGCTACTCAGCTACATCTGCAGGAGGCGTAGATCCTCATAAGCCCGCGCGCATATGTCTCTTTGATTGTGTGTGTGTGTGTGTGTGTGTGTGTGTGTGTGACGGTGTGTGTGTGTGTGTGTGTTTGGTTCTTTTATTTATGTATGCATTTATTTATATATATTTATTTATTTATTTTTGTATTTATTTATTTTTTTGTATTTATTTATTTTATATATTACTTTTTTCTTTGATTTTAAGCCCTTAAAGCATTATTACTTTGGAGGTTAAGCGCTATATAGGTGTAGTGTACATCATTTATTTATTTATTTAAACTCTGTGTATTGATGTGGTGGTGGTTGTTGTTGTTGTTGTGCTTGTTGTTGTTATTATTATTATCATCATCATCATCATGATCATCATCATCATTTCTATTTCTATTGTCATTTCTTGCTGCACCAACTGGCCGACTGACGACTGACCAACTCAGCCCGGTACCAACTAGCCGACAAACCAGCCAACCAACCTCCGTCACAAAAAGGAGTGTATGCTAGTGGTCAAGTAAATCCGGGCACTACTCTTGAGCTATAATGATCCATCCTATCGCTCCCTCCCATCTCTTTCAACTCACTCTGCAAGCAAAAAAAAAAACTATCTTGATCACAATCAGCCCTCATGTCGGAAGTCCCCAAATTCTTGATTTATCCACTGAAGACTGCATACTATATACACTTCAGTGTTTCCGATCGATTCCAAAAATGTCGCATTTCTTTTGCTCGTCAGTATATTTCGTGCTAAATATCGACATGATAGTTCAAGAGGGATGCCTGAACAGGTTTGCGCCTGCAGCAGGTGCAAAGCTGTCCTGGCACCAAACTTGAACTCTCATTGTCGATCCATATCTTGAATTGTGTAAATGTCTCATTTTGTATAACGTTTTAGAGTTAGCGTCTCACCCCAAAAAATAAGTATAGCATTGTGTACAACTTCTTTGAAAGTCTGTTTTGCGAAAATAACATTTTAACCCGAAATTTAATAAAATGTGTTGTAATAGTCTTTCCTGAGTGTGTTTCTTTTTTCGCTAGCATTTCCTTTGCAGTCTACACGTTTGGCAGTGTCCTTTTCAGTCTAAGTTGTGTAAATGTTGAATGGATGAATGTTTTCGTGTCGCAAGAACTGTTACTATTTCTTCAGCACGATGTATTGATCTTCAACATTCATACCACCTAATAGAACAACTAACTTGATGAATACGGAGTAATCATGCGAATTTAATTTAGTAGGCTTTGATGATCAGGAGGATCGGTGATGACAGTTCCAGGGTAGTGCCAGAATAGCTTGGCGCCTTCGAAGGCGCCAAGCTATTCTGACACTACCCTGGAACATTAAAGGGTGACTGATCCAGCAAACACACACTGTAAGGGGTCATCAGAAGACGCTTCTGAAGTTTCAGGAAACTATTGTTTGAAGGCTGGAAAGTGTTAAAGAATCAACCCCAAGAATTTACGGGATCTGAACATGAAGACTGTTTACGACAGAGTTAAACGTTAACCCCTTCACTGCCGAGGAAAAGTGACAACGATCCAACTGCAAGAGACATAGATCCTTATGAGCACCCACGACTGCGGGGGATCATGAGGATCTATGCCTCTTGCTGAGATCAATTTTTTTTTATCCATGTTTCTTCGCCGGACGGTTATGGCTTCTGGTCGTTGAAAGAAAAAAGATTTTAGAAACAAAAATGTACGTACAGTCGCAGGAAAAGGGGTTAAACGATTAGGGCTTAACGTGTCTTATCCACCACAAAGGTGATTTCAAAGACGGGGCACCAAATTTTGACACCAGCTTGGTTCGAACGCGGCACGACCTTTCGGACGAGAGTCGAACACTCTACCATCGAGACACTCAGCTCCCCTTTACGACTGAGTGATGCTGATATTTGTCATCGTAGAGTCGTAAGAAAACAGCATTTCAGGAAATGCCGAAATAAGAATGTGCAAACCCGGATTAAAATATCAATAATTTAATCATTTCAACCATGGTTTTCACGTCTGACACTCACACTCAAAACAAATTGTAGCACCCACCCTTTTAGAATTTATGTTTGTTGAAGACTCGTTGTGGACTGACGAGAAAAAGAAATGCGACATTTTTGGAATCATCGGAAACACTAAAGCTTTTCCCGATGATTCCAGAAAATGTCGCATTTCTTTTGCTCGTCAGCAGACTTTTAATACAATCTTGTGACGATGCAGACATGCACCCAATACAAAATAATATTTGGGATTGTGTCTTTAATTCGCATGTTTTTCTTTCAGTTTGCTAAAGTCTTGCGACATTATGACCAAAACCCACATGACCAGATCTTTAGCCGGGGAATGACTAAACGCTACGTCCACCCCCGCCTGCACCGAGCATTGCGAAACTGCTATTGATGCTGTGTGGGCTCGTACTCTTTGACATATCCAAAGTGTGAATGTTACATGGATCTCTCTCTCTCTCTCTCTCTCTCTCTCTCTCTCTCTCTCTCTCTTCCTGTCAACAAACAGCGCCTGTATTCAAGATACCTTGATTGACCCTCTTTAATGCCAGCGCCTGTTTGCAAAGCACGGATATAAATGCGCCCAGCAAAAGGCATAGACACTCATGAGCCCCCGCTGACGCGGGGGCTCATGAGGTTCTATGCCTCTTTGCGTATGGGTGCTGCTAGCTAAATTCAAGACGTGTTGATTAATTTGAAGGAGGAAATAACATAGCGTTTCAAAAAACAAAACAAAAAAAAACGCCCACGAACCGCAGCTAATATTTGGTGAAGAAAAACTCCAATAAAAATTACATTAGAAAGTGTTGTGTTTATTGCGCTGTAGGGTAGTTGTGTTGTGACGACCATGTATTAATATACGTCTGTAAGAAATACACGTAATAATGATGAGCACTTCAAAGAGGACGACAACGACAACAAATAACAAGAACAGCAGCAGCAGCAGCAGCAAAAGCAACCATAAAAACAACCGCAACAACAACAACATCAACATCAGCATGAACATCAACAACAACTTCTACTACCACTACATCTACTCCTCCTCTTCCTCCTCCTCCTACTACTATTACTGCTACTACTAACTTCTATTACTTCTACTACTACTACTGCTACTACCTCTACTACTACTACTACTATTACTCCTCCTCCTCCTCCTCCTACTACTACTAACTTCTATTAACTTCTACTACTATACTACTACTACTACTACTACTACACTACTACCTCCACTAGTACTACTACTACTACTACTAACTTCTATTACTTCTGCTACTACTACTGCTACTACCTTCACTAGTACTACTACTACTAACTACTATTACTCCTACTACTACTACTACTCCTGCTGATACTACTATTGCTACCTCTGCCACTACCGCTACTGCTGCTACTTCTATTAGTGCTTCTACGACGACGTCGACGACGGCAACGACGACAACAACAGCTGTAAAACCGTAATGCCCAGAGTGGCAGAACAAGACAGATATACATTTTCTGGAAGAACTCGTGCGATTCAGAAGCAGAAAAGTATCATGGTTTCCCCGACGGTTTTTTTTTTCAGTTCATTATTATCCTCAGTCATCTCTTTCCTGTTCTAATTGCTGCTACGAAAGATACAGCAGAGGGGTGAACAATCTAACCAAGTGCAAGAGGCATAGATCCTCATGAACCCCCGACATTTGCGGGGGCTCATGAGGATCTATACCTCTTGCAGCTTGTATTATAGACGGTGTCTTTGGGCAAACGAAGGCATGGGATGGACATGGGTGTAGTGTCTACTGTTGGGATAGAGGGAGAAAAGGTTAGCCGAAAATTGTCCTGACGAGCTGAATGGCGGCTGAGAAGGGTCTGTCGACTGCTAGGAACGATAAGGAATTATCCGTGAAATATCTTGGTCAATATTTGACCAGACCCTTTTCCCAACGTCTCGCGCGGGCGCGTGCTGCCATCCCACAATGCCGTGTGTTTGTGCGCGTGCGGCCCAAATTACATTGGCCCATCTAAGAAGTGAGTGTATTTACACACAACTCTCTTTGAATGTCTTTTTTGCGCAATTTTCCGTGTTAAAGAAATGCTCCCTTTCGGCCGCTGGCAACGAGACAATTAGATTACGTCCCTTGCTAGCGTTAACGAGGGGCGGGCTAGTCGCGACCTCTGTCTCGGGAGACCCAGACCTGAGTTCGCCTCAATTTCGCGCCATTTTTCTCACCCGCGCTAATCGTCTTTTAGGGATTAGCAGCTAGCTGCAAGTACTCTTCACGGACTCTCAACAGAAATTAAAATCACCAGCCATTCACCAAAGTGGGTTAGGCAATCCTTTTTTTTCCAACCACTTCTCGTTTCAGTTTGAAGAAAATGTTGCGTCGGCGGGCTATATTTCCGCCTCCTGCGCGAGACTATGGTTCAGTCTTTGGCGAACATCGTCTCTGTGCCAGACGCATACAATCCACCGCTTGGACCGGGGTCTTATATAAATCTACACCTTTGTCGCATTTTAAATCTGTGTTACTTTTTCCTGTTGGGTGTGCAGTAGACTGACGGTCATTTCAGAGTAGAAAAAGTTCCAAAGTGTTTAACCCATATAGCCTCGACTCACTACAGCAGGAGATGGCTCGACCATTATAATTCAAGGGTAGTGCTATATTAGCTTGGCGCCTGTCGGCGCCAAGCTAATACGGCACTACCCTTGAATTATCATGGCCGAGCCATTTTACTGCAATGAGCTGGAAACTTTTCGTTTGGTGACACCTAAAAAATTTGGAAAGTACAGCCGCGGGGTTAAATGGGTTAAATTACAAGCCTGTCCTTTGGAGGGGCAAGACAGGAAGTCCAGTTTTTGTGAAAAGGAAGATTTCAGTTGGATTACAATGCCAAGAAAATCGCACTTTTTACAAAAGCCGACTAACTATCATTTGCTTTCAGAGAGCTGAGCCAGTTCACAAAGGCCATCGGGCTGACGTCGGCCGCCGGGTCGTGGGTTCGAGTCCCCGTTCCGGCCCCGGTACCTGGACTCGCAATCCAGGGAAAAACTGGAGACGGGCTTGACCCATAGCATGTCCGTTGAAAGGTCCTGGTAAAATCAAAGTGGCACAGGCGCAGTGCGCCTGAATTGCTCAGTGTTCAGGTCGTACTCCATAGGCAGTAGATTTCCCTGCCCCCCATAACCCGCCATCAGGGCCGTCCATTATCACTTCGGTGCCGTGGACGTTAAACCCGAACTAACCAACCAGGGCCAACGGTGCCCGACGTCGGCCCGATGGCCTTTTGCGCATTGGTGAAGTACTGTGCATAGTATTTTGTTTGCTGACAGCCCTTTGTCACCTCTTCTCTTCATGAAAAGATAAGTTCCAAATGGCGTTCTGGTTTATATAATATCTATTTTCAAGAAAAATAATTCATTAACTGTCCTTTCGAAAGGCGTTTCTTTCTTCGTTGGGTTCTTCTCTAACCTTCTCTTGTTCACCTACCGGGCTGCTGGGACTCATGAGGGTCTAGGCCTCTTGCAGGTGTGTGGTGCTCGTTAGGCGACTGAGTCAATTCTTCAGTTTTCTTCTACGCAGATGTGATATATTTTAAAGGATTTTTTTTTAAAACCACAACTAACTTGAGACGCGCCGAATCCGAGGGCTCATGATGATGTATGTCTCTTCCAATAGGATCGTGTTCAATTTTTATGGGCAGTGAATGGGTCAAGTGGAAGCACATCCTAGTACTGGCCATTGTGAGACTGGTCAAAGATTAGCCTGGGGTGGTGTGCATATCACGAACATATCCACACATTAACCCATAAAGCGCTGACATGCTAACGACAGGATGTGTATCGACAATGATAGTTCAAGGGCGGTGTCAGAATAGCTTGGCGCCTGTAGGCGCCAAGCTATTCTGACACCACCCTTGAACTATTATAGTCTATCTGTATCAAGAACTGTGACATCATGGACCTCAAATGATATCGTCTAAGACAATTAATAATTTCATCCTAATGATGTAAGGAGTTAGCCAGATAGCCAGCAGTCCTCTGAGGTGGATAAAATTCCGTGTAGGACCCGGATAAACAGAGAGTTGTAACATAAAGCAAGATTATTCTAATGTTTTCAGTCCTTTTAAAACAAGTTTCAAACAGGTGCAGAAAATATTACTGTAATATACGCTTTTACATCTTACTGTTAATGATGCACGTTGAAGTATTACACGCACCAAAGTGTATGGTAAATAAAGGGAAATAAGGCGACTTACACGTACTTTGAGTTGTGGCGCTTGATCGATATTTTTGAATGTCAAGGCAAATGCCGCCCAATCGTTTTACGTCGTTCTGCCGTTATTTAGCAAAAGACAATATGTCCATTTTGAGAAAAGCGAGATTTTCATTGTGTAACAATGAAAATTTCGCTTTTCTTCAAAATGGATATAGTGTTTTATGCCAAATAACGGTAGCGTTGGAAAATGCCGTTTTAATGTCCTAACGCAAATGTTACATTTGAAAAAAAAAAAAGAAAAAGCACTATTCATTTTATGCAAACGAATGCACGATATTTTTTTTTTTTATTATAGTAAAAAAAAAAAAAGCATTCCACGTCTCTCGCAAGAATCACTTTGAGATAGAGTTTGTCCAAGACATGAAAATGTTGCGTAGAGCTTGCACAAAGTATTATCCTTGTGTTTTTTTTAGATGCGTCTCTCCAGGCCAAAGCAAGTAATACAGCATCGATCGAACCGAAGACAATCAGAGTTACGAGATTCAAATTTGAAAACCGGACCTAGCAAACATTCCGCACTGTGTATACAGAGAGGTCTGTGCCAATATTTGCGTGCTGGTCTGTGATTTCGGACCTTACGGCTGGAGGCTGTTAGGGTCGAAACTTACGGACCAGCGCCCAGTTAATGCAGAATCTAACAGGGTATCAATAACAGAAAAAAAAAAGCCAGGCTTCCCGTTGTAATTAAAAAGTTACAGAGATGACACAAGACTTATTCAAACTGCCCAGAAATGATCAAAAGGACCCGAGTTCCGACCCGAAGCTTTGCTGCCAGCAATAGTAACCCCTTCGCTGCCAGTGCTAGTGGACACAAAGTGCGATTCTGAAATCAGCACGATCTGTGTGAGGAACATAGGTGTCAACAGAGCCAGCAAGAAGCATAGATCCTCATGAACCCAGCTGTCGCTGGGTTCATGACGATCTATGCCTCTTGCACGTGCGTCTTGTTCTGTGCACCCGGTAGTGAAGGGGTCAAAGAAGCGAGGTTGAGGCTGGGCGAATGAACAGGATATTGAAGTCACAGAATAAAATACAAACAGAGAAAGCCGGAGAAACTACCGTCCACTAAAATAAAATATTAGAGAAACTGAATCTGTGCTGGTCAGTGTTTTTGGAACTTACCGCTTGTGCCATAAGATCCAAAAATCACAGACTCGTGCGGATGCAGTTTCTTGACATCATAAGTCCGTAAGGTTCAAAATCACAGACCGGCCATCAAACAAAAATCCTAAACTCGTTATGGGAAATGTCGGGCCGTCCCTACACGAGGATTAACAAAAGAATATCGCTATCGAATACTCCACCGACCGGCCGGCCAACGAGGAAGAAAACACAGGGAGGTAAACACAATTTTGCCAGCGACAGAAATTCTTTTTTCTTTGGAGAGCATCGTCAAATAGTCAATGAAAGGGCGCAGGCGAGGTTGCTGCCCTTTGTACGGAGGACCCCCGTATCTGTGTCCCAGTGCTGCATCATTATGATCCATATTTGAACGGCTCCTTCTGGGGGATCGGGGTGGAGGGGGCGGGAGTGGGGTGGGGTGGTGGGGGCGGGAGTGGGGTGGGGGTGGTGGGGGGTGGGGGCACGACTGGGGGTATATGGGGGCCGATATGAGCATGCATTGAAAAGACATTCTCGACCATTATTTTTGGGGCCTCTTTTTTTTTTAACCAAAAGACCACGGTTTTCTTGTTTAACCCCTTTACTGCCAGCGGTAGTGTCGTAAGAACCCGCGGCAGTGAAGCGGTTAACTGTAAAGAGTTCCTGCCAGCGTATGAAATGCGACAAAATATAACTAAGCAACGCCACAAGCAAGACAAGGACCCCAAACACAAAAAAAATCGCCATAAACTAAGTAAACTGTTCAGCTGTCCGAAATGGATTGGCTATGATAGTTTAAGGGTAGTGCCAGATGAGCTTGGCGCCTGGGAGATGGATCGCCCATGATAGTTCAAGGCAGTGCCAGATTAGCTTGGCCCCCGAATGGGCGCCAAGATTATCTGGCACTGCCCTTGAACTATCATGGCAGATCTATCGTCTAGTTTGGCGTCCTATTTGACGAAATAACCAGTCAGACTTCCCCCACCACATCTCCAACGTCTCCAACATCTCCAACGACCCAGAGGTCTACGCGGACATGATCGTCTGCAGCAGTACCTCTCATTCTCCAGACGACGGCCGAGGTTTCCCACCCACATCAGTCCGGCCAGCTTTTCATTAATTGTAAGCTAACACGATTATCCCCGCCTTCTATTTGCCTATCGTCCGCCTCTCCCATGCGAAAGGCCAGAACTGACGTTTCATTTGCCAGCGACACAGAGTCACGTGGAGCTCTAGAAGCTGAGTAAGTCAACGAGGGTCAATGTGCTTTGGCCGGTGAAGAGCTCAGTTTGCAAGCGACATAGAGCCACATGTACCTTTTGGTTCAGCTTCAGATGCTGGAGTTAGTTATATGTGTACATTACGTCGAGCAGGCGACTAAGGCGGCCATCTCACGACGGTACGTCGGGGTTTAACCCGTTCAGTGCCAAGAAAATTTGAACACCACATGAGCGCATGAGGTATAGATCCTCATGAGTCCCCGCAGTCGCGGGGGCTCATGAGGATCTATGCCTCTTGCTGACGTTATTTTGAATCCATGTATTTAGAACAGATAGGGCCTTTTTTGTCTTGAGTGAATTAACGAAGATCGTAGAAACAGTCTGCGTCAGGTGGCGGGAGGTGGGGGGGGGGGGGGGGGGGGGGGGGCAAGGACAGCTATTGCCTGTGGCGTACTAACTGAACACTGATCAATGTAGTAGTACTGCAACTGTGCCACTTTGATTTACCAGGACCTTTCAAAGAAAATGTTGCAGAATACGTTGTCTGTAACCTGCGCGAGCCCAGATGGTAAACGGTCAACCGGTACATGACAGTTTTATGTATGCTGCCCAAGGAAGAGAGAAAAAAAAACAAAAAACCAGTAAGTCCGTTTTATGTGAAAACCGAGATTTTCATTGTAATACAATGAAAATCTTTCTTTTCACATAAATGGACTTATTGCCTTCTGCCTTCCTACAGCAAGTATGTCTGTTTGTAAGTCCCCAGACAGATGATGTCATCGGGGGTTTAGTACACAGGCTTGCTTCTTTTCCTCCAGGAACATCTTCAGGAAGCAGATAGACAACCACAGCTTAAGGTAGTGCGTGACAAGCTTGGCACATTCTCAGGTACTACCCCTGATTTTTTTTACGGACGATCCATCCTCTGCGATTTTTTGTTTTGCATAGTGCTTAGCAGACGCTCTTTATCATTCAACTGGGACGCATTTCAACCTGTAATGGATCAGCCATGATAGTTCAAGGATGGTGCCAGAATAGCTTGGCGCCAAGCTATTCTGGCTCCAACCTTGAACTATCATGCTCGGTCCGTCTACTGAACTGTAACAAAGTTTAAAAGGACATTTCAAACGAGAAATGTTTGACCTTCGGATTGAATGCATTATATACTGACTCACTTGCCCGCAGCCCAGCTAAAAATGTTTTCAGCCAGAGGCGATGGACGAAAACTATGTGGCCGCTTAGTCACATGCACCCAGGCTTTGCCTCCCCCCCCCCTTCCCCCTTTGAACCATTTCAAAGAACAGGGAGGATTCATTAACAAAAACAGCAACGCCTTTATTAGATTAATCGACCGTGGGGCATGAGATGGAAAATATTTAACAGATTCTCCAGCGACAAAAACACCGGTGTCCAATCGAAGGCGCTCTCAGGAGGAAATAACTCGATGTCCACCCCAGACAGGGAAGACCATCCGGATCTGTAAGAGGCATAGATCCTCATGAGCCCCCGCATTACTGCGGGGGGCTCATGAGGATCTAAGCCTCTTGCTAGTATTATTAACTTGAATTTCGGACCTACCCGTCAGAAGTGAGAGGGCGATCAGTCTATTTTTCTGTTGACCATTCTAACAGGACAGGAAAAGAGAGTTTGGCTGGGACACCATAAGGTGAGGAACGAGTTAGACTTCTCCTCCCGGCTTTTTTTTTGGTCACCAAAATGAGCATCTGTGATCCTCTCCGCTTAAAGACTACATACTCTTTAGTCCAGCAAAGGACATAGATCCTCATGGTCCCCCGCACATGCGGGGGCTCATGAGGATCTATTCCTTTGCAGACGGTTGGACTGGGCTGCCTGACGAAGGGTGCTTGAGATATTCAAATTTGACATGGAAACTGATAGTTTGCGAATGGTAATGCGGAATTCTGGTCCAGTTTAAAGTGACACAAAAACTGAATATTTATGACGTGAGCCAGAAGCGCAAACAAACGGACGTACGCTGCAAAAGGCTACTTCGCACTTGTTCAAACATTTCATCTGGCTTGTGATATGCATGGATATTTTGGAAACACATGATTATTTCTGAAAAGGAAGAGAAGCCATGTTTTTCCTGATAACGTGCTGGGTGAAAGTGTGTGCACATATTATGCTCTCAATTTATGTGCTGCTCTCTCATTTTGACCTTCCGAATTAACTCATTCAGCCCGACGCACGTATTTCCCAAATTTTGGAAGCGTCATCTCACGACTAGGCACCAGTTGCAGGAGATGGATCGACCATGATAATACAAGGGTAGTGCCAGATTAGCTTGGCGCCTGTCGGCGCCAAGCTAATCTGGCACTACCCTTGACTATCTCCTGCTGTAGTGCGTCAGGGCTGAATGGGTTAAGCCCGTTGAGTCCAAAATCACAGACCGACAGACATTTTTTGTTTTGTTTTGTTTTGTTTGTTTGTTTGTTTTGTTCTTGTATGCATTTAAGAAACACATATAACATTTTTGTTTAACATAAATGTTGCTCTTAATTTGTTTTGCATGTTTTCATCATTGATCTTTTTCTTAAAATATATTTTCGAACGTCGATATATATATATATATTTTTAAAATAAGTAACTCATTGCTTCAGAGTAGACATGTTTTAAGGTAAAATGTCGAGATTTTAGAGATTTTTCCTGTAAAAATAAACCTCGCCGGTCGACATGCATAAAAATATAGTTGTAATACGCATCTTTTAAAAATCCAGAAAAATGTCGCTGAGTGAAATGATACTGGTGGAATTCACAGCAGGCCAGTGTGTATATATAGAATCTTCCATCGGTGTTTAGGTGATACTGAGAATCTCACTCGAGTGCTTTTAAAACCTTATCCTACGAGCGAATGCCACTAGGATAAGATTTTAAGACCACGAGAATGAGATTCTCAGTATCACCTAAACACCGATGTAAGATTTATTTCTTACTCACCTTTTTCTTGGCATACATCCAATATCAGCTGGTCTTCGGCACACACCTAGTCACAACACAGCCGCCATTGTGTCTTGGCAAAGCTAGGTCTTGACGTAATTTACTTTGCAATGTGACGTCAATATTTTGGATGTCAGACAAATTAATGATCCTACACATGATGTCATTGCTCGTGAGCTTAAAGTAGGTCAAGTTTCAATATCGCGTGTGCCCATACCTTTTTGTTGAACAGACTTTGTACAAGACAATGTTGTGCACACTTGGCCGTTCACGCAACACGGCTGTATCACACGCCGCGTGTGATACAGCTTTTCCGCTCAAAGGCAGCAAAGAAGGAGGCGTGTAAGAAAATCCTAACCAGTCTAGCTACAGACTGCACAGCGTTTGGTCCCGTCAGTCCCTTCAGGAAAACTGAACAACACTCAACTGCAAGGGGTATAGATCCTCATGAGCCCCCGCAGTTGCGGGGCTCATGAGGATCTATGCCCCTTGATGAAACATCGTTGAGTCCGTGTTCCTTCGACGGCTGGGGCTCTCTGGCGTTGAATTTCCCATGATTTCAAAAACACAGTCTGCGTCCACGGGCAGTGAAGGGGTTAACTCAGCTAATCAACATAACCCCTTCCTTCACAGGAAACTAGTCGCAATATAGCGTTTCCAATAGCGGCCGCTTCAATTAGAAATGAGGAGCGGGAGGTAGACTCTCCAATCATTCAACGCATCGATTTAACATCGATCAGGTGGCGCCTGTCGGAGCGGTTTTAGTCAGCGGCATTCCTTGTGACGAAACGCTCCAGTCCGACGGCCGTCCCGTCAGCCCTCTCCCTCTTGCCCGCCCCTGCCCCCCCCCCCCCCCCACCCCCACACACACACCTCACCCCCCCCCCCACACCCATCCCCACAAAAAAGCAACTACTCCGAAATCAGGGACCAGAGCTCTACCATAAAAAAATAAACGCAGTTTCGGGTCTTTAGCGACAAACAGGAAGTGATTTCAAAGACGGGACACCTAATAGGGACTGCTACAAGTACAAATCTGACTACAGCGGGGGTCGAACCCACGTCCTTTTGATTGAGAATTCGACGTTCCACAACCTAAGGCACCCTGGGTCCTATTTCACCTCACTTGCAGTAGCCAGTACCTGCCTGTCATAGTCATTGCGGCTTTCTTTGAGCAATGTTTAGCCCCACCCAAGAGTCTTGCTGCAATGCAGAGGGACATTTATTTGGCAGGTACAGACCTGGAAAAAAATCCTGCGAGTGGCGGCACAACATCATCCAGACATTTTTCGTCCAGAGTCAGGGCGACCATAAGCACTTCTTCGTCTTTCATGAGGATCCTAGGTGCCGAGATTTAATTTTAGGAGCTGGTCTGTGTTTTTGGACCTTACGGCCTTGAGCCGTAAAGGTCCAAAATCACATACTAGCGCACCTTTAAACTCCAAGAGCGACTCGGAACAAAATAAACCAGGCGAACTTCCACCAGAGTCAAGGCGATCATAAACACCTGGTATTTCACAAGGCGTAGATGACCGAGTGAGCTTAGTCCTGAGGCAGCCACTAACTAAGCAAAATGCTCCGCCAGTGAGCTTAGTCCAGTGCCAGCCACTAAGCAAGGTGCTCCGCTATAGCGGAGCACCTTGCTTAGTGGCTGGCGCAGGACTAAGCTCACTCATGCAGCTGGCCCATGGGTTTTAATTGGTTGGAGGTCGGCCTGGGAACTGAGAAGGGTGGAAGAGGTAAATACACACACACACTGGTTGTCTCACTCGATTCGCTACCGCTACAGCGGAAGCGAATCGAGGGAGACAACCATTGTGGAGAAGTAAACACTGGTCGCTCCCTAGCCGTCAATAAACTGATTAGACCCCCCGAATCATGACTTAGGTCCGATATTAAACGATCGACGACACGACGACAGAAATAAGCTGAAGGAACCAACAAGATGATGGAGGTGTGTGTGCGTAGGAGGGGTGGAAGAGGAGGGGGGGAGAAGGGGGAGGTGGGCAGAGGAGGGGCAGTGGGGAGGAGGAATTAGGGAGAGTAGGTGGGGCGGGGATGGGGAGGTAAATGGCCCTCCATCAGTCAAAACCATCCATCTGTAAGTGCTACAGACCAGAAGACTGACTGACTACCAAGCGCATAAAATACACGTATAACATGTAACAACCCACTTTTTAACCCTCTTAACCATACAGTCGCATTTCCAAACTTTTCGAGGCGTTGTCTAACGAATATGTACCAGTTGTAGGAGATGAATTGATCCTGATAATTCAAGGGTAGTGCCAGATGAGCTTGGCGCCTTCAGGCACCAAGCTCATCTGGCACTACCCTTGAATTATCAGGATCAATTCATCTCCTAATGCAGGGCCCTGGGGCTAAATGGGTTAAGCTGAAGACCAAAGAAAAATTCGACATCATTCGAGTCGTCTCAAACACTGAAGTATAATAATGTTACATTTCGTTTGCTTGTCAGTATAGAAAGAAGGGAAGAAATACGCTTTGGAATAAAAAGGTCATTTCTCAAAGCTGTTTTTATTAATGTTCTGTGTTTATCGCTACACGACAGTTTCTTACATTTCCTTGTTAATTTCGAAAGTGTTTATGTCTTTATTATTTCTGCCATCTGACGGCAAAAGACACTAAAGTTTCCTATATCTATTTCATGATGAATATTGCACCTGTAGTATTTTCTGCAATATATGTATATTACTATATTGAAAATATACTCGCATTTTTCAACATATAGATATGGATCCTTACTGTCGTATTTAAATCTGCTCCACGTCATGCATTTTGCATTTTGGTGTCGATCAGTGGGCTGTTTGTCTGGCAGTGATGTTTTTGTTTGGCGGACCTGTCTACTTGGGCAGATTCGTCGGGGTCTGCTTTCCGTGGGGGGTGGGAGTCGGGGTGGCGGGGTGGGTGGTTGGAGGGAGACGGGGTGGGTGGGGAGGGACGGGTGGGGTGGGGTGTGAAGCTTAAAAGGTTGAAGAGTCTGACGGAGTGAAGATGCGACAAATGTGTGGGTGTAAAAGGGTAGAAGCGATGCTGTCGAGCAACTCGATGATAGAGACATGTGAGAGAGTTTTCGTGACGGCTGTCCACGTCAGCAGGGAATGACGGAGTAAACACTACACACGGAGAGCTGACGACATCACACCGGCAATGAATGACGCGATCACTGTCAGCTGGAGAGGCACACGTCCGCTCTTCCATTATGAGGGAGAGTAGGGGGTGAGATGTGGCATCCATACAGGAAAAACATTCTCTCTCTCTCTCTCTCTCTCTCTCTCTCTCTCTCTCTCTCTCTCTCTCTCTCTCTCTCTCTCTCTCTCTCTCCCTCTCTCTCTCTCTCCCTCTCTCTCTCTCTCTCTCTCTCTCTCTCTCTCTCTCTCTCTCTCAAACATTTCACCTTTAATTTTTATAAATTGACATTTAATTTTCTTGTTATGAGCTTTTATTTCAGTATTCTTAAATTGTCGGTTGCTATTGCATAACAGACATGCCACATTTTACTTAATATAATAACAATAAACGTCGCATACGCGCAGAAGGTTTCGACGATTGTCTATACACCACGAGAAATTTCAGTGTATGCGCGTGTCAGTGTGTGCATGTAAATGAATGTGTGTGTGTGTGTGTGTGTGTGTGTGTGTGTGTGCATGTGTGTGTGCGTGCGTGCGTCTGTGCGTGCATGCGTGCGTGCGTGCGTCTGTGTGTGTGTGTGTGTGTGTGTGCGTGCGCGCGCGAGCGTGTATGTGTGATCGTATGTGTTCACCACAAACCACCTCCACAACCTCCCCCCCCCCCTCCTGACCCCCTTTCTCTTTTTAACCTCGTCACACACTTTCTCTGTTAACCCATTCAGCCCTGACGCACTACAACATGATATGGATTAACCATGATAGCTCAAGGGTAGTATCAGAATAGCTTAGCTTGGCGACAAATCACATTCTTTCATCACCACCGCCGGGCCATCATGATCGACCTGTCTCCTTAAATGTCATGAAGTCATCACAGGAACTCCAGATATGGGAATACCCACAGTGTGTTAACCCCCTGACTGCTACTGACGATAACGTCAGTAGCAGGAATGGAGTTAAAGTCACCCTTACCGGATCCTCTTGGTTATAGCCTTCGTTACCAGTGTACGCAAATTGCGTTTTTCAAATCATTGTAAATTTACGCCCAAGATAGGAACATGGAAACAGAGTGGTGTCAGCAAGAGGCATAGATCCTCATGAGCCCCCGCGACAGCGGGGACTCATGATGTTCTATACATCTTGCAGTTGGCTGGTGTTCACCTCTAAGCGGCTGTGAAGGGGTTAAGGCTATCTCTCTGAGCCCCTTCTAAGCTCTTGAATTTCTTCTTTCTTGTCTTTAAGCGCATGAGTGATGCCGTCACATTGCTCCAGCCTTCAGTCAAGCCAGCCATGATTCACGCCTTGTTTAAACGAAAAATCCCCCCAAGAAAGGCTGAATGAGAGAGGCTTCAGAGTTACGTGGCCTCAAAGTCGCCGCGTTAAAAGTGAAGTTAGGCCCGAGGGGGGGCCGGGCAACCCCCAGGGGAGACCCTGCAAGCAGCTCTCACAGCGCCGCCAGAGTCTTAAAGACTCGCAGGAAAACAATTAGCGAAACGAGCCACGGCCGAAAAGAAGTTCCGACTGCTTCTTTGACAAAATCGTAAGCAAACATACTTGGGAGTCTGCAATCAGCGGCGACAGAAGTCAGTCAATCATGGAAGCGGCTCGCACAGGCCCAGGCGACATCTGTCGACAAAAACGCAGGCTTAAGGTACGGGTAATTCCCTTCATCTGAGGAGCATAGATGGGAGTAGCTGGGACAGGGTCCTACCAGAAACATGAGCATGGATACTCATGAACTCTTTGGGATTGACAGCCGAAGGATTTGTCGCGAGTTGTTTCTTATTTTTCGTTGTCAGCCTTGAGACGGGCGATTTTTCTCTGAACAAAGATGAACGTAGACGTGTTAATGTTAGCAGTTCTTTAGCAGCAAGAGGCGTAGATTCTCATGAGCCCCTGCGACCGCAGGGGCGCATGAGGATCTATGGCACTTGACAGACTTGTCCGAGAACCGTTTCCCCTTCATTCACTGCAAGTCATTCTTCTTCAGGAGTTGTCTTTCTTTGCTACGGCCCCCACTATCTTGATGACTTAGGTATGATGGGCGTAAAGGCGACAGTGCGTAGCGCGCCACCTAGCGGTGATTAAGAGATGATTACGGCAATTTGCCTCCCTTTCACCACATGCGCGTGTGTACACGGCCTGATGCTGATATTTGCACGGCGTCCGGCTCTAATCGAAGGCCAATGATTGGCTGATTCCTGCTTCTGGTTCTATTTCCACTTTTCTATCGTACGCATAACTCCAAAAACAACTGACGCCCTCGATGTGAAGAACGACTTGAGGCTGATCTCAATTAGCAAAAGACATAGATTCTGCGTCCGTAGGGGCTTATGTGAATCTGTGTCTTTTGCAGATGTGCTGGCCTTGGCGTAGGGCAGTTTCTTCTATTCAGGTCCAGACAGACGTTTGCACACGTACTTCAGGCGCTGAGAAAAATAGGTGGGCTGGCAATGGAGAGGGGAAATACAGAACAACCTGTCTATTTCATATGATTACAAAAAGGGGGTCAATTTCGCCACATGTTGGCCGGGATTCCACCTCCTATTTGAGGTTTGTAAGTGTTAAACCCTTTGGTTGTGGGTACAGGTTTTTGGAACCGTTATCGACAGCCAAAAGGTTAACCTCTTCACTGCTGAGAATAGATAGACACAATCCAAATGAGTGCAAACAGAGATCATCATAAGCCGGCGGGCCCCGCAGTTGCTGGCAGGGGGCTCGCGAGAATCTTTGCCTTTTCCTGACACATGTGTTTCCATGTTCCTCGGATGGCGGAGTTTTAACCCATTCAGCCCTGACGCACTACAGCAGGAGATGTGTCAACCATGACTGATAATTCAAGGGTAGTGCTTGTCGGCGCCAAGCTAATCTGGCACTACCCTTGAATTATCATGGTCGATCCATCTCTGCAACAGGTGCATAGTCGGTACTAAAGACGCCTCCAAAATTTGGGAAATACGTGCGTCGGGCTAAAGGAGTTAATGGCGTTGAAATTACAAATGACATATATCAGAAACTCAGACTGCTAACACTGCCGGTAAAGGGGTGAGAATCATTAACCCTTTGGCTGTCTGTAGCGGTTTTTGTCGCGATGATTCCTGCAGGAATCAATCTCGACAAAAACAGCTACCGTCAGCCAAAGTGTGAACATCTTCACCTACGCTATTTGTCGACATAGATTCACTCCATATCGGAGAAATTATGCCGCGGCCTTGTATGGTGAGTCAGTACAGCCAAAATTGGACCTCCCTAGGCTCTTGACTTTTGGAAGTGTTGTGTCGGTGATTTCAAGCCACAGCCGCACATGTGTTTTGTCCACTGTCGGTTGATAGCCCAACGCTCAGCCATCCTCCTCTCTCGGGGAGCTGGGTGGCTCTGTGGTAGAGCGTTCGACCCTCATCCGAAAGGTCCCGGGTTCGAATCCAAAATTTGTTCAGACGCTGTTCGGTGCCTCGTCATTGAAATCACTTTCGTGGTTTACAAAAGACGTCAAGTCCTAAAAGTTTAATGTTTTTTTCCTCATCTCTCAACCTGGCGGCCTTGGGACCAGACAACAGTCAATCTACAGAACCACTGCATGTATCAATAAAATCGATTTATTTTAAGAAAACTTCAAGTAGACTTCAGGAATGTTGATGAAAACATCAGTGGATAGACAGTAAATGTACAGTAAACTTCGGATATGAGAAAATCGCCAAGGGGCTCATTTCGTCTTGTTGTTATATCCGAAGTCTGTTATAAGCGAAGTGATTTACATAGAAAGAGCGCTGCAAGGGCCTCTGAAAAAAAAGCGTTGTTCAATATCCGACTTTTGTTTTACCCGAGCCTTGTTCTTAGCGAAGTAGACCTAACTCAATAAGCAAAGGTCGTCGGCCCCACGACGGCCGCAGTGGGCCCGCGCACGGCTGTGCGCGGGCCCACTGCGGCCGTCGTGGGTCCGAAGACGTTTTGCTACAGGGGAATACACCGGAAGACTGCCACGCTCAGATTTCGAAACGTGTACATCTTCTTCTGCACAATTCCGTTTTTTGGCAAAGTTCGTGGCGTTGGGCAGATTTGAAACAAAAAAATCGCGATGCTGACCTCTTCTGAACTACCGACTGTCAGCATATTTCTTGTCTGACTTTACGTTGGATGGGGAATTTGTGTTGGTCCGTGATTTTGGACCTTACGGCCTGCAGCCGTAAGGTCCAATATCACAGACCAACGCGCAAATCTGTCAAGAGCACTGAACTCTTGTGTCCT
>BTPG01000004.1:72361480-72378980 GCA_036245525.1 Semisulcospira habei | reverse complement strand
CTGTCCTCCGTCGTCTACGGACACAGTTATAAATGACACCGATTGTTCCTAGCAAGCAGCATAGATCTTCGTGAGCCCCTGCAGTCGCAGGGGCTCACGAAGATCTATGCTGCTTGCTAAGGAAAAGAGGTAGTCGTCGGACTTTTCTCACTGACATCTCCGCACGTTCAAAACACACCGTATTCCTTGACCCTGACCTAGTTTGCTTCATTACCCTTAGCATCACCCCAGGGCAGTCTATTTGACTATGCGAGTATTTCGTGCAAATATGATTTTTACACTGAGGTCAATATTGACTAGTTCAAAATCTGGCGTCTCACGCAATGATTTTGATAGATTTCTTTGGAGGAAAATTTGAAATGTGGACTTGGTCAACATTTGAGTCAATTTATATTCCTGTTATAGTCAATCGTCTGAAAATACGGTGTACGGCATAGATTTATTTCCGGTTTTGCGTATAGAGCGTGGTATGACTGTTAGCTTGATGCAGCATGATATATATATATATATATATATATATATATATATATATATAATATATATATATATATATATATAATATATATATATATATATATATATATATATATATATATATATATATATATATATATATATAATATATATATATATATATATATATATATATATATATATATAATTTTTTCAATAAATTCTGAGAATGCTGTGCTAGTGCCATGGAAATCCAGGCTGGTAAGCTTGCATTGTGTCATCAGGACATCAGCTGTCCTTTTGTGACTGCATCGCTTATTAGATCTTTTGAGCCTTCCACTGAACACCTACTACATAAAGTAATAGGGACTACCCCCAGGCGCCCCGCAACCCGCTGGAGAATATCCAGTCCTCCCCCCGAGAGGGGAGGCTAGTGCATGAATATTCCCAAACAGATCTTGGACCTGCTGGATAGATTTGAGATTTTGCCGCCTACGACCGGTTTCGACCCAAGGTGGGTCTCATCAGGTAGGCATACGGCGTAACCTGAAATTGCAAACACAACGCATATACTAGAAGCCGCCTCCAGAATTTGACTGGTAGCAACCACTAGGCCAGCGTGGATTGCATCCCTAAAGCTTTATGGGGTGTTGCAGTGGAAGAAGACTGACTAATTTTGAAAAGGCAACACCTAGGCAATTTTGTGGTACAATTATTCATTACTTATAACAAAGGCGTCGCCCAAGCCAAGCTTAAAGTTGAATTATTGCTTTTGTTTTTGTTGCGTCTTGACTACTTTTTCAATGCAAGCTTACCAGCCTGGATTTCCATGGCATTAGCACAGCATTCTCAGAATTTATTGAAAAATTATGTCCCTTGGAGCTACTCTGATTGAGTGCATCTTTTGGCTTGGGCGACGACTTTGTTATAAGTAATGAATATATATATATATATATATATATATATATATATAATATATATATATATATATATATATATATATATATATAATATATATATATATATATATATATATATATATATATATATATATATATATATATATATATATATATATATATATATATATATATATATATCACGATATATTTCACGCTTAAAGTTGAATTATTGCTTTTGTTTTTGTTGCGTCTTGACTACTTTTTCAAATGTGTAATGACACTTAACGGAAAAAAAGACAAGCAAATACATCAGTTCATTGTAAATAATGGAAAAGCCTTTATGTACAATAATTCCTCGTCGAAGTAAACCAAAAAGTGAGTTAAATAAATGAATAAATGATTGAATAAATGAATTAATAAATAAATAAATAAATAAATAAATAAATTGGGACTGCATAAACTTATTTGCGTTTTTATGTTTTCGCAGTTAACCCATTTAGCCTTGACGCACTACAGCAGGAGATGGATCGACCATGATAATTCAAGGGTAGGGCCAGATTAGCTTGGCGCCTGTCGGCGCCAAGCCTAATCTGGCACTTCCCTTAAATTATCATGGTCGATCCATCTCCTGCAACTGGTGCATAGTCATTAGATGACGCCTCCAAAATTTGGGAAATACGTGCGTCAGACTGAATGAGTTAAATGTTGCTACCTGTATACAACCTAAATTAAATGTTTCCAAACTGCAATTTAGTGTCAAGACGGGCAACACATTGAAATAAACATCTCTCTCTCTCTCTCTCTCTCTCTCTCTCTCTCTCTCTCTCTCTCTCTCTCTCTCTCTCTCTCTCTCTCTCTCTCTCTCTCTCTCTCTCGGGGAGCTGGGTAGCTCGGTGGTAGAGCGTTTGACTCTCGTCCGAAAGGTACCGGGTTCGAATCCAGCTTCAAGTTGGGGTCAAAATTTGTTCAGACCCTATTTCGGTGCCCCGTCTTTGAAATCACCTTCGTGGTGGAAAAAGACGTTAAGCCCTAAACGTTTTCTCTCTCTCTCTCTCTCTCTCTCTCTCTCTCTCTCTCTCTCTCTCTCTCTCTCTCTCTCTCTCTCTCTCTCTCTCTCTCTTTTCAATTCATTAGCGGAGAAGGGCGGACAGCAAAGTACTCATCACCCTGTCCGTGGTGTCTGTATCGCCACCCGGATTTACCCCTCAGGTATTTCACCCACAAGTAACACCCCCACAACCTTCCACCACTGAGGTGTACAGGCGTACTATGCAAATACGTATCTGATCTCTTTCATCGTGAAGCGCAGATTGTGAGTCACTACCGCAGCAGTAACCTTTCTCTTCTTCTTTGCAGATTTCACATATCCAGACACAACGCACTAAAATCAAGGGACATAGATTCTCATGAGCGCAGGGGGCTCATGAGAGTCTACGTCTCTTGCAAATAGAAGATAGCTGACTGAAAGCACGTCAGCAGCATAGATTCTCATGGGCCCTTGCAGCCCAGTCCGGGGAGGAGCCCATCTGAGTCTGTGGAAGATAGAGGCTGCTGACGGAGAAACTGTTTTTAAGATGCATAAGCTGTCAGCTCAGTTTCATCAACCCACCCAGGCTCATCACCCCCCCCCCCCCATTCCCCCCCTCTCTCTCCCCCCCCCCTCTACCTTACAAAGCACAGATTCTCCGCACGAACGTTCTGAAGTCTGCAGAGGTTGATGAAAATATTAAGCCGTTCACTACTGAGCAAGCAAGCAAGAAATGCTCCATTCCCAGTTTGCAAAAGGCTGTCGGGCCGAAGTCGGCTGCAGTGGGTCGTGCGCGGGCCCACTGCGGCCTACTTCGGCTCGACAGCCTTTTGCAAACATGGGTTACCGAACTAACGTCAGTGTTTCAGTTTCAAACTGAGCAGGCCGCCGTCGGCTGTTCAAGAGCAACATTCTGCCAACTGCATGGCCACACTGGGTGACGGAACCGATTGAAGGCCTCAACACCCTGCCATCATTCCAAGTACGCCACCCACTTAACCTTTACTTCCTACACCGGTAAGGTGCAAAATCTCGGATCAGCGAACGCATGCGGAAGCCGGATGACATGGAGTCCAGGCTCAGTAATTGGACACTCAGTACATTTGAGCAATCGCGGCTGAGCAGTCCGCAGGTTGCTTTGGAAATAAAATTACTATCTGTTAGTAGTCGCGTGTTGAGCCGTTTAGCTCATTCTGCCCGCAAAACACACCACAGCAAGATATGGCTCGACCATGATAGTTCAAGGGCGGTGACAGAACAGCTTGGCGCCTCTAGGCGCCAAGCTATTCTGCCACCACCCTTGAACTATCATGGTCCATCTGTCTCCTGAATTGTAATGCAGTCCTCAGAGGATAACTCCAAAATGTGGGTATTTCGTACCTCGGGCACAACGAGCTAGCCTTCTTGAAATCTTTTTAAGTACCATTACGCGTAAATCTTAAGACACAGTTCAGCACCATTTGTGTTTGTTATGCCTTGTCGCCACTCCTAATGAACTTTAACAGCAGTTGGGACACGCAGCAAAAGCACACGCGTAATCGCCCTTATTTATTCTTCTGAGCCGTTAGCTTATCAATCTAGTTTTTAGCTGTTTCTCGTACTGAAAGCATTGCATTTATAAAACGGAGTAGAGTCATTGTCAAATTACTTGATATTAAGACGAACTGTGCTGAAAATGAATTGTCCTGTGTCTATCGGATGAATCATAACTAGACCTGTGTGTGTAGCGTTTCGAGTAACCGTCTGTTACAAAAGTGTATCTTTCAACGGCTACGGCTGTAGTGGGCCTTCAAAACAGTGATATCACATTTCACATCACTATCTGAACTGTAAAATACCTTCTTGTCGGAATAATTAAATGATAAGGTGTGGACATTGACATGAAGAGTCACCGCACGTGACCTTCTTCACTGACAGAAATAGAATCATCGTCATATTTCTAATTTCAGACTGCCCAGACCACATTTCACGCGGTAGATTTAATGCTGAGTAATTAAAGTAAACCATTTCACCTCTGAAACGTCAAAACGGCTATGTATCGACCATGGTAGTTCAAGGGTTGTGCCAGAATAGCTTGGCGCCTTTAGGCGCCAAGCAATTCTGGAACAACCCTTGAACTATCATGGTTGATTTGTATCCTGAACTGAGGACCAGTCCCAAATTTGAAAAGAAAAAATTAAGGGCCACTTGAGTTAATCAAGACTTCGTTTGCGACCTATTGATTGCAAGTACAAATATCCGTAAACCGCACGGAGCCACTGTGACATCCTTCAAAACACATGCACACAAAAGAGTTCTTCCAATTAAAACTTTATCATAACAGAAATCTGAATGAACGCGCCCGGTCTCGAGTTATTCTCCAGTTATTTTCAGAACCCTCGGTAACGCGAGAGGGCCCGGGTACGGCACCCGAAAAACTCTCTCTTCTCACGTGCAGAAAGGGTGGAGCCCAACTTTGCTGAAAACTTTCGTACCAGGGTGTGACAGCCGCCGTTTGAAATTCTGTACCCACTTACCTCCACGTAGGTATACCCGACTCGGGTTCTGACTAAGCCAGACCGTGCTGTCCGGGTGGTTTCGGTCAAAAGACCTTTTCCACTCCCGCCCTCTTCCCCCCCCCTTCCCCCTCCCTCCCTCCCCCCTTCCCCTTCTCCCCCCTCCGTCCTCCTTTCAGACCACTCATAGTTTTCAACCTAACTCTTCCTGAGAAAGCAAAGGCAAGTCGATCTGATGCAGCCAGAAGCATAGATCCTCATGAGCCCCTGCGACTGCAGGGGCCCATGTGGATCTATGCCTCTGGTACAAGGTTTGGGACAGTGGGCCCCGCTTCAGAAACATTATGCCAAAGGTGAAGAGGTCTTTCTGTCTCTTAGCTTCGCGGTGAATTAAAATCGGGGGGTATAGTGTGCATCTACCTATTGAATTGAAAATGGGGTATGCTAGTAGGTCGAGTGGTGTTTTAAGGGGGCAAGGAAAATGCGAAAAACTGAGATTTGTTAAACCCGTCCCTGCCGCTGTAGGTATATTTTGTTTCAATAAATCTTCATCGTTCATTCAGCGACCGAAACCCGCAACCGTCCATGGAACATGGATACAAATTGGTCTCAGCAAGAGGCATAGATCCTTATGAGCCCCCGCGACTGCGGCGGGTCATGAGGATCTATGTCTCTTGCAGACGGGCCGTGTTCGGGTTTTCTCGACAGTCAAGGGGTAATAGTTGCTTACTTGCTTAATTCCTTGCATTCCACAAGGGGTAATAGTATTGAATTAATATTCGTGAGGAAAACTACAGAAAAAAACGTTCTGGTAAATAAAACGTTTCTTTTGCTATTTCGCAGCAGTGAAAAACTGTTCAACCCATTCAGCCCTGACGCACTACAGCAGGAGATGAATCGACCATGATAATTCAAGGGTAGTGCCAGATTAGCTTGGCGCCTGTCGGCGCCAAGCTAATCTGGCACTGCCCTTGAATTATCATGGTCGATCCATCTCCTCCTGCAACTGGTGCATAGACATTAGATGGCGCCTCCAAAATTTGGGAAATACGGCTGTCGGGCTGAATGAGTTAAAGAAGTATGTGACGGTATTTATTAACAGGTATCATGTTATTCTTACGGTCGCTTTCTAACCGAAGTAAATTTGAACACACAAAATTTATGAGACGAAATATCTTGATGCTTTTTTTTTCTTGTTTATTGTTTGTTTGTTTTAATATATGCGTGTGTTTGTGTGTGTGTGCGTGTTTGAGTGTGTGCGTGTTGTTTGTGTTTGTTTGTTTGCTTGTGCGTGCGTGTGTGTGCGCGTGTGTGTGTGTGTGTGTGTGTGTGTGTGTGTGTGTGTGTGTGTGTGTGTGTGTGTGTGAGTGTGTGTGTGCGTGCGTGCGTGCCCGCGTGTGTATGTGTGATCGTATGTGTTCACTACAAACCACCTCCACAACCCTCCTCCCCTCACCCCTTTCAGTTCTTCTTTTCCCCCGCCACCCTCCCCCTACTTCAAACACACCGAATACAAACATTAATCTATGACAATTGAACACGACCTTTCCAAAGCGTAATCACCCTTCGTCGTTACCTTAGCATTCAGTCTCAATGCTAGCCCCAAAACAAACACCGCCGTTTGAGAATATAACTGAAGCTAACCATTACAAGCAAGAGGCATAGATTCTGATGAGTCCCTGCGAATGTAGGGGCTCATGTGAATCTATGCCTCTTGTAAGCGATAAACCTCTGAGGAACTTTTGAACCCGAATGTTAGTCTTCAAGAGTCCGGACACATGTTAATAAACGTACACGAACGGAAATTAGAAAATTTCCCCTTGCTTTCATTTCTAAGCAGCCTTCTTTTATGTCGTAACGTTCTTCGCGATTGGAATAGAGAGAGTCTGGTTTTAGAACTGGTTGGTTGGCTGGATGGTTTGATGATTTGTTTATTGGCAGAATGTGTCGGCCGTATCGTTGACCCTCTTGCTTGTCGGTAGCGGTTTTTCGTCTTGAAGTTATTACATCAACCATGATTTTACGCTCGCATTAAAAAAAAAAACAAAAAACAACTGGGATGGGTATACATGTGATCTGGTATTGAACAACTTTTAAAATAACACGCAAGCAAGAATGAGAGCGAACTCAGTTCCTCCCTGGGTTGCCAGTCTAGCTACGGAGATCGAAACGAAAACCCTTATTCCCCCAGTGGTGAATTTTCTACTGCCAGGCCAACTTACATTTTGTGAGCAATAACTTCGACGACTCCCTTCGTTTTGACCACACACATATACATTGGCCGGATCCTGTCCAAGAACGGTATAGATCCTAATGCCCAGTACGACATGTTGCGGTGAATAAAGCTCTATGCTTTCAGAACATAGGATAGGTTTGCAGTTAAAGTTTTTAGGCGTTACCAGGGCGAGGGAAGGGATATTGGGGAAGGGACTAATCCCGAGTAGTTGCTTAAGAGTTTACAGTCTGTCGCCCAACCCACAAAAGGCACAGATTCTCATGAGCCCCTGCATCCGCAGGACTGATGCAGGGGCTCATGAGAATTTGTGCCTCTTGCTAAGTATCGGCCTTTTTAGATCTCGCAGAAAGAGAAAGCATTGGCGTTTAAGGCCAGGTTGTTGAGAAAGAGTGCAAATCCTTGGCTAGATTACCATAAGATGTGTCCAAACACTTCAGATGTCGTCAGAAGGACGCCAAACCCCTGTGACGGACTCTGTTAATTTGGAAATAGCGGCAATTTACCGGTACACTCCTTTGATATTTCTGACTGAGGTGAGAAAGTAGATAGCCGCCTACCGCGGGTTTGATGAAAAAGTTGCTGATATAGTGGGAGAAAAGTATACGTCGGACCATCAACAGACGGCGTACGAACAAAGCAAGAAAAGAAAATATAAAAGAAAGGAAAAAAACAAAAAGAAAAACCACAGTAAAGAAAAGGAACGAGAAGAAAAGGAAAGAAAAGAAAAGACAGGACGAAATTTGAACCTTCCCAATGCGCAAAAGGCCATCGGGCCGACGTCTGCCTGATGGCCTTTCTGCGCACTGGGTTACGACCTAAAGCCGTTAGATGCGAAACGACAGACCAACACACAAATACCTCCTCTTCGAAGGCTCACCAAATGTGATGGAAAAAAAAAAAACCGTACCAAAAGATAAAGTTAGTTATTTGGGTTTAACGCAGAGCAAGCGGACCAAGGATAAAACGCCGTTAAGGGAGAGAATTGTGCAAGATTAACCAATGACCAATAATCACCCCTTTTGGTTTTGATTAAATCTGATGTAAAGTTACCAAAGCTTTCGCTTGAAACAAGAGAAGTCACCAAGAACTTCATTGGTATTGTTCATAAGTCTGCTGTCTACACTCAGTCTGTTGTGCTTTGCAGAAATGTATACTTTGACACGCCTTTCATCGTGTGTGCGTGAAAGGCCTTCCCTGAGACCATACGCAAAGACCTTGTTCGTTCGCTACTGTTAAAGCACGTAGCATAAACAACGTGTATGTTACGTAGGCGCTATGTATTTCAACACCCGGTCTTTGCCAACAGAGAGCTATTACTCGGGTACCGTTACGCGCGGTGTCACACCGTGGCTGGTAGACGTAACGTTTACGGTGACAGCCTTGACCATTTCACTGCCAGAGACTAAACGAAGCATGGATATTGATGCCAATCAGAGGCATCGATTCTATCAACTAATTGAAGGCCTAAGCATCAATACTGCGGAAGTGTCGTATAGTGTTGCCACCGGCAACGCTATACGTCACTTCCGCAGCTATTGATGCGGAAACCTTGAATGAGTTAAAGCCGCTGCCAACGATCTATGCCTCTTGCAGTCCTGAAAGCACGGTAAACAACCGTGATGTGGTGATACAGATACCAGGGTAGTAGTGGATGGAAATATGAAGAGGGGGTGGAGAGGGGATTGGAGGTGGGTGGGAGGGATGGGGGGTGGTGGGTGGTGGGCATGCAGGGGAATGAAACAAAATTATAGCAAAACATTCAAAGGAACATTTGAAAGCGAACTGGCAATATCGTCGAAAATGTACGCTTTTATCAACGTATACTTTAACTGAACTTTCAAACAGTGAGGCAGCAGGTCAAGAATAGGATCATGGCTACATAAGAAAGATTTTTTTTTTTTTTGTTTAAAGTAAAACCAACTAGACTCCCATAGACGGTAGTTTCGGGGAGACGAGAAATTAGATTCAGTCCCTCTGCTACTCAGCTACTGCTTAATTCATAGATAAAGAAAGAAAAACAAACTTTTATTGAGAACTCTTAAACTTGTTTTAACTTTTATGTAATCATAATTGATGTATATATATACAGACTTAAAATACGAATTCTTAAACCTTTTGTTTTTATACATTGGCTGTCCTGAATTTTGGGCCCTGATTTTAAATACGAAAATAAATTATACTTTCTTCCCTATACAAGGACCGTGTTGGTTACTAAATGTGAACAGATAGTGTAGCATATTTTAAAGAGTAATAAAAATGTCCTTTTTATTGTTATCCTTGTCAACTAAGGTAAATATGTTAGTCTCTGATCACTTCGGTGCTATAGGGACAAAAAAAAAGGGATAAGAAGAAGAACTGAACTTTAAAATCGTGTTTTTACATATCAAAATGGAAGGTATTAAGACTCCGTGCCTCCAAAATGCCTTTTCCGAAAGTATTAATACTTGTCGCTATATCCTAAGTTTGTTATAAGCGAAGTAATTTATATAGAAAGAGTGCTGTCGAGGCCTCTGAAAAAGTGTTGTTATATCCGGCCTTGTTTAACCCTTTTAGTCTCAAGGTCCCATTTCTCCAATTTTGGAGGTGTTGCCTAACGACTATATTACCAGTTGCAGGAGATGCCTTGACCATGATAATTCAAGGGTAGTGCCAAATTAGTTTGGCGCCTTCAGGTTAAGCTAATCTGGCACTACCCTTGAATTATCATGGTCAAGCCATCCCCTGCTGTAGGGATCCGGGGCAAAAAGAGTTAAGCGAAGTCGACTGTAATTTTTTTTTGCATTTTCAAAACTGAAAATCAGATGAATTTTTTTTTGCGTCTCTCACAGGTAAGCCAGCGGTCGGCGGTGTTCACGTCCGGTCTACAGTGCCCCCAAAATAACCCTGAGCAGACCGTGCGAGCTGAAAAGCCTGTACAGAGTTAATGAGGAAAGGTAGACAAACACGCCGCGACAATGCGCTGTTCCAAATTAGCTCTGGGCTGCGTATCTATGCTAATTGAGTGGCCTAATGAACCGAGGCCCGCTGCCGACAAAATGGCGCCGGGTCCCGTGTTGACAGATATGCTAGAAGCGAGCGGGAAAACGGAGGACAAACACTCAGAGTGGAGGCGCTCTTCAGAGAGTGTATTAATATGGACACAGAAGCTCCGGAATCAGAGTGGGCCGTCTGCCCCAAAACACCCGCAGGCTGAAATAAGACGACTTACTCCGAGTGAAAAATCTAGACGTAAAGTTGGTCGGTACCTTACGAATATAATTGCGCTGGTCTGTAACTTTGGACCTTCCGGCTTTCAGCCGGAAGGTCCAAAGTCACAGGCCAGTACATATTGATATCCATGTTTGAAAGAGAATGGTGAGTTACGTTTGTTGGGAGTCGAGTCGTTCGTGTCAAACTTAACCCAACTAGCATTCGAAGGAAAGCTGAGTGAAGGGGTCGGTGTCTGTACAATCTTACAGCTGTGAGGTCCGAAATCACCGACCAGCGCAAACACATAGATATAATCGTTAGGTTTTAAGTTCAGACCATTTCTGTCTACTTACTTACTTACGCCTGTCACCCCTACCCGAGTATAGGTCGTCGACGAGAGACCTCCAGCAACTCCTGTCCTGTGCTTCTCCTTCGATTCTACTCCATGTGGTTCCCAGTCTCTTGATGTCTGCTTGGAGGTCTCGACGCCAGGAGTTTCTCGGCCTACCTCTTTTCCTCTTTCCCTGGGGGTTCCATGACAATGCCTGCCTAGTGATACTGGAAGCTGGCTTTCTCAGACTGTGACCGATCCATCCCCATCTTCTTCGCCCAATTTCATTCTCTGCTGTTATCTGCTCTGTTCTCTCCCAGAGTCTGACGTTGCTGATCTTCTCTGGCCAGTGGATTTTCAAAATTCTTCTAAGGCAACTGTTCATGAAGGTCTGTACTCTGTTGACTGTGGTTTTTGTCAATCTCCATGTCTCTGCTCCATATAGGAGAACTGCTTTTACATTGGAGTTGAAAATCCGGACTTTGGTGTGTTGTGACAGCTCTCTGGAACTCCACACTTTTTTCAACTGGAGAAAGGCTGCTCTGGCTTTACCGATTCGTGCTCTGACATCTGCATCAGTGCCGCCTTTTTTGTCTATGATGCTCCCGAGATAGGTGAAGGACTCCACCTCCTCCAACGGGGTGCCAGCAAGCAAGACTGGTTCTTCCCTGGTTGCGTTCAGCCTCATTGTCTTTGTTTTCTGTTTGTGAATGGTAAGGCCCACTTGGGACGAGATGTCAGCAAGCCTCGTGGTCTTGTCCTGCATTTGTTGATGAGTGTGGGACAGTAATGCCAAGTCGTCCGCAAAATCGAGGTCGTCAAGCTGTGTCCACAGTGTCCACTGTATTCCACTTCGTCTGTGCTCTGTGGTCATCTTCATGACCCAGTCTATGGCCAGTAGGAAGAGGAACGGAGACAGCAGACACCCCTGCCTGACACCAGTTCTGACCTGGAGCTCTCTGGTGAACTGCCCTTCGTGGATCACGCGACATGTCATGCCATCATAGCTGCTCTTGATCAGGCGGACGAGCTTTGTGGGTACACCGTAGTGTCGTAGGAGTTTCCACAGAGTCTCTCGGTCCACGCTGTCAAATGCTTTCTCATAATCCACAAAGTTGACGTACAGCGGGGAGCTCCACTCCAGAGACTGTTCCACGATGATGCGGAGAGTGGCGATCTGGTCTGTACATGATCGGTTCTTCCTGAATCCTGCTTGCTGGTCTCTCAGCTGGGGGTCAACGGAGCTCTTCATTCTCTCTAGGATGATCCTGTTGAAGACCTTTCCTGGTACTGACAGCAAGGTGATTCCTCTGTAGTTGGAACACTTGCTGAGGTCGCCTTTCTTGGGAAGCTTGATTAGGTACCCCTCCTTCCAGTCAGCTGGCATCACCTCCTCTTCCCAGATCTTTCCAAACAGTGGGTACAGCATCTCAACTGTTGTCTCTAGGTCTGCTTTCAGAGACTCCGCTGGGATGCCATCTGGCCCTGCTGCTTTGCCATTCTTCAAAAATGCCACTGCTTTTCTGATCTCTTCCCGGCTGGGTCTGTCACAGCTGATGGGTAGGTCGGTCTCTGCCGGCTGGATGTCGGGGGGGTCGGGTGGGCTAGGTCTGTTCAGTAACTCTTCAAAATACTCGGCCCATCTGTCGAGTTGGTCTGCTCTGTCTGCAATAGGCTTGCCTTCTTTGTCTTTTACTGGTCTTTCTGTATGGCCATACTTGCCCGACAATCTTCTGGTCATGTCGTAGAGCTGTTTCATGTTGCCGGTGCCTGCTGCCTTTTCTGCCTCTGCTGCCAGGCTGTCTGTGTAGGCCCTCTTGTCTGCCCTGATACTCCTCTTCACCTCGCGGTTGGCTTCCGAGTATTCCCCCTGTGCCCTTACTTTGGCTGCTCTCGTGCGACTGTTGTTGACCGCTGCTTTCTTCTGCTTGCTCGCTTCTATCTTCTTCAAGGTCTGTGCCGACAGCCAGTCCTTGTGGTGGTGTTTCCTGAACCCTACAGTGTCTTTGCAGGTTGAGTTCAGCGCCTCTCTAACTGCCTTCCACTGCTGCTCTGTGGTGACCGCCTCCTCTTCATTTACTAGCTCCTGTAGCGCTTGAAACCGGTTGGACAGCACCAGTTTGAACTATTCTCTAACTCCAGTTTCTCTCAGGAGGCCTACATTATAGCGCTGTCTTCTTGTTGTCTCTGTGCGGCTTTTCTTTAGCTTGAGCTTCATTCTTAAGGTAAGCAGATGGTGGTCTGAGGCGACATCTGCTCCCCTCCTCACTCGAACATCTTGAAGGGATCTTCTAAATTTCTTGCTAATGCAGATATGGTCTATTTGGTTCTCTGTTATATGGTCAGGTGAGACCCAAGTTGCTTTGTGTATTCTTCTGTGTGGGAAGATGCTGCCTCCAATGACAAGTCGGTTTAGAGCACAAAAGTCTACAAACCTCTCCCCGTTCTCACTCATCTCCGAGCCTAGTCCCTGTCTCCCCATCACCTCTTCGTATCCGGTGTTGTCCTCCCCTATTTTGGCATTAAATTCGCCCATGACGATGGTGATGTCTCGCTCCGCACACTTGTCCACGGCACTCTGGAGTCGGTCGTAGAACTCTTGTTTCTCTTCCTCGTCACTGTCATTGGTGGGCGCATAACACTGGATGACGTTCAGCTTGAGCTTTTTCTTGGTTCTAAAGGCTGCTGTTATAATTCTTGGTTCAAGAGGTTCCCAGCCCATCAGCGCTCTCTGTGCCACTGGTGACAGCATGAATGCTACTCCTTCTGTATGGGGGGCATTCTCCTCTTCATGACCTGAATACAGAACCATCTCCCCACTTAACAGCCTTTTCTGGCCAGACTGCGTCCATCTGGCTTCACTGATGCCTAGCAGGGAAAGGTTGTACTTTTGCATTTCCGCTGCTATCTGGGCGGCCTTGCCGCTCTGGTACATGGTCTTGACGTTCCATGTGCCCATGGTTGTATCCCTGGATAGAGAGAGGCGGCTCGGTCCTGTGGCTTCCGAAGACTTCCGGCTTTCACCACAGGACGTCATAAGTCTTCTAGTAGAAGAACCTTCCTCCTCCAGGAAAGGAATTACTGTTAGTCTTTTCGTCGGCGTTTTTGTAGCTATTTCCTTTTTTGCAGGGTGGGGAAGCTACCCCCACGCCCAACCCCCTTACTAGGAGGACCAGGGGTTTTCTGTCGGGGTCACCTTCCCTTAGACCATGTTGGTTCACGGCACCTTATTTCATTCGGTGCACCCCTCTCACGAGGGACCCCCTATCCACCACCCAGGGGACGCGCCTCAACGCCGTATGGTCCCAGCGCGAGGCATTTCTGTCTAGGTCATTTCTTTATTCTGAATGGAAAGTGGGGCTTCAACCTTGTGACGGGTTTGATGCAGACAACCGGCCACTCTGGTTACGGAGTTTCTGCGCCCGTGTGATGCACTCTCAGCGTCGCACACTGGTTGTCTCCCTCGATTCGCTACCGCTCGGCGGTAAGCGAATGCAGGGAGACAACCAGTGTGATGAGCCTGCAAGTTGACATCAAGATTCAGCCTCTTGAAGATGTGCAGTGTTCGCTGGGTTTTTTTCAGAAGATTGTTCTAAATCCACTTCTGGCAATGGTGTGTTGACTTACCTTAGGGCCATTGGTCGCAAAAGTTTGCTTAGCTACCGGTAAGGATTATAAAGCTCAGCTGCAGACTTGTTGAAGCCGAAGCCGTGATATGGCCTTAGAATCCCTCTCGGCGCTAAACCCCAGTAGTAACTGACTAACCCCTTGACTGGTACTGACGGTACCGTTCGGCTCAAGAGACGCGTCTTTCCAGCCGAGCGCTATAGTCAGTACAGTGAAAGGGTTAACCCATTTAGCCCGACGCACGTATTTCCCAAATTTTGGAGGCGTCATCTAACGACTATGCACCTGTTGCAGGAGACGGGTCAACCATGATAATTCAAGGGTAGTGCCAGATTAGCTTGGCTGTCGGTCGCGTTTTTTGTCGCAATGAATCCTGCTCTTGTAATAGAACGAAAATAATGCTTTCCATAAAACTGGACATACTATTTGCCTTTTGTCTACACGGGTGGGAAGGCTCAAGAAAAGGCTGAAGAAAAAAGAGGAAGAAGAAACCCACACGAGAAGGGGTGTCAATGGATGCATGATGTGGACATTATTAACACGTGGAGTGGGTTTGTAGGGTGTGGACTAAGATAACGAGGAAAAAAAAAATGAAGGGATGACATCACACGCAAGCTTATACAAACACAGCCGTTAGACGATACGTTTCCTTCTTCCGCCCACGATTAGGATTTCACTTTTCCAACAGCAAAAAAATCAAAAACAAAAAAAGACAAAAAACAAAAAACAGAAAATGAAAGTGAAATTGTAAATATAACTGACGGGAACTTGACCATTCTAAATATAAACATGTGCTGGTCTGTGATTTTAGACCTTACGGCCGCAGGCCGTAAGGTCTAAAATCACAGACCAGCACACACATTTTTGTTTGAAAGGGAGGAAGGAGTTGACTAAGGCAAAGTTAAACCCATCCCTTCCAGGGGGTGCAGACTGTGTTTCTGAAATAGTTGTTCATTCAACGTCAGAGAGCCCATGCCGTCTAAAGAAATATGTATACAAAGTGGCATCAGCAAGAAGCATAGATCCTCATGAGCCCCCGCAACTGCGGGGGCGCATGAGGGTCTATGTCTCTTGCAGTTGGATCGTGTTCGGCAGTGAAGGGGTTCACGATGGCGCAGGGATCTGTAGAGACACGAGGAAAGAACTTGTTATTCGTACTCGTTTATCAGAATCATTAGCATACCATTGTGACAACCTGAAGTTATCATACAACTTGTTTTGTTTTCATCCCTACGTCACACGACCAATCCCTTTAGCGCAAACTGTGGTACATGACCGAGCTACAAAAACCCTTGTAGCGAAAGCTGGCGGACTTCTTGTAGCCTTCTTTATGACGCATCTTGGATGGGAGTTTTGTTCTATAAAAGATCACCAAAACGTTCTAAAGTATAAAGTTACTTAGTGTTGTTCGAAACAACAGGCACACTACTGGAGATGGCAACGTGATGAAATATTTTAAATTACGTCACAAGTCTATTATGTATAAATATATATTTCTTTGACGTCAGTCATATCTGGCGTGATACAGGTCGGGGTATATCTTCTTGATTTCTTTTACGAAAATTGTGGAGGAATAAAAGCAAATACTTTATTGGTAGCATGGGCTTGCTGCACGGACCCTTGTGGGCTTTAGGGAGGTCAAAGGAACCATTGTACCCCTCACGCTTTGGGGTACAATGGTTCCTTTGATCTCACTCAGGCCTACAAGGGTCCGTGTAGCAACCCCATGCTACCAATAACTTGTACTGGTCTTGTCTGTAGAGCCCACTGTGGATTTTATCCCCGTCGCCGTTGTCGTATTGAGTAGCTTTTATGAAGCGCTTGGCCGGTATCTTAAACTAAATCTTTTTTGTTTGAGCAAGTAGTGAAAAATGTTTGTAAACAGTCAACTTTGGATAGAAAAAAAAAATTGTGTCATTATCTCCGGGTATTATCATAAGCAGAGTAATTTCTTTAAAAAAAAAAAAAGGTGGTTGGGACTTGTGAAAAAGCAAAAACCAGATTAAAAAGGTGACCGCCAAACGTGTTAAAATGCAAACCAATAAAATCCTAAGAAAGAAATAAACACGCTTAAAAAGGACAAGCTCAACCCAATTGGCATATCAACTCCCCCCCCCCTCCCCGCTCCCCCCTTTCCCTTCCCCCTCACCCACCCCAACATTGTTATTAGAGACGTCTAATGTATTCTGTTTAACTCATTCTGCCCGCGACACACCACAGCAAAATATGGCTCGACCATGATAGTTCAAGGGTGGTTCCAGAATAGCTTGGCGCCTATAGGCGCCAAGCTATTCTGCCACCACCCTCGAACTGTCATGGTCAATCTGTCTCCTGAATTGTAATGCAGTCCCCAGAGGATAATTCCAAAATTTGGGTATTACGTACTTCGGGCACAATGAGTTAAATAAATAGAGGTACCGTAACTAACACACAGAAGCAGCAGTTTGTTATGATGTGACCTGCTTCCATGCAATAAGTAAATGCATTTATAAAGAGACAAAACATGAATGAGGCATACAAGAGACCTGTGATATTACAAAACTACAAGAGCATGACACAACATGAAAGATGCATACAAAATACCTGTAATATTACAAAGCTGTAAGAGGAAATGAAATTGTTTTGTTATGATATTGACAATATTGCACATTACAAATGGCTGCTCATGTCACCAGTATTGTTTCTGTTGACAGACCTGGAGTGGACTGTGCACTGAAATTGTTATGAGTGATGTATAAATGCCCACACGTGTTGCACTAGAAATTAAAAGAATTACATTTTTCGTGTCCACGGCATCATGGCGCAATAAGCAATACCATCAATATTACTCTCTCTCTCTCTCTCTCTCTCTCTCTCTCTCTCTCTCTCTCTCTCTCTCTCTCTCTCTCTCTCTCTCTCTCTCTCTGAGACATAAACGCTCGCGTCGCGTGGCAGTGCTATAGTTTCTTCGCGTCGACCCCCGCGGCCGCGCTCGATGATTGCGGGCTCACTATAAGATTACTCAGTTTTACTGCAGACATAACAGCGGGGCGCATCCGTGTGTGTGTGATGGTGTGTATGTGTGTGTGTGTGTGTGTGTGTGTGTGTGTGTGTGTGTGTGTGTATGCGTGTTGTATGTGTGTTTGTTGGAGCGAGCCGTGTTGATTTTTATGAGAACAATAGCGGTTTCAATGTACAACATCCCGTTATGCTCTTTACATTTGCTGTAGACGGTATAGTTTTAAGTGATAGCAATGTATG
>BTPG01000004.1:72316480-72358980 GCA_036245525.1 Semisulcospira habei | reverse complement strand
TTTTGTACTTTTTGTAAATTGCGTTTTTGTAATTAGTTATTTTTTGTACAATTAGTTTTTGTTAAGCGCCTAGAGCTCTAATCTGAGGTTAGGCGCTGTACAAGTACTCATTATTATTATTAAACTCTAAACTATATTAACAACATTCATGGTTATTTTTTTTTTTATGTTTTCTTTTACAGGCTGGCACTTTTCAGCATGGACGCACTACACGTGTATTTAAAATATTGAACAGTTTTTTTGTGTGGAAAGTTTCAATAAACAAATAAGCAAGCAAACGCGTTAGTGATCAATCAAACACGTAAACAAACAAAGAAACGAACAGGCGGACACAAAGACGGACAGACAAATGAATGAGCGAACTAACCTTCAAACCAACAAGTAAGCGAACGAACGAACTATCACAGATAATAATAATACTTTTATTAAGATCTGTCTTGGAAAAAGAATCTCTCTCTCTCTCTCTCTCTCTCTCTCTCTCTCTCTCTCTCTCTCTCTCTCTCTCTCTCTCTCTCTCTCTCTCTCTCTCTCTCTCTCTCTCTCTCTCTCTCTTCTCTCTGCATGCGAGTTGTATCGACCAGCGGAGGGCGGGGTTAAGGGGATGTCGTGATCGATACTAAGCTAATCAATGGCTTCCGTCTGCCAGTCAGGGCCCCCTCCCTTCCTCCCTTCCTCTCACACTACACTTGCTGGGCCTGCCTGAGAGAGAGAGAGAGAGAGAGAGAGAGAGAGAGAGAGAGAGAGAGAGAGAGAGAGAGAGAGAGAGAGAGAGAGAGAGAGAGAGAGAGAGAGAGAGAGAGAGAGAGAGAGAGAGAGAGAGAGAGAGCGAAAAAGGCCACTTAATTTTTTATCGTAAAATTGACAACAAAAGGAATTTATACTGCTGCAAACGTGTGCTGGTAGGTTTCGGTTGGTTTCTTTGCTTCCTTCGTCGCAGGGCTCATCTCCTTGCTTGTTTGCTGGCTCGCTTGACATAAGCCTAGGGAGATGATGTGTGTGCTGGTCTGCGATTTTGGACCTTACGGAGGGAGGCCGTAAGGTCGAAAATCGCAGACCAGCACACAAATCATCTCCCTAGGCTTATGTCAAGCGAGCCAGCAAACAAGCAAGGAGATGAGCCCTGCGACGAAGGAAGCAAAGAAACCAACCGACTAACAAACCTGACAAGCAACAAATATTGATAACAACTCGCAAAATTGATTCAGTTGGCTCAAGGGCACATAACCGTGTTGGTCCTCTGGTTGTCTCTCTTGTCAAATCCTTCCATCCGTAAGAGGCACAGGTTCCTGTTCGTTCCAGCAGCCGCAGGAATTGCGATGAGTCTATGCCCTTTTTTGACAGACATTGACCTCATTTATTACCGTGCAATCTTATACTGCCTCGCAATATTGATTCAGTTAGATGACGGGGAGGTATGTCTAAAAACTGTGACAGATTTCGTCACCCGTGAAACAGCCTCGTCGTGATCCGTGATGCCTTAAAACTGTCGTGATTGGTCTGTCGGTTGCGATTTTTTGTCGCGATGATAACTGTACCTTTTGGCTGTCGGTCGCAACTTTTTTCGCGATGATTCCTACAGGAATCATCGCGACAAAGTCGCTACCGACAGCTAAAGGGGTAATTTTCAAGATTCGAGATTCAACAAAATGACCTCTTAGTGGATCCGTTACAGTAACTCCACCTCTACCCCCACCCCCACCCCACCCCCCCCCACCCCCCACCCTTACCCCACCCCCACCCCCATAGCCCCCTTTTTACCTCAGGGGCACATAACCATGGTGTGTTTTACCCTATAGTAAGGGTTTCTTTTGAAGTGCCGCGCAACCTTTCTTTCCACTCAATGGACACTTGATAGGCACGTGCAAAAACACACTTTTACCCGTGCAAAAATAATATTATAGAACGTCACAGTTAGCAGACAGTGTTTGGGTGCAGCTGTGTGTTCCCGTTACAAACCGTAAATAGCGAAAGCTGATGAAAATCTATGCCTCATGCTAAATGAACGATTCTGACTGAAAAACCCATAACAACAGCAAACTGGTTTAAATTATTTTCCCGTTTTGACCCTTTAGCTGTTGGTACCCACAGACAAAGGCTTAATATCTGAGGTCCGAAATGAAATGTAAAAAATAAAGAAAAGAACACAAAGGAGCGACACCTACAATTATAAGAGAAATGAACATCGGGTGCCATCTAAGACGCTTTCGTCCAATTTTGAAGAAAAAAAAGAAAGAGCTTCAATATTTTCTGTGACGCACTAATAATAATAATAAAGGTAATTTGTATAGCGCCTAATCACCAAGGTGCTCTAGGCGCTTTACAATCACAGTAATGAAACAGTGAAGCAGAATACACAAACAAGCACATACAACAAAAAAAATACATTAATTTACAAGGGCAAAAACTCACACCACACACTCACACACACACACACACACACACACACACACACACACACACACACACACACACACACACACACACACACACACACACACACACGCATGATGAGCCGGCAGACAAAATGGTCTTTACGTATATGCAACAGAGAAAAGGTGTGTTTTAAGCTTGGATTTGAAAATGGAAAGAGATGATGAGTGACGCACATCAGCTGGGAGAGCGTTCCATGTAATGGGACCAAAATACGAAAATGCACGATGACCTTGAGTGACCTTATTACGTCTAGGGATACGGAAAACACGAGTGTCTGAAGCAGAGCGTAGTGAGCGGGACGGTGTATACAGCTGGACAAGATCAGATAAGTAAGGAGGGGCAGCCGGAACCAGAGATGATGTTGAAACAAATAACACAGACTTTATACTGAATTCTGTATGAAACTGGCAGCCAGTGCAAATTAGCTAGTAGAGGCATAATGTGTTCACGTTTCGGTACACGAAAAATCAGACGTGCAGCACAGTTCATGACTCTCTGGATTTGGTCAAGAAGATTTTGCGGAACACCGGACAAAAGAGAATTGCAATAGTCTATTCGGGACAGCACAAGGGAGGTAACAAGTGTTTTGGTAACTTCAACAGTCAGCAGATGTCGAACAGTGCTGATCCTTCTGAGTTCAATGAAGGCAAGCTGGCAAACTTTCTTCACTTGTTCCTTCATTGTCAGCCTGTTGTCAAAAATGACACCCAAGTTACGGGCCGAGCTAGAAAAGGAGATGGCACTTTCGCCCACCATCATTGACTCAGGAAGATCAGCACTGCACATAAAAAATTTAATTTTTTTTAGCTGTCATATCTACAAATAGACGTTGTTCGAAATCAGAATTAGGTCCAAACTGCACGCGTTTCCACGAAAACAGTGGATAATATTTAAGCCCGGAACGTGCAATATCGCATGTTTGAGCAGGCTTTTAATCCCCTGTGAAGTGTTTATCTTGCGTGAATTAATAGGTATATGTCCTCGTTTGTGATTATTTCATCCATTTAGGCCTGACGCACTACAGCAGGAGATGGATCGACCATGATAATTCAAGGGTAGTGCCAGATTAGCTAATCTGGCACTACCCTTGAATTATCATGGTCGATCCATCTCCTGCAACTAGTATATAGTCGTTCGGCGGCATCTCCAAAATTCGGTCTTGAGGTGAAATGGGTAGACAGATGTATTGTGTTGTGATTCTGCTTCATTTTATCACCGAGCGTAAACAGGATCTCTGTGACTTCATTGAAATAGGATACACTGAGTATTATTTGATTTACTTGCTGGGCAGTTGTAATGTTTAAATTTAAAATTTAAAAGTACCATTACGCGTAAATTTGAAGACACATTTCAGCGCCATTTGTGTTTGTTATGCCTTGTCGACACACCTAATGAACTTTAACAGAAGTTGGGACACGCAGCAAAAGCACACGCGTGTTCGCTTTTATTTATTCTGCGCAGCCGTTAGCGTGTCATTCTATGTTTAGCCGTTTCTCGTACTGATAGCGTTGTATTTATAGAACGAAGCGGAGTCATTGTCAGGTTACTTGGTATAAAGACGATGTGTGCTGAACTGGATTGTCCTGTGTCAACTTAAACCATAACTAAACCTGTGTGTAGCGTTTCGTAACCATATGTTACAGAAGCGTATCTATGAACAGCTACGGCTATAGTGGGGCCTTTAACATAACGTAGGTATAAAGTTTTACGCTAGAGATTCGTGATCCTATTTCATTCAGTGAGACCAGTATTGTTTGAAATATTTTTTTTTTTATTATTATTTTTTTTTGGTAGAAGTTTTAGCAGGCATTTAGTAGTTGTACCGTTTCATGGGTTAATCCATTTCATGCTGAAGTTTGTCAGGGCTAAATGGGTTAATATCGAAACAATAAATTAACTATCCCATGCCATCATCTCTGCCACGTTTTTGAACATTGACGACGCTCAAATATAGAGAAAGGTTATGGAGGACTTTACTTCTAATTCAAATAGATTTTTGTTTTATTCGGCCAGCCACGTAGGGCAAGTCTCCGGAGAAGGACTGTCTTGAATCTCAAGGGTAGTGCCTAATTAGCATGACGCCTTCAAAGGCGTCAAGCTAATCAGGCACTACCCTTGACCTCTCTCTTCCCCCTCCAGCGGTCCTCCGCGGCGGCCGCTACAAGTAAAAGAGACCAGGTCGTGTCTTCGACTTCATCCTACGCTGAGGTGAGGCCGGGTGCGATAAGCCCCAGGCGCCGTAAATAGCGATCAATGTCGCCCTGTCAGTGATTGTCGCCCTTTGTCAGCGCCCCCTACAGGTCCAATACAGGCGGCGGCACCGTCTAATGGCCGACCCGTTCCCTTCGTATTTTGTGTGTGGTGGCGGGTTGTCGGGTAATAACACGGCGGCAGCGTATTAATCCATTTCGTCGGGGGGTCTGAACTAAACGAAACGAAATGCTGTTTTGATCACTTGCAGTACCGAACCGCAGGCTGATCCTGCTGATCACTCTCCCAGTCTGAGAAGCAGACGCAGAAAAAAATTTGGATCCAAGCAAGAGGCATAGATTCTCATGAGCCCCTGCGTTCGCAGGGGCTCATGAGAATATATGCCTCTTGCTGAATTGTTTAGCTGTCAGGCTCAGTTTTTTGGGTCCCATCGCCTGCGGCTGCGGAGACCACACTCTGTAGGGAGCAAGATGCGCAGGTTATGGAAAGATGAGTCTGTTAATTTACTTGGTTGCCTTCACTACGAACCGTCCGCTTGTTTGTCCATTTCAAGGCACTCTGTGACACAGAGCCAAAGCCCCACACACACAAAAAGAACATATCAGAGCAACAGTATACAGCAACACATTCGTTTATGATACATAAACGTACATTGTGATGAGAAACCTTTTTTTTTTTTCTTCTTTTTTTTTTTTTTTTTTTTTTTTTTTGTTGAGTGAAAAGGTGTGATTTGGTAAATGCAAATTTGCTTTCTAAAGTTCTGCCATTCGCAGGATATCGAAAACGAGACACGGGAAGGAGCCCCGCGTCAATAGTTGCCGAAGTGTTGTTTAGCGTCGCCGCCGGGAACGCTATGCGACACTTTCGCAGCTGTTGATGCGGGGCGCCTTGAATGAGTTAACCTGCTTGTATTGGAGACCGTTCAACACTGATATTTTGATTTTTCAGACACGTACTGCTTCAGTTGTACAGGAAGGGACACTTCCCATTTGTAAGCAAAGGCAAATCGGGCAGATGTCGTCACACACATTGGGCGTGCCCAATGTGGCCGACATTGGCCCGATGGCTTTTTTGCGTACTGGTTTGCTATATAATAATAATAATAATAATAATAATAATAATAATAATAATAATAATAATAATAATAATAATAATAATAATAATAATAATAATAATAATAATATAATAATTATAGTATTTATAATGCGCTTATTTTATAATAATTATAACTCTAAGCGCGCACTCACAACGTCTCGCACACATGCGCACGCTTTTGACAATGACTCACGTACCACAAATACATTACGACAGCCAGCTTGGGGTGGGGAGTGTGGTGATGTTATAGTGCTAGAACTGTTGAAAGAGGTGAGTTTTGAGGGCGGACTGACGGAGAGAGAGTGGGAGTGTGTTCCAGGTGGATGGACCGTAGACGGAGAAGGAGCGGGGGCCGAAAGTGCTGAGTTTGGTGCGGGGGATGTGGAGGCGGAGAGGATCGGAGGCGGAGCGGAGGGAGCGGGAAGGAGTGTAGGGGTGAAGTCTCTTGGCTTGACTTCGCGAACGAAGATTTTATAGGAGTTGCCCACGACGTCTGCAGGCTTGTTCGTGGCTGCGGAGGCCAATCCGAGACAGGCAGGTTCGACCGCAGTGGCTGCAGGGGAAGGTATAGCCGGGGTTCTGAGCTGCGGCATCTCTGTTTTTTCTCCTGAGCCGCTTGTCCTTAAGGCTAGCTCTGTGAGAGTCCTCAAAGGAGACAGCTGCCTTGTAAATGGTGGAGCGCCAGGTGTCACGGTCCGCAGCAAGCGAAGACCACTGGTGGTGGTCGATTTGGCAGGCACTAAGTGACTTCTTGAGACAGTCTTTGTATCTCTTCTTTGGTGCCCCTCTGTCACGGTGTCCAGTAGCAAGCTCGCCGAACAGGGTGATCTTTGGTAGGCGATGATCCTCCATCCTGGAGACATGCCCCGCCCAGCGGAGCTGTGTCCGCAGCAGCAAAGCCTCGATGCTCACAGTTTCAGCCTGTTCAAGGACCTCGACGTTGGTGACATAGTCACTCCAGTGAATGCCCAGGATGGTACGCAGGCAGCGCTGGTGGAAGCGTTCGAGGAGTCGTAGTTGGCTGCGGTAGAGGGCCCAGGACTCGGAACCATACAGCAGGGTGGTGAGGACCACAGCTCTGTACACGCTGATCTTGGTGCCTGTTTTCAGCTGTTGATTGTGCCACACCCGCTTGAAAAGTCGCCCGAAAGCGCTGTTCGCTTTTGCCAGCCTGCTGTCAAGCTCCTTGTCCAGCTTGGCGTCCGACGTGATAATGCAGCCAAGGTAAGTAAACTGGTGCACTGACTTTAGATCAGACTCGCCAATGGTGATGTGAGGAGGGCGATACACTGTCTTGGGTGCCGGCTGATGGAGGACCTCTGTCTTTTTCAGACTGACCTCGAGTCCAAAGAGCTGGGCAGCATCTGCGAAGCAAGACGTGATGCGCTGCAGGGCTCTCTCTGTGTGTGCAACGAGGGCAGCATCATCAGCAAAAAGCAGCTCACGAATCAGTTGGTCTAGGGTTTTCGTGTGGGCCTGCAGTCGTCTGAGGTTGAACAGGCTGCCATCGAGACGATACCTGATGTACACTGCATCGTCATCATCAAGGTCCACTGTGGCCTGCTTCAACATCATGCTAAAAAAGATGGTGAAGAGGGTCGGTGCCAGCACGCAGCCCTGCTTTACGCCGTTGAGAATAGGGAATGGTTCTGAGAGGTCATTGTTGAGTCTGACCTGGCCTTGCTGGTCCTCGTGTAGCTGGACAATCATGTTCAGGAACTTTGGGGGACAGCCAAGTCGCTCCAGGATCTGCCACATGCCTTGCCTGCTCACAGTGTCGAACGCTTTTGTTAGGTCGACAAATGTTACGTACAGCCCTTTGTTCTGCTCGCGGCACTTCTCCTGTAGCTGTCTCAGCACAAAGACCATATCGGTGGTGCTCCTGTTTGCTCTGAAGCCACACTGGCCCTCTGGGAGTTGGTCTTCAGCGATGGCAGGTACCAGCCGATTCAGGAGCAGCCTTGCAAGGATTTTCCCAGCAATGGACAGCAGGGTAATTCCCCGATAGTTGGAACAGTCAGACTTCTCGCCTTTGTTCTTGTACAGGGTGATAACGACTGCATCACGGAGATCTTTTGGTAGTGTTCCTTCCTCCCAGCAGCAGAGAAAGAGGTCATGGAGCTTGTTGTGCAGTGCTGTGCCTCCATGTTTCCAGATCTCTGGCGGTATTCCATCAATGCCTGCTGCTTTGCCACTCTTGAGCTGGTGGATGGCTGTGAGGGTCTCTTCAGCGGTGGGCGGTTCGTCCAATTCAACCTTTACTGGGAGGTGTGGGATTTGTAGGACGACTGCTTCTTGAACAGTGCGCTCAGCGCTGAAGAGGCTCTGAAAGTATCCCGACCAGCGGTTCAAGATGGAGGTATTATCTGTGAGGAGTGCCTGGCCATTCGCGCTTCGCAGGGGACTTTGTACCAGGTGCCTGGGGCCATACACTGCTTTCAGTGCTTCGTAGAAGCCCCTGTAGTCACCATTGTCAGCACAAAGCTGGGTCCTCTGTGCAAGTCTGGTCCACCACTCATTCTGGAGATCTCTGAGCTTGCGCTGGAGACTGCTGCAGACGAGGCGGAAGGCAGACTTCTTCACAGGGCAGGAAGGCTGGGCTAGGTGGGCCTGATGGGCGGCTCTTTTTTTTGCTAGGTGTTCCTGGATCTCTACATCGTTTTCGTCAAACCAGTCTTTGTTCTTCTTTCTGGCGAAACCCAAGACTTCTGCAGGGGTGAAGTAAGTTGAAGAGATAGGCTGGAGCGTAGTTGTTAAAGTTATTTTCCCCAGGATCAAGCATCTCAACACAGTCAGAAAACTGTCTGCAACAGATACTGCTGACAGTATTATGTATGGGTCCTTTGTGTACTAACTTAGAGCTTTATGATGTAAATACAATGCCAAATGTCGAAATTCATCGTTTGGTGGGTGTGTTGTTTTTGTACCCGAGAGCGCAAATTATCGTCTGCATCGGCCTCGATTTGAATTTGTGCATATTTACTAGCCTACGTCACAAGGCAGAACCCGGTCAATACTGCAGACGAGGTCATCGGTGTGGGTACACATATGTCAGTATACACTCATGTACTGATGTTCTCCGGCATCCCTTTGACATAATTTTCCACGAGAATGTAAAATAACCCTTCCATACTTGCTATGCTGTCAAAATCAATGCGGGTTCCGCTTGACCTGCTACCCTGACCCTGAGTAACGATCGTGCTGGGGGCGTGGCTTGTTCGACTCGGTGACAAAAACGTGTCACGACCAGCGATGTCAGTGCCGCAATTTTGACACACACACCGTAGTTTTCAGATCCTTGCAGCATAAAATCTGATGAACTAGCTCGTAACTTTATGATAAAACAGGTTTAAAATCTTGCAAAATCAATAAGAGATAAATTTTACTGAAGATCATGAATTCTGAAAATCAGTCACTAGCGCTCGCGGAACTATAGGAAGATCGACAAAGACCATAGCCGGATTACTTACTGATTCATATAGCAAGAAAGCGACAAATTGCGGATGGGCGGTCAAGCCAAGTTCTATAATTCCCTTGTCCGATGTCAATTCTACTTAGGGGTATCTTGTCTCTCTTTCTCTTTCTTCTCTTCAATTCCGAGTCTGTCATTGTCGGCCGGCGCGACTGATACTTTTTTTTTCTTCGCGGGTTCATCCGTCATCTTGTCTCTGATTGGTTATAATTATGCAGATGACCTAAGGTCGTATAGAATAGTTATGACGTCAGCTACCTGATCGTCTATCGTCTATCGGAAGCAATCTTTTGACTAGGTATAGTCACAAGATTCCGGTGGTCTATTTCGCTTTGAACGGACGAAAGAAAGCATTTGGTGGCACTGTCTAAGTGGGTATGTATACTGAAGCCCAGTAAAAGCTTTTTTGCGAACTGAAGCACTAAAACAGGTCGGTCGTGCCCCTTTAAGGGATTTGTAGCAGAGAGACAGAATCGTGTATTGGATGCTCTGGGAGATGGGGAGCCATTGAAGGGGTTTGAGCAGGGGAGTGATATGGTCGGATTTCTTCTTTCTGAGGACGAGGCGGGCAGCATTGTTCCGGACGCGCTGGAGAGTGAAAGTGGTGGAGTGAGGGAGGCCGGAAAGGAAAGAGTTGCAATAGTCGATGCGAGATAAGATGAGAGAGACAGCGGCAAGTTTGGTGGCAGCTTCGGTGGTGAGGTATTTTCTGATCTGACTGATGCGACGGAGGTGGAAATAGCATGCCTGGGCTATATAACACTCATACAGCCTAACCCTATCAGTGCCGAGAAAAATTAAACACTGCCCAAGTGCAAGAGGTGTAGATCCTCATGAGCCCCCGCAATTGCGGGGGCTCATGAGGATTTATGCCTCTTGCTCACACCACTTTGAATCCATGTTCCTTGGAAATCTAGGATTTCTCAGTCTTGAATTAACGAAGACAACAAAAACGCAGTTTCCGTCATGTGGCACTGAACGGGTGAAACACAAGGAATGCCATTGGCTACATCTGTTTGAGCAGTAGCACGTGCTTTGTGATATCTTGTGTCACTTAAAGTGCTGAAAAAAGTGCTCTCGATAAGGTTAAGCTAGGAATTGTTAACGTTGCATCAATCAATCAATCAATCAATCAATCAATCAATCAATCAATCAATCAATCAATCAATCAATCAATCAAAATTTACGAAAGCCCAAAACATACTCTAAATGTACCTTGAAACATGACTCTACTTCTGAGCCAGAGACCCTTCACCCCCCTCCTCCCCCCGCCCCCGCCCCTTTCCCCCCCCCCCCGCCCCCTCCCAAAAAAAAAATAAAATAAAATAAAATAAAATAAATAAAATAAAATAAAATAAAATAGTAAAAATAATAAAAATAATAAAAATAAAATAAAATAAAAAAATAAATAAAATAGTAAAGTAAAAAATATTAATAAATAAACAAATAAATAATAAATAATTAAACTAAATTAAAAAATTGTTGTGGAAGCATTGAAAGTAATTTCACAGTAAATGTTCATGTTCTCCTAACCCCTTTACTGCCAACGTGCCTTTCTTGTTTCCGGAACAATCGCAGATCTACCCAAATATAAACACATCCACGTGAGAAATGCAGTGAAGTTCGTAGGGAAAGCAAGAGGCATAAATCCTCATGAGCCCCTGCTCCAGCGGTATCTATGTCTCTTGCAGATGGTTGTCGCTGACGGCACCTCGGCAGTTAACGGGTTACACGATTCACAGAATCACAGACTGGTTGGTGTCTGGTACAGCTTCCCACTATCGAGCTAACGAGATGCACAGTAAGGTCTCCGGACTTGGACAATGGACCCGTGTTGACTCTGTCGTAATTATATGCCTGCGAAACACGGCGCTGTCGCGATCTGTGCACCTAACGGGCAATGAAACCGTAGTTTACGAGATCTAAATGCACTGCAGGCATAGAAATCCTCAACAGATGGGTGATGACAACATCAGCCCCCACCCCGTTGTTCGGGCACATCATTGTGAGCTCACACACACACGCACGCGCACACACACACACACACACACACACACACACACACACACACACACACACACACACACACACACACACACACACACACACACACACACACACACACACACACACACACACACAACGAGCCCTTGCAACAAAAGCTACAATCAGCACCCAACAGAATGGTGGGGAGTGTCGTTTTGCTGATGCTTTTCCCATTTTCATTTTCCGTGTGCAAACACGGCCACAAAAAGACCTTCGCCGGCCCGCTATCCGCTCCTCCCTGGGCCGGCCCTCCACGAGCTCTCAGACCGTACAATCTCCACAGTGCATCTGCGCCGCTTTCATTTGCCCGCCACCGTTTTGGGGCGTAAGCACCAACTTCATTTCCTCCGCATTGTCTCCCTTTGCTGCACTTCTCTGTCTGGCTTCGATCAGGCCGAGGACAGGATCCGTGTCTCCCTGGGTCTCTTGGAGGGCCAGCAGCGACAGAACCCGCTCCAAACGTCTAAACCCTGCAGGCTTCCTCCACGTGTGGAAGATAGATACTTGGAAACGCTCTCAAGCAGTAAGAGGACAAGATGACAATCTTACCGTCTTGCTGCTTGGGAGCGTTTCCAAGTATCCAGAAAAAGATTCTGCGCCTTTTGCAGTGGGAAGTTCCTGTCATAGAAAGCGCCTTAGACAGTGGAATGAGGCCGATCACAACGAAAGAAGATAGCAGCTTTAGCCTTCAACACTCATTGCTTCCTTTTCCCTCTGGAGAAACAGACATGTTGATATATGAGACTCATCCCTGTCAGTAAGAGATATATGCATATGTTTATGAGCCCCAACAGCTGCTGGAGCTTATAAGAATCTATGGTCCGCGCATGTTTATGGGGCTGACAGGAGACCACAAGAACAGGGACTGAGGATAAGAACAGCGCAGTCGTGAACGTAAACCGCGTGAAGACCTCAGTCAGCTCGATGTGTGCCAGCAAAAGGCGTAGATTTTCATAAGCTCCTGCGAATGCAGGGGCTTATGAAAATCTATGCCTCTTGCTAACTGAAAGATTCTGACTGAAAGACCCATAAGAGCAGCAGCAGGACACGGCAGATACGCAAAGCCAACACTATTCTTGGTCGTCTTTTCAACTCGATTGTTCCGCGCTCCGTGCAGCCTTTGTTTCGCTCCACCGGCCACGTGAGCAAGTTCATTCCAGTTTCCTCTCCACCCATCACGGGCCTCAGATCGGTCCCGGGGTTTTGTCCTTCCTCAGTGTTCGACTGAGCCCCACAAGTCCTACTGAACCGCTGATTTAGAAGAGACCTGTCTTCGCCAGCAACAGGCCTAGTTTCACGTGGCCCTGCAGACGCTGCCGGGAGGTTTGGACTCTGAGGAACTCGCGCGGCTTGCAGTTGAGAAGGGTTCGATTTTGGAGAGTCGCGCGTTCTGCAAGACCTCGGCTTGTGCTTCCCTCATATAGCTCCCCATTCCGCCCTGACTGTACCTCTTCTCGCATCCGGCCAGAAAACGACTCGACCTTCACGAGCCTTAGATTAAATCGCAGCTGTCTTTTCTGTCGAAGGAACAATGAAGTAAATGGGAATCACCCTTTTGCGAGCAAGCGTCATTGAATAAAACGGATGTAGTAATTACGACGTGTGATTGTTCGCACATGCCGTTGCAACTCTACTGAGAATGCACAACTAATAACTCACATACAAAGAAAATTAATCTACACAAAGACTCATGAGCCCCCGATCAGGTCTGCTTTCTGCAAGAGGCATAGATTCTCATGAGTCCCTTGTCAGGGACTAATGAGAATCTATGCCTCTTGCAGGCAGGTTTGGGCCGCGGGACGCCGTCCGTATCATCAGTTCACTACGACAACGATCACGGCGGGTTGACAAGAGGCTGGAGGGTGGCATTGTCTCCCGACACTCCAGCGTTATTAGATGGGGCGAGGCGTTTTGCAGCTTTTAATATCGTCAACATGGCCACGGTAGATGGGCTCGGCGAGGGCCCTCCGTGTAAGTGGGGTGCCAGCCCTCTCAAGATGGCTCGCATTCTGTCATCCGTGGCCCATCTGCAAGAGACATAGATCCTCACGAGTCCCTGTTGCCGCAGGGATTCATGAAAATCTGTGTCCCTTGCTGACGAAGATCGGTTGCAACTGTTCCCCAAATTGAGGCGTAGACGGTGTGTCGACCCTCTCAAGATGGCTCATATTTTGGGACGTGGACCGTCATCCGAGCTGCCTCGTGTCTCATGAGAATTTTGGGACAAGCCCTAAACTTGAAATTGGGATCAAAGAAGCTAAGAGACTGGTTATGATTTCATTATTATGAGAGAGAGAGAGAGAGAGAGAGAGAGAGAGAGAGAGAGAGAGAGAGAGAGAGAGAGATGATGATGATGATGATGATGATGATGATGATGATGATGATCATCATCATCATCATCATCATCATCATCATCACCATCATCATCATCATGACGATATGAATATGATGACGATGTTGATGATGATAAGCATGATGATGATGATGATGTATTTATTAAGATAAAGCGTTAGGCAACATTGCCTCTCTTTCAAGGTTTTCGATAAAGAGAAAGAGAAAGCGAGCGCCCTAGCGTTGAAACACTTACAGGAAGACTGAAGCAAAATATGGTCTAAAAGAACGATTAGGGAGTGTTTAAGATTATGCCCATTACTTGGATAAGCGCCATAGTAATTGTGATACATGTACGACAAAAATAACTAAAGAAAACAGTAAACTGATTACCCCGTTCAGTGCCAGATGTCTCAGACAGTTTCTGCGATCTTCGTTAATTCAACACCTCAAATCCTAGCTGTCCCAGGGACATGGCTTCACAGTGGTGTCAGCAACAGGCATAGATCCTCATGAGCCCCCGCAACTGCGGGGGCTCATGAGGATCTATGCCTGTTGCAGTTGGATGGGGTTCATTTTTTTATCTGCACTGAACGGGTTAAAAACCAACGTGTTTTTGACATATAAATAACCTGAAGGGCAGGAAAAAGTCTGGACTTTAACAAATAAAATTTAAAAAATCGACACAAAAACATTTGAAGAGAATAAAATGAATAAAACCAAAATTCCAAGTGCCACATACGACGGAAATAAACTCAGATTGGTTTTAAAAACAAGCAAAAGGAGAACAGAAAAAGAAAGAAAGAAAAATCAAAGATGAAGAAAGAGGATCAAATCGCCTGTGTCATTTAAAAAAAAAAAAAAAGCTGAACGAAAACAAATACTTCAGCAACTGTAACAGAATGTACCCCCGCCTGATGACCATTGTTCACCCCAGGCTGAAGGGGCGTCTAGGGAGTCATGAATCTCCCCGCGCTGGAAATCTAAAACAATATGGCTGCACTTGGGCTCTCGATGAGGGCTTCCCCGTCGCTGGCGGCAAATTTTGGTCAAATATTTGAAAATTTTCACTTTTGACAGCCCATTAATTGTTTCCACGGGCACCCCCCGACGTAGGAAGAACGGTCAAGCGTTGAAAAAGTGACGTGAAGTGATGGAGGGGCCGGAGCCTCTGTGAATTAGACTCGGACCCCTCAGGGTGTCTTTGGACCCGACCTGAAGGATGTGCCAGGAAATGGGGAAAGCGGGCAAGTCCGTTTTTGCGAAAAGCGAGATTTTCATTGTAATGCAATGAAAATCTCGCTTTTCATAAAAATGAACTTACTGACTTTTTCTTTTGCCTTCCTAGAGCTGGAACTAGACTCGAGATGTTATCGTCATACACGGCCAGCAAACTCCCAGCATCTGAACGAAGCAAAAATGTTGCGGATCTCAGCCCAATGCGCAAAAAGGCCATCGGGCCGACGTCGGCCACCGTTGGCCTGCGCATGGCCGTGCGCTGGCCAACGGCGGCCGACGTCGGCCCGATGTCCGTTTGCGAATTGGGTGCGCTGTGCCGAGGATTTGTGGCTCAGTTTATCTGTGTATGTGTGTGTGTGTGTGTGCTTTTTTTTTTCTGGTTTTTAGTTTGTCTGCCTCAGCTATTTTAACACTTTCGAGACGTGCTGCATTCGGATAGGCGTATCCGAATGCGGCGCGTCTCGAATGAGTTAACAGTGCCCCAGACGCAACTATTGCTGAACTTTTTGTTTTTATTGAAGCTCTTCAACCCACGCGAAATTGCATTTTTTTTTGACGATGTTGTATTCGTGTGTACCTTAACCCTCCACTGTCGAGAAAAATTGAGCACCATCCAACTGCCGGAGGTACAGATCCTCATGAGCCCCCGCAGTTTGCGGGGGGCTCATGAGGATCTATGTCTCTTCTTGATACCTCTTTGTCTCCATGTTCTTCTGAAGGCTGGTGATTTTTGCCGATGTATTAGCAATGATTTCATAAACACAATCCACGTCCAGTGGCCATTGGAGGGGTGCAAGCTCACTCCCAGAGCAGGGTACTTTGAGTTTTAAAAGCCCTGTAATTAACCCCTTCACCGCCGAGAAAAAAATAAACATCACCCAAATGCAAGAGGTTTAGATCCTCATGAGCACCCGCAATTGCGGGTGCTCATGAGGATCTATACCTCTTGCTGAGACCACTTTCCATCCATGCCCCTTTGACAGCTGTAACTTTTGTTCGTTGAATGAACAAAGATTTTAGAACCAAAAATAAGTCCAGTGGCTGGGAAGGGGTCAACCGTTTAGTTGTCTGTAACGGTGATTCCTGCAGAGATCCTATTCCTGTAGGAATCACCTCGACAAAAACCGCTACCGACAGCCAAAGGGTTAAATTTGTCCAGCCTCAAGACACTTTGGACACTGACTCGCGGGAAAAAACAAAACAAAACAAAACAAACCTCTTTTATCTTTTCTCTTTTTTTTCGCGTGAATATTGATGGATTCTTTGATTAAAGATTTTTAGCTTTTAACTTTATAAGCTTTTTGCGGCTTGAATGAAATATCTAATATTTTTTAAATTATTTTATAAACGAGCTTACTGATCGAATTTCGAAAGTACTTTGTCGGGTAAGCTCAGTCCACTCGGCGTACGACTTTGATCTTTAGGACGGAGAGTCCTTGGGCGCGACCAGTTCTGAGGCCAGTTGCATGAGTGATCTTGTCCTGCGCAAACCACATAGCAATAGCTGCGAATCATGCTTGCAACTAAGCCCTGGGGCCAGTTGCATGAGTGAGCTTAGTCCTGCGCCAGCCACTAAGCAAGGTGCTCCGCTATAGCTGGCGCAGCACTAAGCTCGCTCATGCAAATGAACCCTGGCCTAAAAGTGTATTGAGGGGGCGGACAATTGTAATTAGAGTTGTCAGCGTGTCATGTCTTTATCAGAGTCGCCAGTTGGCCGTGACTATTAAGTGCTCTTCGGCGACACTAGTAGACAGCGGACAAACACAGCTTTTTTTGTGTAAGGGTACTTGAGCATGAGGGCCGGTGTGTTGGGCTTTACAGACAAAATCGGGCTTAATTTTTTTCTGAGGGGGTGTCCAGCCACTCTGATGACTTACTTCGCCTGGGGAGCAACGTCCTGTCGTTTGAACCCCTTCCCTGCTACCGCCGTGAGATGGCCTTAGTCGCACTCTCGGCGTTAAAACCAAATAACTAACTAACCTTCCCTGCCAGAGATCGCAGACTGAGTTTCTGATATCTTTGTGAATTCAACACCAAAACCCCAGACGTCAAGATGGTTGGTTAGTTCGGGGTTTAACGTCCACGGCACCGAAGTGATAATGGACGGCCCTGACGGGCGGGTTATGGGCGACAGGGAAATCTATTGCTTATGGAGTACGACCTGAACACGGATCAATTCAGGCGCACTGCAACTGTGCCACTTTTATTTATCAGGACCTTTCAACAGACATGCTATGGAACAAGCCCGTCTTTTTTCCCTGGATTGCGAGTACAGCTATCAGGGCCGAGACGGGGACTCGAACCCACGACCCGGCGATTCCCTTCGCTCTCTTGCTCCGACGCTTAACCGCCTGTGCTATTTCGGACGTCAAGTCAACATGGATTCAAAGAGATCGTAATAGCCCCCGTAACTGAGGGGGCTCATGAGGATCTATATCTTTAGCAGTTGGATTTTTTTTGCAGTTTCTTGGCAGTGAATGTGTTACTGCTATTGTTGAGATAAAAAGATGTGCTTTAGCATAGATGGAAAGATACTCTTTAAAACTATTTTTAAACAGTTCAGTGCCGAGAAAATTGTACACACCCCACAACTGCAAAAGGTATAGATCCTCATGAGCCCGAGCAGTTGCGGGGGCTGATGAAGATCTATGCCTCTTGCTGATATCACTTTGAATCCATTTTCCTGGGACGGCTACGGTTGTTTGCTCTTGAATGAATAAAAATTGCAGAAACGCAGTCTTTGTCCAAATATAGCTTAAACCCCCTATTATTCTGTCCGTCTGAGGAACATTACAGGAAATCACCAGAGGACTGCTAACACTGCAAAGACATGAATTTTCATGAGCCCCAGTCTGCGTCGTTTGCAGACGTCGAAATCTCTCATTTTCAAAAGTTGTGAAACTTATGCAGCCAGACCCTCAGACTTTACCCATTCACTGCCGAGATATAGCTAAACATGATCCAACTGCAAGAGACATAGACCCTCACAAGCCCCCGCGGTTGCCGGGGATCGTGAGTATCTATGCCTCTTGCCGACAAGACTGTGTATCCAGGGTCTTTGGATGGCTGAGATTTGCCCAAACAAAACAAAAAACAAAAAACAAAATCAGCGACCATTGGCGGTGAAGAGGTTAAACCGAGGGTAATATAATATTTCAGAGCCTCAAAGATTCTACTCTTAATGCTCATTACTTTCACTTCTTCACGATGCTTTCTTTTTTTTTTTTTTTGCTTGTGCAAGTTTGCTTCTTTTGCTTGTGCTTGTGCTAAAACGGTGTTTAAGAGTGTCTGCCTGTATTTTTCTGTCGTCATTATTGTCGTTACTTGGGGAGTGGGCGGCGGCGAAAGATTATCTGAACAATGTTGAACTTGGCGTCTACGTTTTGCGAAGCTGACACTTCGTTTAAAAATATGATAAAAATTGTCACCAGCGTGACAGGCGTGTTTCGCGATATGTGACCGTGTTTAATTCCGTCCCTGCCAACGTACGTACATTTTGTTTCTGAAATCTGTGTTCACTGGACGACCAAAAGGTCTCAGCAAGAGGTAAGGATCCTCATGAGCCCCCGCAGTCGCGGGGGCTCATGAGGATCTATGCCTCTTGCAGTTAGATCGCGTTCACTTTTTTCTGGGTAGTGAAGGGGTTAAAACAAATTATTCATGTTCTTGTCTAGAATGTAGTAGCTGAAGGGTCCTGTTCATCTGTGTACAGAGGGGGACTTAGCTTTGTTTTTGTTTAAACCAGGGTTCTTCGGGTTATAAATAAAACCCTCATATATATCACACGCAGCCTTGAAACCAAATCGATCACAACCGAAATACCGAGAGAAACAACAACAACACGTGACGGTAGGTATTTTACGTATATTTCAGGTGTTCTAAATAGGTAAAATAGACTAAATGCCCCAGTAAAGCCATCAGGCTTTCCTGTGACATCACAAGGAATTTGAAACCTTCGTCACCAATCACGTGACTTCAGTAAAAGGCGCTGGATACGCGAGGCCATGTATCCCACCTCCGGATCACGCTTGGCAGCGCGGCCATGCTTCAGATCTACGTACATACAATGCTGCGTTTCTTGGCTCGCACAACAAACGTTTCTCTCGCTCTTACTTTGATGTCAACAGGATGGTAGGAAATCTTGGCTCGAGAAAGCAGCTGATCGGAACGCCCCCTGGCTCTGCAGCGTCTACACACTAGTCACTGTTTTCAAGCTAAAACCAGGCGCCCGTCTCCGTCCGACTGACAGAAACAGACGCCGCATCATCGCAAGAGGCACAGATCCTCATGAGCCCCTGCGAATGCAGGGGCTCATGAGGATCTGTGCCTCTTGCAGATGAGCAGGGCCCGCTGGAAGTCTTGCCCCTTGTTGCTTCTACGTCTACACGTGGATGAGGGTTTTGTCACCAGAGTGGACACACCGAGGCGCCGGAGTTTCCGGACTGGACTGCAAATTTACCAGCCCGGCGCCTGTGTCCATACCGTGTTGCAGTTTGGCCGCCACTGTCTCGCGGACGAAAGGGACAATATTTTTCCTGGCCTGTGGACTGTTCCAATAAAGAAGTCGGGGCCAGCTTTGCCCGGAAACTCGCGAGTGTACATAAAATGGTCCCAAACCACCTCGAGGGGGTTGGAGGGTAACCTGTTAGTGTTTCAGTCCTCTAGCTGTGTACGGGCTCAGCTTGCCTTGCCTTGCCCCCCGTTTGGTTGTATTCTGTTCTCGTGTCCACTTCACAGAGTTCAATTACCGCAAACTTCCCTGGGTTCCAGAATTAATTCATTCAGCCTTGACACAGCAACACTGATACAGATCGACCACGATAGTTCAAGGTTGGTACAACTACTTTGGCACCTTGCGGCGCCAACGCCGGTATTCTGGTACCAACCTTGAACTATCATGGCGGACGCAGTGTCTCACTGTGGTAAAGGAACATAAACAAAGTGGTTATCCTCTTAACAATTAATGTGATTGTTCTACAGTAACCCTTTTTTTGTTTTGGACAATGAAAAAGATATACAAAAACTGTTCCCACATAAAAAAATCTTATTGAACTTGGCGGTTATCCTTTAGACAATTAATTTGATTATTATACATGAATCCTCTTTTTTTTGGGGGGGGGAGGGAGGGGGAGGGGGGGGGGCACTGGCAAACAAAGATATAGATCACTGTTCCCATATCGACAAAAGAGGGTAATTTAAATACAAGAACAACTGAATCATATCGACTTTACTCTAAAGTGTTAGTACCAGGGGAAATTGAACTGCTCCGGGGGGTTTTCTCTGTTAATATTCCAGAATTTTACCAAACAAACAAAAATGTTAGAGTAGAGGTTGTGTTGACGTTCACGTTATTTGGTTGAATATTCACAAGCTTGGCGTTATGACACATGGATCTTTAGAATGAAGTTCCGGTTTTTAAAAAAAATCTGATTTCTCTGCTTTAACCCATAGTTTATGTAGTCTTTAGTTACATGTAACATCATTCGAATTAACCAGATACGGACAGTAATAGGATACATGTTGTCACGTCCTTTGGCCCGTTGACTGCTACTGACGAAACTGTTGGGCGACGAAGACTGTTAAGCAATTTTCAGCCGAGCGGTATCGTCATTAGCAGTGAAGGGGATATCGATTTTATCCGGAAGATTTACGCTTTAACTGATTTAAGGCACCTTGCATCAATAGCTGCGAAAGTGTCATATAGCGTTGCCGGCGGCAACGCTATACGACACTTTCGCAGCTATTGATACGGGGCGCCTTGAATCAGTTGACCCAATGTTGTCTTTACACCTTCTCCAACAAACGATGCTTATAATTATTCCATGCATATTACCATGTGTCTCGTATATCCATCCGCCAGATGTATAAATACGAGAACCTCTCAAAAAGGGGCGCACAAAACTGGACTAGACACCAGGTCAATTGATGTCGCACTCGCTAAAACAATATTCCTAATACTAATCACTAATACATTGCGTGTGTGCGTCGCACGCGAAAACATTACAAAATATTGTTTGTGGGTGCGTCAACTAATACTACTATTAGCTGACGCACCCACGTGGTGGTCTCTAGGTAGGGAACGTTTTGTACCACGGCAAGACTCAAGACAAACCGAGCATCTAAAAATCCAAGGGATGGTCTCTTTAACAGTCGGCATCTTCTGCCGAAGCCTGTCGGTGCGGGTTTATTGACACTGTTCCCCCGTCTACTAGAGAGTGTCGGCGGGGGGAGACAAAGTAATAACTGTGGGTTTTATTAGATCCCCGGGGGTAGGAGCGGCGCGGACATGTTCTAAGGCAGAGGATTCCACACGACACCCATATCTGGCCAGACCCTTCCTACCTTCCGGCAGTTCCGCAGCCAATATCAACCGCCACTCTGATTGGCTCTCTCGCGGCTTCCGGTCGATGGTTATTGAAGTTCAAACTTTAAAGGCTCAGGAGGGGAGAGAGAGGAACTGGGGAGACCCACTGAGTAGGTCGGTTTTTTTAAAGTCTAGAGGCAAATTTTCTTGTCTCTTCAAGAGGCATAGATCTTCGTGATCCAAGCAACTTGAAACACCAATGTACATTAAGCAAGAGGCATAGATCCTCATGACCCCCTGCATTCTGCAGGGGATCATGAAGATCTATAGCTCTTGCTCAGTGTACATCGGTGTATCAAGTTGCTCACTCTGTCGGTGTTCTGGTCTGGTGCTCTTTGAAGATCCTTTGGTCTGTTCAAAATGCGGAAATCGATGTTTTAAATGTGCTGATGTCGATCGCAGAGAGAGAGAGAGAGAGAGAGAGAGAGCCCACACACGGCCTGGTCAACACTAGTGGTATGGACTGAACGAGAGCAGTTTTTCTCTGTGGGAGCAGTTTTTTCCCTGTGCGTACCCGAATTATTCGTCACGCCATTCTGCCGTGTGTGTCTAAGTATTCATTATCCTGTGTTTGCGACAGAAAGCGACGACATATCAAATTGTTCTTGAATACTGAAATCAAACGGAAACAAAACACTACAAAAAAAAACAAGCAAACAACAAATAAGCAAACCAAACGAACGAACCAAGCAAACCAAACAAACAAACAAACAGCAAGCAAACAAACAAACATACACCAATCAAAAGAATTATAAAAAAAACAGCAGACAAACAAATCACGAAACGAGAGAAAATTCAAGCAAAAAGGACTACAAAAAAAAGGAAAAAAAATAAGGAAGAAACAGAAAACAAAGAAACAAACAACAACAACAAAAATCCAAACAAACAAGAAAACAAGCAAACAAACAAACAAATAAACTAGTAAGCAAACAAAAATAAAGAACAGCAAATACAACCTGTAACATGTAGATACATCAAAGGAGAAACAATTAAATTCACATTACGCAAAAGGTCATAGGGCCGAAGTCGGCCTGATGGCCTTTGCGCACTGGGTTCCCTGATGTCGCATGTCGAATCCTGTTTGCCCATTACGCATACATCTTTTTTGTGTGTGTGAAAAACCCACTGCTGCGTTCTTTGTCCTGTTTCCTTTGAAGATTGTTTGTGTAAACGGTTACAGACCTAGCTGAGAAATGAGCACGACTGTGTGCAAAAATCAAACAGTTCTCCCGTTAACTCTTTGGCTCTCGGTGGCGGTTTTAGTCGAGGTGATTCCGACAGGAATCACCTCGACTAAAACCGCTTCCGACAGGCAAAGGGTTAACAAATTCTTGTACGCACTTTGCTGCTTCTGTTTACATCCCTGTTTCTGAACCCCTGTGGGTGTCGGTAGCGGTTTTTGTCGCGATGAGCCCTGCAGGAATCATCGGGACGAAACTACCGCTACCGACAGCCTAAGGGTTAAAATTCCTTTTTTAATAGTGAGTGTATGCGGGTTAACATATTCAGGACGTGACGTAGATGGATACGCGCGGCTGTTGCCGCGTATCCGGATGCGGTAAGCATCGAATGAGTTCACACATTCAACCGGCTTTAAATTGCTCGGCAGTGACAGTTCAAGTGTAGTGCCGGATGGGATGGCTCATGGAAATGCACAAAGCTACCCTTGAACTATAAGGATCAATCCATCTCCCACGGCTTTTAAAGATGCTTCCTCAAAGATTAGTTTTCAAAACGTTAAAGCATATTTAAAATGGCAGCCGAATTTTTGAAATTTAATCCCTTGATTTTGTTCTCTCTCTCTCTCTCTCTCTCTCTCTCTCTCTCTCTCTCTCTCTCTCTCTCTCTCTCTCTCTATCTCTCTCTTTCTTTCTCCAGCATTCAGAGCTAGCTGTTCACGTCCGACCTGTAGAGAAACAATCATACTCACATTAACTAGCATCGCACTTTGCTCGTAATTAAAAAGGGACCATAGCGGAAAATTTCACAATGGCACAGAGTACACATGGCTCCCCTTTTTCAAATAAATTCGCCCTTAACTATGCCATAAAATCGAGCCCCGTGGAGTTCTGTAAGGATCGCTATTTAGGTTCACGTAGGAGGCTGGTTGATCAGGTACGAACAAACAACCCTCGGGCGATTCTTCTTTCGCTTTGATGTGGAACTTCTCTGTAGGGATCGATGGTGTAAAAAGGTAACGCGAGTTACACAGAATTTTCTGTCCGATTCAGCTGTAGGCTGTGCTGGTCTTTGATTTTGAACCTTACGGACGTAGGCCGTAAGGCCCAAAATCACAGACCAGCACACAAATCTATTTCGCGAGGCTCGATCAAGTCCCTTTCTCGCATGGGCGATAGAATCTCCTGCAACGTACAGGAGCATTGATGTAACAGGAGCATTAACGTTTATGGCCCCAATAACGCCAGCGCACATCATCTATTTCGCGATGCTCGATTAAGTTTATTTCTGGCATCGAAGATCGAACCCCTGGCAAACCAACCACATTCCTTCAGGAGCGCTGATGTAAATTGGTCCCCAAAAAGGTCAGCGAGAGGTGCTGACCTACGTGAGACCCCGCAACGTACGAAACATCAAGAAGATATGTCGCTTTCAAAGACGACTTAATTCGCTTCCTGCGTCGTAGATTGAACTCTTGGGGAAAAGTCCATCGCCTGAGAAACAATGACGCAAAGTAAGTGCAGTGACGCGGGTAAATCATCATGTGTCCTCGCTGCCTGCTCGGATCACGAGGATCTGGTCTTCTTTCACGCGGGTGTTGTGTACTACAAATATTTCTAGCTTTAATGAGGGATATTATAAACCAGAGCCACCTCCTGCACAATAGGTTTAATACGGGCATCTGTAAAATACTTGTAGGCTGTTTCTTAGATGCTCTTAAAATATTAACTCATTCGCGGCGAGGCGTATCCGGGTGCGCCTGGCCGCGACTGAGTTAATAACGGTTTTCATCAATGTATTACTCCTTTGGCACTGCGATTGTACACTGCAAATAGACTATCAAACAATGTAATCTACAATGACAATGACAATGACAATGCAAATATAGAGAGCTTTCTCCATGCCCCGGTTTTTTTTTTTTATTTTTTTTTTATTTTGTTTTTACGAAACTGCCGTTATGTGACAAAAAAAAACAGTTTGTCCATTTGTGCGAAAAGCAAGATTTTCATTGTATATCCGCGAATGGCAATTCGTTTTTCTCAAAAATAGACATAGGCCTACTAGCTTTTTCTATACAACGACAGAAAAGACGTTAACTCATTCGAGATGTGCCGCATACAGATACGGTGCGTGTCGAATGAATTGTAACCCCATGCTGTCATCTCCACAATCAATAGCATGTCCTTTGAAGGGTTCTGGTAAGTCAAAGTGGCACAGTTACAGTGCGCCTGAACTGATCAGTGTTCAGGCCGTATTCCTTAGGCAATCGCTGCCCTTGCCCCCCACCCCCCTACCCCCCACCCCCACCCCCACCCCAAACCCGCCCGTTATCACTCTTAACCCACAGTACACATACCAAGGGGAATTACTCAGCGCTAGACAAACGGTTAGATCCCCTGCCCCCTCCTATAGGGATGTATATGATCGTCTTGTTATTTACCTGCGTATTTTTCTGTGGGCTGGTGATTGGGTGCCTGATACGAGGGGGCAGGGAATCTAACCGTTTGTCTGTACAGCGCTGAGTAATTCCCCTTGGTATGTGTACTATTCTACCAGCGCTAGCCTCATCTAACTGGTTTGTGAGTATTCCCGAATTAACCACTTGAACTAACCTTCTCATCATCTTGTTGAAAGTCCTTTACAAACCATTGTGAAATCAGACGCACGGCACAGAGAAGATCCCTCATAAATTTTGACTGTGTCATACCGAAGTTCCATCGAGCGAAATGTCTTCGTGCTAATATTTGCCCGAAGTTGCAGTGCCACCTAAGGATGACGTCGGACAGAGGGCATTTAGTTTATATCAAACGCTACCCTGCTAGTGGACTGCAGATAATGTTTTCTGAAATCTCTGTTATTGTAACGCCATAGAGCCCCAACCGCTCAAGGAATATTGATACAAAGGGTATCAGCAAGAGACATAGATCCTCATGAGCCCCCGCGAATGCGGGGGCTCATGACGATCTATGTCTCTTGCATGTGATTCATGTTCATTTTTTCTCGGCAGTGAAGAGAGAATAAAGAGAGAAGTTATTCTCTCTTGTTTTGCTTTTTCACCAGTAGACACCCTTTTGTTGCTTGCACGACGTCGGACTCAAACAGTTAATTAAACAAAATCATCTCTCTATCTTTCTAGTAAGAGACCTACGGCAATTTGAAGGATATCTGTCCGCACGTCCTTTGTATTAGGACATAGACGCTAAAAGGCCTGCCATTTACAAGACACTAAAAGCAGGAAGAATCGAAAGGAGTCCGTGCCTCCGTCTCGCTTTTGCTCTATCGAATTCAAGAGGGTCCTGTTTTCCAGTGAATTGATTGCGGAGGAGCTTGCTTATTGCACGGCATGATCAGTGCAGACTTATCGGTTCCGTTAAGGTTTTCAGGTACAATCATAACAATGGAAGAGTGCAGATCGGGGGACAGTTGTGTATCTTTGCATTTACTTTTTTACAATCACTGTGGACGTAGATTTCTCGGGTCCTCGCGTCGACGTCAGCCCGCGCACGTCTGCGAGAGAGAGAGAGAGAGAGAGAGAGAGAGAGAGAGAGAGAGAGAGAGAGAGAGAGAGAGAGAGAGAGAGAGAGAGAGAGAGAGAGAGAGAGAGAGAGAGAGAGAGAGAGAGAGAGAGAGAGAGAAAAAGAGAGAGAGAGAGAGATTGATTGGTTGGTTAGTTGGTTGGTTGGTTGATTGATTGATTGATTGATTGATGATTGATTGATTGATTGATTGACTTTATTTTCCAAGGAAAGAGGTCTTAGGCGCGCAGGCCCATCATTACAAACCTGTCCTTGCTATAACTAATGTACATAATCAATACAACAACATACGAAACAACGAGAGAGAGAGAGAGAGAGAGAGAGAGAGAGAGAGAGAGAGAGAGAGAGAGAGAGAGAGAGAGAGAGAGAGAGAGAGAGAGAGAGACAGACAGACAGACGGACGGACGGACGGACAGACAGACAGACAGACAGACAGACAGACAGACAGACAGAGATGAAATGAAATGAAATGAATTGAAACTTTATTTCTCAAGGATAAATTATTAGGTACACAGACCTTTTATCAGTCATGTCCTTGCACACGCACTCACACAGCACTCACACGCGCGTGACTAAAACCTAATAAAAATGGAAAGGCAAAACGTGATCATCAAATAAACTAATTTAGCAGTCTTTCACACACACACACACACACACACACACACACACACACACACACACACACACACACACACACACACACACACACACACACCACACACACAAACACACACACACACACACACACACACACACACACACACACACACACACACACACACACACACACACACACACACACACACACTGAGAACCGCATTTAAACATGAACGTTAAAAAACTTTGTCTGAATAGTAACAGCAACAACAAACTCGGCAATACAAATCAAGGCGCTCGAGTCACGCCGACACAACTATAGGCTCAAGTTTCTTTCTTCTGACGAAATTAACGGGCCCTGAATGGGGACAAAGACTGACGGAGCCTCAGTAATGTCGATTGGCAACAAATTCCATGGCTTGGCTCCTGAGTAAGACAAACTAGTTTTGTTAGTTTAAATAGTTTATTAATTTGCAAAATACATAAAATAATATACACCAATTATCATCAGATCAAAACAAGCCACAGGCTTATAGGATGATCTGGACACTCCTTTATATTTGCAAAATTTGCATGGCGGTGGTAAACTAGTTTTGAATATATCGAGTCGCGGCCTTGGTATGGATCGATTGTTTTTCGCCGTTTTATATGGCGTATGAGCAGGGCTAAATAGATCTGTTAGATAACTAGGCGTTTTAGAGTGGTAGATTTTAAACATAAGTAGGCCTTTATTGTACATGAGTAACTTACGCAGAGGCAGCATGTCGAGGCTTTGAGTCGGTCGTAATTGCTTTCTTTACTATTCAGGTGGATTAATTTGGCTGCCTTACGGTGAAGAGCATTAAGCCTTTTTATGCACGCATCGCTACATCCGTCCCACACTGTGGAAGCATAATCTATATGGGATTTAATATGTGCGTTATAAAATATTTTCCTTGTCGGTGTATCTGTAAAATAACGTAGTTTTGAAAGAAGCTATAAATTCTTGGACACTGTTCGACATACGCTGCTGACATGCGCGTGCCATGTGAGTTGGTCGTCGATAATGACGCCTAACAAGCGTTGCTCTCTAACTTGTCTAATCGGCTCAGAATTGAGAGAAAGGCTAAGCGGGGGTGGATGTAGCTGCTGCTTCTGTCGTGTAGTTATTAGCATGCATTCTGTTTTTTGACGGATTTGGTACCATATAGTTAGTGTGACACCATTTTGAAACATCAGTTAAGCCCTGTTGAAGTGAGGAATTGATTGTGGAGATTTTTGCCGAAGACACGTCGAGAGTCGCATCATCAGCAAGCAGGCTACAGCATATGTTTAGATCTGAAATATGCAATTGCATATCATTGATGTAAATGGAAAATAAGAGGGGCCCTGATATTGAGCCCTGAGGCACTATATGCTTTATTACGTCTTCAGCGGAACGTTTTCCGTTAACAAACACATACTGACGTCTTTTGGGCAGTTAGGATTTGAAAAAGTCCAAGGATGCTCTGTTTACGTGGTACGCCGATAGCTTTAGTATCAACAGTTCATGATTTACTAGATCAAAGGCTTTAGAGAAATCTAGAAATACAGCACCGGTCATTTCAGCTTTGTTCATGGACGGGAGCCAAGTATTAGTCAGGTGTGCTAGAGCTGTGTGGCATGAGTGGCGAGGTCTAAAACCTGACTGTAGTGGGTAAAGCGAGTTATGTTTTCCAAGAAAATAGCTCAGATGCCTGTGTACATGTTTTTCTATTGAAAGAGCTGACAAGAGCGAGATTGGTCTAAACTTATTAGGGTCTGATAGGTCCTTACTTTTAGGCAGAGGAATAATTTTGCCTACTTTCCAGCTGTTTGGAAATGTACCATGTTGTAAAACGAGATTATAAATAAATGTCAAAGACTCGACCACATACGGGGCAGCAAGTTTTAAAAAAAGTATGTATTCATCCCGTCGTGACATGGCCAAGCGAGCTCTTATTTTTCAGTTGGCTAGTAGATTTGTCAACGTCAAATACAGTAAGCGAAGGAATACTAAAGGATACATTTGGCGCGAGTTTGTCCTCACAAATATCTGTAAGCCTTTCGGATATAGAGTTGTCGTACTGCTTAACAACGAATCAGCAGCAGACAAGAAATGGTTGTTAAATGTGTCTGCAGATATAGATGTACATGTTGCTGTTTGTCGCGATTTAGTGAACGTATTAAGGGCGCGCCAGACAGATAAGTTGTCTGTTTTGTTGTCCATTAATCGCTTAAAGTGTTTTTTTCTGGGCCTCTAAGACCATGTATTTAACACGATTTCTCTGCTTGCGGAAAGCACCAAAATCTTTGTTGCGCTTTAGTTCATTTCTGACAGCCATGACCACTTTAATGTCATTGCTTAACCATTGGGGTAAATGCACATGTTTCACCCTCTTTTCACGCAACGGCGCATGTTTGTCAAGAACCCGACGGAACAATCTATACCATTCGGGGAACGCATCTTCAGGATTCGTAGGATTGTAAACCGAAAGAAAAGAGGTTTCATTTAGTTCGTCTAGAAAATATCCCTATTAAACTGTTTAAACGATCTGTAATAGATAGTGGTATACTGGTTTTTCCGATTTTGTTTGTCCACCCTCAAAGCCCAGCTGCAGCACACAGGGTAATGGTCACTGATCGCCACTTGAAGGGCACAAGAACTAAGAACCCTTGAATTGTTGGAGGCGTATACATGATCAGTTAGAGTGGCAGACGACTTTGTGCCCCGATTTTGTAGCAGATTCCAATCCGGTTGCGATCGGAGGACGTCAGAATGCCTCTTTGCATCCGATCCGATCCCAATCGGCTGGGAATCTTGTGTTTAGAGCCTGCAGTCTGTAGTTTTTGCAACACGATCAGTTTGTAAGCTTCACCCAATCAGCGCGCGTCTCGCGAAGCACGTCGTTTCAGTGTGAAAATGGCGGAAGATACCACCTTCGTTGTCGATGTTTCGCCCTTCTCTTCCGACTATGATGCAAAACTGCTGCTAACTTGAATGCAAGCACATCATCATCACTGTCAAAGCAGCCATTTTGCAAAACGGGAAGCTGTTAGCGACCTCGACCTTTCGGTTCAAACCGGTCGGCTATATCGGGAACGTGTGGCAGTGCCGGGGCATACGTTTTGTAGTCCGGCCCACCACTTACACACAAAGAGCTTCATATAGCTCTCAAAAAGTTGAAGGCGAAGACGTCTCCTGGTCCAGATGGCATCACCAACGAGATGCTAACCCACCTTGGTAGTGCAGCAGAAAACAAGCTACTTGAGGTCCTCAACAGCAGCTGGCAAGAAGGATCGCTACCACAACTCTGGCGAGAAGCGATCATGATCCCCATTCTAAAGAAAGGGAAGGATCCAAAGAAGGGCACCAACTATCGCCCAATCAGCCTCACCAGCTGTGTTGTGAAGACTTTGGAGAGAATTGTGAACGAGCGCCTCAGGTGTTACCTGGAATCCAGGAACCTCCTCGCCCCTGAATAAGCTGCCTTCCGACTGTTCCGCAGCATCGAAGACCAGGTCACTTACTTGGCGCAGGAAGTTGAAGATGCCTTCCAGGAGCAGAAGCTGGTCTTTGTAACCTGGATTAATCTTCAGAAGGCTTTTGACAAGGTCTGGAAAGATGGGCTGCTTGTCAAACTGCTGAGAAAAGGCGTGTCCAGTAACATGTTCCAGTGGATACGCCCCTACCTCTTCAACCGCACGGCAAGAGTCAGCGTCGACCAGACCAAAAGCAAGAAATTCATCCTTCGTCATGGCGTCCCGCAAGGCGGAGTCCTCTCCCCTACCCTCTTCCTTCTCTTCATCGATGATCTGGTGTCTGAGATGCCCAAGGGAATCAAAGCTGCCCTATACGCAGACGACCTTGTGATCTGGTGCAAGGAGGAGCATGCAAGTACTGCCACCTACAGAATGCAGCTAGCGGCAGATAGGCTGAATGCATGGGCAGAAGACTGGTGCATCTCCGTCAACAAGGAGAAATCCTCCACCACCCTCTTCACATTGTCCCCAAAGCAGAAAGCCGGAACCATCAAGCTTGGTGGATTGGTGTCACCTTCGACAGACGTCAGACCTGGAAACCACACATTGCACAGGCAGAGGCGAAGGCCCAGCGCAAGCTGGTCATACTCAGGAAACTGGCAGGCACCACCTGCGGAGCGAACGAGAAGATACTGAAGACAGTATACCAGGGAACAGTCAGGCCCCACCTCGAGTACGGCTCCACAGCGTGGTCAACCTCAGCCAAGACGAACCTGCAGACCCTCGACCGAGTGCAAAACCAGGCTCTTCGACTCATCACTGGTGCAATGAAATCCACTCAAATCAAGGAAATGGAGAAACTGACCACAATCCAACCTCTCAGCCAGAGGAGAGAAGCCAAAACCATGGTACAGGCTGAGAAGCTCAAGTGCTTGCCCGACTACCCCATGAAGCACAGACTGAGCAACCTCACCAAGAACCGGCTCAAAAGAAGCAGCTTTGTCCATGAGAGTATGCGACTTTCGCGACAGTACAGGGAAGTCCTTCCACAGAGCACTCTACCTCTGATCACAGAAGAAGAGGAAAACCCTTGGGCAGTGGACAAACCATACATCCAGATCTGCACCAGTGTCCCACATGCTGCCTCAGGAGACAGTCAGGATGACACCGTTCGACGGGCACTCACCCTAGCCCTGATCGACGAACAGTACCCAAAGGAGGCATGGATCAGCAACAAATGCCGTTTCCAATGGAGGTGCTGGCATCCTGATCCAGTTCCCTGGGGGTCATACAACCACATCCAGTGTAGCCACCGGCAAACACTGCACTAACTACTAGGCAGAAACCGAAGCACTTATGCAGGCCGCCTCCATGGTTCAGAATTCCACAGACCCATGCTACCAAGTTGTCTTCTTATCCGATGCCCTTTCAGTCCTTCAAGCCCTCGAGAACGACAAGCTCCCCCACCTGACCAGAGCTCTATAGAAGGTCAGACAAACCAGAAGAGTTGTTCTCCAGTGGATACCAGCCCACTGTGAGGTACCAGGAGATGAAAGGGCATACGAGCTGGCGAAAGAAGGAGCCACAAAAGATCAACAAGAAAACAGCGTCAGCTATAGTGAGCAAAAGACAATCATCAAGGCTTTGATGAGGCCGAGGTCAAACAGAGACGACTACCACACATTGACAGCAGCAAGTCGTCCTGATCAGACTGCGTACCGGCCACAACAGACTGAACGCTCACATGAACAGAAAGCTCAAGCTGGCGCCATCACCAACCTGCGCTTGTGGTCAGGAAGACCAAACAGCGAAACATATTCTCCAGAGATGCCCCCTACTGGACGATGAAATAAAAGAAGTGTGGCCGTCGCCAACTCCACTGCAGACCAAACTCTACGGCAGTCGAGAAGACCTGGAGAAAACGATGTCATTCATCGCCGGTGCTGGACTGACCGTATAGCCCACTGCGAACGACAACAAGAAGAAGTAGTCCGGCCCGATCACACTCTGATTGAAACGGTTCTGGAAACTGCCCGAGAATCGGCCTCAAAATCGGCATGTGTGGCGGCGCCTTAACTCTAGTTGTAGATGTGATAATCTGCTTGAGACCTACCAAAGTCATTGTGGATTCCCAAGCAGGGTTCGAGACGACAAACATATTAATGTTAAAATCGCCGAGTAATAACACTTCAGTGCTGCTTTTGTTAACCTGAAGTGTTATTACTCGCCGATTTTAACATTAATATAAGAGAGAGAGAGAGAGAGAGAGAGAGAGAGAGAGAGAGAGAGAGAGAGAGAGAGAGAGAGAGAGAGAGAGAGAGAGAGAGAGACGCTTTGACGGTAAATTTTGTTATCTGAAGGGATGCCACATTGTTAGAACATGAACGGATGCGTATTAATCTGCTATACATTAAAGAGAAATAAATGAGTATTGTTATTCAAAATAACGTTGTAACCTTTTTGGCTGTCGGTACCGACAGCCAAAGGGTTACTTAAATGGGCTTGAGAAAATAGAACCATCTCTCTCTCTCTCTCTCTCTCTCTCTCTCTCTCTCTCTCTCTCTCTCTCTCTCTCTCTCTCTCTCTCTCTCTCTCTCTCTTCTCTTTAAAAAAATGGAAAAGAGCGCACAGCCAAGAAATGGGAGCATAGCCAAAATCATACGTATGCTTCGACGAAATTCGATAAATAATATCGCACCTCCCGTGTATTCTGTTGCCGGAAGTGTTTCATCCATTCCCTGGTTATCTCCCACTGGGGCGTCCTAACGGGATTTCTCCCTTACCCCTGCCTTCAGTAATGTACTGTTGTTTCAAGTCACTTGTAGACAACCTCTAACGGTTTTCTCCGTATACACAGCATAAATGCAAATGTAACTGATCAGTGTAAGCAAGACACAGAGTGCAAGAGGTATGTGCCCCTATAGACTGCGCTGGTTGATGAGGATCAACATCTCTTGAAGACGGAAAACATTTCAGGTTGGAGTCTGGAGCCATGCTCCCTCTAAACCAGCCTACTACTTCCCTCGTCATGCAACCGATATAGCAAGTGACATAGATCTTCATTTTCTCTTGAAATGCAGGGCTTTGCCGGGACACTTGAAGATCTATGTCCCTTGCAGGGGTACATGATCATCTATATCTCTTCCAGACGGCAACGTTTGGGCAATGTTGGATTATCGAGTCAGACTCCTCGAAAGGAAGAAGCACAGATAACAAGAGAAAGAAATGCGGATAGCAAGAGACATAGATCCCCAAGAGCCCTTGCAAAGCATGGGCTCTTGAGGATGTATGTCTCTTGCAGATGGTTACGTTTGGGGTTGAATTGCCGAGTCAGATCCCCTCTAAAACAGATTGCTATCACCCTGTAGAAGGCGGCGTCATCGACTTGTTTTCCAATTACAGCGGCTTAGAACTCGATCTGCTGCATTTTTGGGGTCCTGGTCTCCTGAGACGTCGCGGTCTGAAACAAAATCCAGAGGTCAATCCGGGTTTTCTTCAATCCGCCTTCCCGCTTATTCTCGCCTCGTATTGGCCAGCACGGCTCCGGGACATGCGATACGCTCTCTGGCGGGCCACTGAACGCTACGGGCAGACAACCCGCGGTGGTAAGTTTGGTGAAAGAGGACGAGAGAAGAGAGGAGGGGAAGGTGAGGTGGGGCGTAAGAAGTATCAATTTTCTTATTGTTTTCCTGAAGTTTATTTATTGATTTAATTATTTATTTATTTACGTCATTTTATTGATTTGATTATTCACTAAACTATGTAATACAATATACGTCTAAGTCATATTTAATTATTATTTAATAAAGTAAAGAATAAGGCGTTTTGACAATAAGAAACAAAGAAGCTTACCATTGAACTAGACCAATAAGGTGACTGCCAAGCGTATTAAATGCTCCGTTGGGTTCTTCTCTAACCATTGAACCAACCAGAAAGCAACCCCCCCCTCCCACCCACCCCCAACCCCCCCCCCCCAAAAAAAAAAATAAATAAATAAATAAATAAATAAATAAATAATAAAAATTAAAAAAAAAATAACAATAAAAATTCCCGTAACATTTCTGATAGTATCTGATAGTATCAGAAGGAAGAAAAGAGAACAGCAAAATAGAGAAGACAGTCACCTCTCGCTCTTTGCATTTAATCCGATCTAAGGTGATTGTGATCAGCTTTCGTGTTCGGGACATGCATGTCTGAAACAACGAACCCAAGTCTCAATGTCGGATTTAGGACTCTCGATTACGCGTACCATGGGGTCAGAATACCATCGTATAGTGAACCAAGCATGACTGCTCAATGTGAGAGTAAAATGTAGTCCGTTCTTGCCGGCAAGAGGTAAAAATTCTCATGAGTCTCTGCGAATGCAGAGACTCATGAGAATGTATGCCTCTTGCAGATGGATCAGACTGGCTGAGGAGACTGAATAAGGGATGTCAGCTGTCGCATGGTGACGGTGACCGTATGAAGGGACACAGTGTGTCTCTTCCCTGTTCTGCAACGTTTCAGATTAGTCGGCAGATTTCTTGATGGAGTTGACATGAGGGAAAGGTAGAAGGAGTCAGCAGTTTTTCCCCCCAAAAAAAAAAACTCAGCCCTGCTCGTGCACGTGAATATACTGAGGTACGGAATAAATGGTAATCCAGTCAGGTTTTCAGCTGAAGAACTCTGCCAATACAAGACAGATGTTTGGAAAGAGATTCGATATAAAATACGTTATTATTATAATTAATTTCGCGCACAGATTTTCTCTTTGACAAACGTTTTTAAGTGCCACCCACTTCAACTTTCCTCAGCACAATTTTGGGGTGCAAAATCTCTCCACTTTGTGGGCCAGGCCGCCCTTGCGCAGTTGTAGAGCATCATAGCCCATGGAAATGTGTAGTGCCGCGGACGCGCGTGCCCCAACATCTGCAGACCTGATTACGTTTTGTCATCATTTGGCTGCGACGCATCCCCTCCGTCGGCAACGTCATTTTCATGAAGTTCGAGGTTGTAAAACTTGCAGGCTGAAACCCTGTGCAGACCTCCTTGACTTGAAGAGAACAAATGTTACTCATTGGGCTGTTGCTGTTGGTAAAAACAGGACTGAGTCAGTTGAATCTAATGAAGTCTGCAGCCATGAAAGGTTATCTTGGATCTACTGACGCCTCTGTCGGTCGTTTAGCCATATGCTTTTAAACCATTTATCAACCTACATCTAAAGCATCAACAAGAGGCATAGATTCTCATGAGCCCCTACATTCGCAGGGGTTCATGAGAATCTATGCCTCTTGCACACGGCAGAACTAAGAACTCGCCACGCCATCGTCTCAATGGGCAACCTCATTTTCGTGGACTTCGGACGAGTGGGATCGAGACTGTAGGCTCTTCATCGCGCACGCGCCGACAAAGCACGTGACATGCGGCCATTTTGGACAGCACGTGGCCAGGATATTAGGTGGTCACGTGCTCCAGTGTCCTCGTCGTGTCGTCAGGTAGTGGTCAGCTATGGCGGGTATGGGTGAGCCAGGGAATTAGTCACAACAACGGCCTGGCAGAAAACGTGAAGGGCCTCTTTTAAGGGTCCGAGCAAATCGCTCTTTTATCCGGGGTGTGGGTGTTACTGGCCTGTGAAATTGTGTTTACCACGTACTGGCGTCGGGGGAGCTAGAAACGCGTGTCTTCTTTTCACAGTCACCAAAATGGATAAATGATGTATACACGCCGTGATTTCAAACACGTTTCCCAACCCATGCCTGTACCATCAGACTGATTGTCTCTTCTGGCAGATTGCTTGTTCCATTGTTTAGTCTTAAAATCAGTACTGACACTTTCTTAATTCAGCATGATATGATTGACTGACTGACTGACTGACTGCCTGTGACTTTCCGACCGATCGTTCGTTCGTTCGCTTGTTCGTTCTTTCGTTTATCCGTTTCTTCGTTCGTTCGTTTATTCGTTCGTTCGCCCACTCGCTCTCTCGCTTTGCTCATTCATTCGTTAGTACAACGGCTGGTTGGCTGGTTGCTTGCTTGTTTCACTGGTTGCAGGGGCGGAACAGTTACCTCGAGGGGGGTGGGGGGGGAGGGTTCCAACTTTCTGTCTGGGACCTTGAACCTGACACAAATGGCCTCCCCGACGCTAGACCTTGCTTCCCGTGGCCGAAAAATCAAACAACAATGGGGTGAGGGTGGGGGTTCCAAACACCCGAGAAATGGACTTTGTTATAGCATTATAAAGAATTTTGGGTCGTGGGTGGTGGGGGGGGGGGGGGTGTCCGGAACCCCTGGAACCACCACCCCCAGATCCGCCCCTGCGTTGGTTACTGATTCACTGATTTGTCACCATTAGTGCCGGCCTAAGTCATCATCGTCTTTGCGGGAAAGTAGTCAGTGCTGTTGAAGTAATTTTTTTTAAATAATGAAACGCACTTCCGTGGTGGGTCAAGAACAAACACAAAAACTTTCCACGATAGCCGCCATTCAACCACTGGACCATTCAGCCCTAACAACCTATATACACAAAAATGGGGACTAGCCACGATAGGTGCAAGACGACTACCCCCCCCCCCCCCCCCACACACACACACACACACTTCCTGAGATAGAACGGCCATGATAGTTCAAGGATGGTGCTAGAATAGCTTGGCGCCTAAAGGCGCCAAGCTATTTTAGCACCGCCCTTGAACTATCATGGCCGTTTTAGTTCCAGAATTTGAAGTGTGAAGCAGTCATCAGAAGGCAACGCCCACGATTTGGAGTTTCGACTTTAGGGCTCAGTGTGCTAAGCGGATCATTTCCTCAAAACTTCTGCACGCACCGAGAAAATGCACAGTCTTATTCTAATTCCTAACAGCAGAAATCCAATGGGATTAACTTGAAAGACCCCCCAAATGTCGTTTTTCAGGGCGGTTGGAGAAGAAAACAGCGCCCAGACTTCATCAAAGTTCTGTCGAGAAAGACGATAACAAGCTCATGATTGGCAATGCATGTTCCACAATCAGCTGCTCCTCATAATTTGCACGTTCACGGGGCGGCACGCGCACACGGCTAGACGAGGCGCATGCGCCGCGACACATGCACGCGCACCGCACGCGACCAGCACACGAGACAGTTACTCGCAGCATATTGTCAAGGTGCACGCGACCAGAACAGCGATTTGTCGTAGACTGGAGTGTAACATTTTGCGCTCTTCTGAATTATCAAAAAAAAAAAAAAAAAAAAAGGAAGAAATCAAATATGGTTTGAGACAATTGATAAAAAATGTGGAATCAGTGAGATTAATGCCGCGAAACAGAGACAGTTTCTACGACAGAAATCATTTCTATCTCAGATAATTTCTACGTCAAAAAATTGCAGAAGAAAGTTTTTTTTTTAAATTTTGTTTATTTTTAATTAATTTCCGTGTTGGATAGATGCAGACCAACGTTGTTTTTTTTTTTAGACGCCGTTCGTGGTTTTTGTTGTTGTTTGTTTGTTTGTGTTTTTTTCTTTTTCATTTTCTTCGAAATAACCTATTTAACCCCGCCCCTGCCACCGGACGCATATTTTGCTTCTCAGTAAAATCAACGAGGAGAAAAAAAGCAACATCCGTCCAAGGAACATTGATACAAACTGTTCTCAGCAAGAGGCATAGATCCTCATGAGTCCCTGCTGTCGCGGGGGTTCATGAGGGATCTATGTCTCTTGCAGATGGATCGCGTTCTCTTTTCCTCAGCTATGAAGGGGTGAATTGACACACAACAACAAAAAAAAACATTAGAGAGAAAACTTGGTGTTGGGTCCCAACCTTGGCGTCGACCTAACCTCGCCCAGACTGACATAAACTGCTAAAAAATAGTAAGGTATATTACATTTTCAACTTGAATTACTAAAATTTCTCAAAATGGGTGTAATAACGGTTATATCAGTGATTCCACGGGTCTACAATTTCACAACATCGATGTGACATATAGTGCTCACAAATTAAATGACGTCATAATTTTAGCTTGAATGAGTAAAATGTCCCAAAACACCGCCTGCAAACTGCAGTCACCTTTGGGCCTGAGTAAAATGTCCCAAAACACCGCCTGCAAACTGCAGTCACCTTTGGGCCTGAGTAAAATGTCCCAAAACACCGCCTGCAAACTGCAGTCACCTTTGGGCCTGAGTAAAATGTCCCAAAACACCGCCTGCAAACTGCAGTCACCTTTGGGCCATGATTTTTGTTTAATGACTCTTTTGGGGGACATTTTTATAATTCAAACTGAAAGTGTGACGTCCCTTTACTTTTTGTGAGCACTATATGTCACACCTGTGTTGTGAAATTGTAGGCCAGTGGGATTGCTAATCACTGATGTAATCGTTATTATACCCAGCCTGAGAACGTTTGGTAATTGAAGCTGAAAAGTTAATATACCTCACTATTTGTGAGCGGTGTATGGCACTCTGGCCGAAGTTGGATCGACGCCGAGGTTGGGACCCAACGCTAGGATCCTTCTAGCCTGGAAAAGCAAAAGATAGTCCATTTTTGTGAAAAGCAAGATTTGTCGTTGTAATACACAAAAATGGACTTAAAGGTCCGCTACTGCCATAACTGTTCAAAGATACACTTCTGTGACAGATGGTTACGAAACGCTACACACAGGCCTAGTCATGGCTCATTTAGACACAGGCCACTCCAGTTCAGCACTCGTCGTCTTTATATCAAGTAACCTGACAATGACTCCACTCCGTTCTAAAAATACAACACTATCAGTGCGAGAAGCAGCTGAAAATAGATTGACAAGCTAAGGGCTGCACAGAATAAATAAGCGCGATTACGCGTGTGCTTTTGCTGCGTGTCCAAACTGCTGTTAGAGTTCATTAGGTGTGTCGACAAGGCATAACAAACACAAAATTTATGGTGCTGAAATGTATCTTCCGATTTATGCGTAATAGTACTTTAACTCTCTTTTGCAGCAGTTTGCTTTGAAGCCATTTTTATTTGTATTAATTTGTGATTGTGTGCTGGTTTGTGAATTTGGACCATGCGGTTCTAGGGCTGCGGTTATTTGGCAAGAGCCAGTGTGCCCATTTTTGAGAAAAGCGGGATTTTCACTGTACAACAACGAAAGTCTCGCGCTTTTTTTTTTTTTTTTTTTTTTTTATCAAATAATTGACACCCTGGTGTTTGCCGTGCATCAGTAGAGCGGCTGATGTCGGCATTTGAGACTGTATTGTTTCTAGTGGAAAACTGCAGGTTTAACTCATTCAGCCCCGACACACCACAGCAAGACATGGATCGAGCATGATAGTCCAAGGGTGGTGCCAGAATTGCTTGGCGCCCATGGGCGCCAAACTATTCTGGCACCACCCTTGAACTATCATGCTCGATCTGTCTCTAGAATTCTAATACAGTCCTTCAGAGGGCAACTTCAAAATTAGTGGATTTCGGTCCTGGTGTAGAATGTGTTAGAGCCAACCACCTACAGAAAAAAAATGACGTCTAGGTTCATGACCCACTGCAATTTACCAGCAAGAGGCATAGATTCTCATCAGTGAACCCCTGGAGTTGCAGGGGCTCATGAGAATCTATGCCTCTTGTAAATAGAAACAGCTGTCGGACAGAACATACCAATGAAGAAAGAAACACGCTTGGAAAAGACAGTTACAGCAGTCGTTGAGGCTGTTAACACAGTCGCAAGGCTAAGGCAGAGTGTGGCCGCCTCTTCCAGAGCAGACTGTAGCCGCCTCTTCCAGTTGGCGGAGAAGCAAAGCCCCCTCCCCTCCCCTCCTCATTCAGCCACTGGGTGACAGACAGCGCGACAAATTACGCGTGAAATTGATTACCACTCCCCGCGCAGCCCCGCCTCCAGTACCAGTTTCTCTCTCGCGCACAATATGGCGCCGGCAGGCATACGGGCTACTGAGTTTGAGCATATGGGTATGTTTGTTGCTGTCGTGTTGGTGGGGCCAAAACTATGATGAAAAACAAACAAACAAACAAACAACAACAACAACAACAACAAAAACACAGCAACAACAACAAAACAAAGGTACATTATTTTCGTAATATGCGTGCGATTGATTTTTTTTTTCCGTCGGCAAGTCTGTTGTCTTTATTAATAAGAAAAACACATTGAAATAGAATTTTCATCTTTTACATGATAATTACTTTGTAAGTACATGTATAATCATACAGACAACACACAAGGCTGCGTAATAATATACTAATATATAGTTCTTACCTCCCGCAGCAGCGGTGTAGACTTATTGTTTGCTTATCTCCCTTACTCGGACGAAACAAAACTGCCGTTATAGTACAAAAGCCAGCATGTCCATTTTTGAGAAAAGCGAGGTTTCATTGTGTAACAATGAAAAATTTCGCTTTTTCTCAAAAATCGACATATGGCCTTTTGCCATATAACGGCAGCCAAACATGAACAAAACTACCATGATTATCCGGTAGTAAGGCCCAGTAGCAAAACGTCTTATGATTATCCGGTAGTAAGGCCCAGTAGCAAAACGTCTTATGATTATCCGGTAGTAAGGCCCAGTAGCAAAACGTCTTGGGGGCCCACGTCGGCCGCAGTGGGCCCGCGCACATCCGTGCGCGGGCCGTGGGCCTGAGGACTGTTGCTTAATGAAAAGCAGCGATGGTTTCAGAGTCACGTTTTCTGGCAGTTTACGGTAAATAGTTTCAATCAGCGACAGCGTATAGAAACGTCATACAAATTATTATTCACAAGAGTTATTCTTAATTCAAAATCAGGCCAAAGACAGTAGGATGCGCCCTTTTCTAGAAAGGACTTCAAGAGTGTCAGTTTCGTTCGATCGTCTCAATCACTGCGGTCTGCGTCCTAGTAGAAGTTGTACCTCAGACTGTGAATGTCCATAAAGCAACTCCTTGCAAGCAAGAGGCACATACTATAAGTTAATGCTCGCAGGGGTTTGCTACACGGAGGCCGAAGACGAGCGGTACAATGGTTCCTTTGACCTCCCTAAGGCCTACAAGGGTCCGTGCAGCAAGCCCCTGCTACCAATAACGTATTTGTTTTCATTCCTCTACTATTTTCGTAAAAGAAATCAAGAAGACATCTTCCGACCTGCATCACGCCAGACATGACTGACGTCAAAGGAATATACATTTATACATAATAGACTTATGACGTAATTTAAAATATTTCATGACATTGCCGTCTCCAGTACTGATTGTGCTTGTTGTTTCGAACAACACTAAATAACTTTTTACTTTAGAATGTTTCGGCGATCTTTTATAGAACAAAACTCGCATACAATAGGCGTCATAAAGAGGGCTACACGAAGTCCGTCATTTGTTGCTACAAGGATTTTTGTAGCCCGGTCATGTGGTACAGTTTGCGCTAACGGCATTGGTCGTGTGACGTAGGGATGAAAACAAATGTAATTATTCTCATGTGACCTTTGCGGAGCAGGTGCTCATGAGAATATACGCCTCTTGCAGATGGGTGGACCTGGATGAATCCACGGAATGTTCGGAAGTCCGTGCAATGTTTGAACTATACTGAGGAGCAAAAGAAATGCGACATTTTTTGGAATAATCGGAAACACTAAAGTGTTTCCGATTTTTCCAAAAGTAAGTCGCATTTCTTTTGCTCCTCGGTATACATCTAAATCCGTGCCTCCACTTCTCTTCTTTCTCTTCTTGGTTTGTTTGTTGTTGTTTGGGTTTTCGATTTGAGGGGGAGAGATTTACAGAACTCCGGGAACCCCCCTCACCCCTGCCCCCACCCCTCCGCTACACACCCCACCCGCCCCCTCCTCCAGAGATCCGTCCCTGCACTTAGTCGAAGACACACACCCAAAGTAATACAGGAAATTAGGTCCTAGGCTGGAAAATTTCCGTGACGTACCTGAACACCACACAGCTGTTCTCTACTTTCCTCGGTCGATCTTTCTACTGCTCCTTTCATGCCTTTGCCTTTTCCTCTCTCTCTCTCTCTCTCTCTCTCTCTCCTCTCTCTCTCTCTCTCTCTCTCTCTCTCTCTCTCTCTCTCTCTCTCTCTTCGCTCGCTCGCTCTCTGCTTTCTCGTTTTCTTTTCTTTCTCTTCCAGTGCATCGGTTGCTAATAATGCCTTCTCTCACAGCACTAATTAGCGCAATCCGTTCCGCTCGCTTAATCACGGTTATAACCAACACGGCCAACAGCTTAAAGCACCAGCAATCGACCAGCGTCTGACTGTCGCTAATTCCTTCGTCTTTGCAAGAGGTGGGGATTCTCATGAGCCCCTGCGGTCGCAGGGGCTCATGAGAATTCGTGCCTCTTGCTGGTAGAGACCGGTTGGTTTACAAGTTGACACTGAGCGATGAAGTAAGTTTTCAGATTTGCAACCCGAAGTGTTGTGTCTGCCATTTCACGGCGGACAGGGTTCCTCCCACGTAATCAGCTGATGACAAAATAAGGCGATTGAATTCTTCATCCCTCCTTAGAAATCCTGCCAGTCTTGGAGACGTCAATGCGTCAGGAATTGTTGGTTTGTTGGTTTGGAAGAATTACGGAATTATAAGAAGCTGAGGACTCAGATCTCTCTCTCTCTCTC
>BTPG01000004.1:72271480-72311480 GCA_036245525.1 Semisulcospira habei | reverse complement strand
TTCTATCAGGGTGATAATTGACTCAACCCTTTCCCGGCCATTTTACGTGTACATTGTATGTCTGATATCAGTTCAACGCGACTGACAGGGCTCCAGTCGTCCCATGAACAAATACATTCAAAATGGTTTCAGCAAGAAGCATAGACCCTCATGAGCCCCCTATTAAACAAGTATGGTCGATCAGTTATCTCGTGATGGCGTAAACGAGTTAACAACAGTATATAAGTTCTAGAGACAGATCTAGCATGATAGTTCAAGGGCGGTGCCAGAATAGCTTGGCGCCTATGGGCCTATGTTGATGGCACTGATACGAGTGGTGATCTGATGTATTAGCAATAACTACCAATAGTCGTAAGGTCCAAAATAACAGACCAGCACTCTCATATACTGATGTCTTCACAAAATTGAAACGCGGACCAAAAAGGTGACTGCCAAGCGTGTAAAATGCAAAGAAATAACCCAACGGAGAAACAAACGCGTTCAGAAAGGACAAGAACACCACGGTATATTGTGCTGCACTTGTCCTTTGTAAGCGTGTTTTTTTTTCATGGTTGGGTACATCTTCAAAAACTGACCAATGGTATACGTTGGATTCAAGTCAGAATTAATTTGGTTTTCACTGACATTTTCTTACACGTAATCCGTTACTGGGTGTTATATTTAACGCTTTGGGTGTCGGTAGCGGTTTTTGTCGCGTTGATTCCTGCAGGAATCATCGCGACTAAAACCGCTACCGTCACCCAAAGGGTTAACTTCTTAGCTTTGCTGTCGTTTTATGGTATAACGCAGTGTGTCCATTTGTGACAAAAGCTAGTTTTTCCATTGCATAACAATGAAAACTCGCTTTTCTATAAAAAAAAAATATAAAAAAAGGACATACTGGCTTTTTTTCCATATAGCGGCAGACTGAATCTTCTTCTGGAAACCATTTTACCAAGAGTTAGTGTTCGCGAATTCAGTCCGTGTTTTTACTAGTTTGCATGCCTGTCTTGCAAGACTTCATTGTAACGTAACTCATGCGAGACGTGCCGCGCGCATCCGGATAAGCCGCGTATCCGGAGGCGGCACGTCTCGAATGTCTTAATGAAAATTTTGCTTTTCGCAAAAAATGAACTTATTGTCTTTTGTCTACACGATGCAGATGTACTTGATTTGTTTCGTTTTGTGAAGCCAAAGACGACTTTTCACTTGCGTAGACAATGCGAACTTTGAATGTTTTCTGAAATCTACGAACAGTTTTCACAGTTTTAAGTCTGTGACATGGTCTGAAACCGAACAATCAGTGAGTCAGTTATAATAGGCGCATACTTTCTTTTCTTATGACAAACCTTTTCTGCGCAGAAAAGATGTGATTTGGTATACTAACGAACAAAAGAAATGCGACATTGTTGAAATCATCGGAAACACTTTAGTGTTTTCGGTGATTCCAAAATGTCGCTTTTTGTGTTTTTTTTTTTTTTTTTGTTTTTTGCTCTTCAGATTTTGTTGATGAATATGTTTGCATTTCGAATTTCATATACGTGTACATTTTTTGGGGTGGGTGTGTGGGAGGCGGAGGGGGGGGGGGTGTGGGGGGGGAGGTTGGTGGGGGGGGCTTAATCTATATCCAGAGGATATGCCAGATTAGTCCCACACAACCACGCACACACATGATCACACGCTCACAAACATAAACACGCGCATGCACGCGGCACACACGCACACACGCACGCACACACACTCACACACACACACATATATACACACACACACAGACACACACAGACACACACACACACAGACAGACACACACACACACACAAGACGTATCTGTGAATAAGGTGAGCTAAATCCCTCTAAAATTTATTTTGAAACACGTAAAATCATAATAAACACCGATAAAACAAGTATATAACGAGTGCATGTTCGTGCACGTGCACACCCATGCACGTACGCACGCACGCACACGCACACAAAGATTCACTCACGCACACGCGCGCGCGCACACACACACACACACACACACACACGCACGCACACGCACGCACGTACACACACACACACACACACACACACACACACACACACACACACACACACACTTACCATAGAAGCACTCACATTCGAAAACAATACACTGTAACGACAATACAATATCATTTTTTTTTACAAAAAGAAAAGAACAGGTACAGTGCATTACAATGAAAAGAGTCAAGGACGTTGAAAGTTTACATGTAGATCAAATGGAAATGGTCATCTAAGACTGAGTGCACACCAGAGAATTCTGAGCACATAGAACACACCATGACAATGTGGCATTTTTGCCTTCACCGAGGGACCGAACATGAACCCTTTGGGTGTCAGTATCGCTTTTTGTCGAGGGAATTCCTGTTGGATTCACCTCGACAAAAAAAACACGACAGACAAGTGAAATGCGGTGTAGCGTAACATTTTGAGTTTGCTAATACAAGTTTTTTTGTTCAGTCGCGTTCCAGATGGCCTAGGATTCAACAAAATGAAGCAGAGCAGTTAACACTTTGGGTGTCGGTAGCGGTTTTAGTCGCGATGATTTCTGCAGGAATCATCGCGACTAAAACCGCTACCGACAGCCAAAGGGTTAGAACTCCACCGTTTTCGTCCTTCCAAAGCATTTGTCTTCGTTCTTGAAAACCAGACTTGAACACGATCAACACGGCAGATCTGATGAAGATAAGAGAGTCTTGACCATCGTCAACGGTGACTGGTGACGAGACAACTGCCGCACCAAGACGAAGAACTCACGTGAGGATCCTGCCAGTAGGTGGCGCAAATTCTGGAGAATACCACCATCTTGGCTGGTGATACATGGGCCATGGCACAGGCATCCCATAGTCTGAAACGACACAAACAAGTACTTTAAATGAGTACCATGCCACATTTTTCAAGAATCAGTGATTAACCCATTCAGCTCTGACGCACTACAGCAGGAGATGGGTCGACCATGATAATTCAAGGGTACTGCCAGACTAGCTTGGCGCCTGTCGGCGCCAAGCTAATCTGGCACTGCCCTTGAATCATCATGGACTATCCATCTCCTGCAACAGGTGTATAGTCGTTAGATGACGCCTCCAAAATTTGGGAAATACGTGCGCCGGGCTGAATGAGTTAACACACACACAAAAATCAGAAACAGTGACACGCGTTTCACAGCTACAATAATACGCATAGTACAAAGCAAAGCTTGGTCACAAGAAAAAGAAGAAAGTCGCAGCTTCGCTAGCCTGCACGGAAGAGAAGAAAGAACGAGTAAAAAGTTTGTCCGATATTTTTCACTAAGCAACATTCTCCCGGGTCTTGTTCCAAAAGACATGAAAGTAATTTGTCAGGGAATAAACGTTTACAATGCGCAAAAAGCCATCGGGTCGACGTTGGCCGCCGTTGCCCCGCGTACGGCCGTGCACTGGCCAAAGGCGGCCGACGTCGGCTCGATGGCCTTTTGCGCATTGGGTTGTTTGGTAAATTTGACTTCTTCTTCTTCTTTCTGTCTGTCTCTCTGTCTCTCTGTCTGTCTGTCTGTCTGTCTGTCTGTCTGTCTGTCTTTGTCTTTGTCTGTCTGTCTGTCTGTCTGTCTGTCTGTTGTCTGTCTGACTCTCTCTCTCTCTCTCTCTCTCTCTCTCTCTCTCTCTCTCTCTCTCTCTCTCTCTCTCTCTCTCTCTTACTTAGAGCTAAAGAAATTAATTTTTAAGAGGGAAACTGTTGACAAAATTCTTGAGTATAGACATAACTCTCAGGCATTTTGGAAGGAAATAAAGAAATGGAAAAGAAAACGTCGTTTAAGAAACAATATAACAAAGAAGCAGTGGTTTGATCACTTCTCTAGCATTCTAAATGAAAACACAACACAGCAAGAGAATAATGATGATGTATTTTTTTCAGAAGACTCTGAGTCTGATGAAGCCTTATTTCATGACCTAGATATCAACATAGAAGAAGAAGAAGTTATTGCTGCTTTAAAACATGCCAAAGCAGGAAAGGCACCCGGGCCTGATGGAATTATAAATGAAGTTCTTAACGTTTCCAACCCAGCTATCATCTCCTTTCTCACTAAGTATTTTAATGCTGTATTCAACAAAGGGTTGTTCCCCAGCGAATGGTCTAAAGCTGTTATTTTCCCACTCCACAAGAAAGGAGATGTAAATAATCCAGATAATTATCGTGGTATTGCTCTGATTAGCTGTGTTAGTAAACTGTATACCTGCATTTTGAACAGAAGGTTAACAGACTGGGCTGAGGAACACAATATTCTGTCTGAAACACAAGCCGGGTTTAGGAAATCCTATTCTACTGTGGACCATATATTTACACTTTATGCTATTGTTCAAAAACAACTTCTACAAAATAAGAAAGTTTATGTGGCTTTTGTTGACTTCCGCAAAGCCTTCGATACTGTTAAAAGAGGTGTGCTTTGGAATATTTTACTGAAGGTTGGAGTGCGCGGCAAAATGCTTTCAGCTATGAAGGCAATGTATGACTCAGTGAAATTTTGTGTTAGAGACAGCCTGAATTGTACAGCGTTTTTTGAGTGTTTCCAAGGTTTAAAACAAGGATGTTTAGCATCGCCGACATTGTTCTCCTTTTTGATTAACGAGCTTGCTGTGTACATTATTGAAAATGTTAAACATGGTTTCCAACTAAAAGCCGATGCAGCAGAACTGTTTTTATTGATGTTTGCAGATGACATTGCTTTGTTTTCATCAACCCCCAATGGCCTTCAGACTCAGCTGAACAATTTATACAAAGAAGCATCTAAACTTGGTTTTGTCTGTTAACCTAGACAAGACAAAAATAATTGTGTTTCGAAATGGTGGGTATTTGTCAAAATATGAAAAATGGATTTACGGGGGAACGAGGGTAGAAGTTGTCAATATGTATAAGTACCTTGGGTTAAACTTTACCACACGTTTGAGTTTAAACACATCCGTCGATGACTTAGTGACTAAGGCAAAAAAATGTGTAATCGATATTTTCTGTATGTTGAAGAAAATTAACTGCGCTAGTCCTGATGTTTTTTTCAAGCTGTTTGATGCGCAGGTTGTCCCAATTTTGTTGTATGCCTCGGAAATTTGGGGTATAAACGAGTGTGCCGAAATTGAAAGAGTCCATACATTTGCATGTAAACGTTTTCTTAATGTCAACTTCCGCACACCGAACCTGACGGTTTATGGTGAACTTGGTCGATATCCCCTGTCAGTATTAACGTCAGTAAGATGTGTTTCCTACTGGCTTCGACTCTGCGCTTTACCTGTTACTAGATTTGCAAATATGGCTTATCATATGCTTAAGGATTTAGACGATAAAGGGAAAGAAACATGGGTGTCAAAGATAAAGAATTTGCTTTTTCGAAATGGGTTTGGTCATGTATGGATTTCACAAGGTGTTGGAAACAGGAATGCTTTTATAAACAAGTTTAAACAAAGGATGGTTGATTGTGCCAAACAAAACTGGTCATCAAAGCTTTCTGAGAGTGAACGTTTTACTGTGTATCGTAGTTTTAAGCATACACGTGTCCAAGAAAATTATTTTGAACTGGTTAAGCCAACCTATGTCCAAAATCTATACATTAAATTTAGACTTCGCATAACCGAATTGCAAAGTAACAAACTAAGATATAGTACTCCCAATGCTGTAACGAAAGTGTGTCCATTGTGTGCCAAGGCTGCGGAAGATGAAGTTCACTTTATGTTTTATTGTCCATTCTATGATGAACTGCGTGCCAAATACCTATGTAAGTTTGACCTTATGGAACTCAAAAAGAAAGAATTGTGTATCCTAGACACTACCAACCCGCAGTCTATTGCCGATTTAGCAAGATTTGTATTTCATGCATTTAAACTCCGTAGCAGCATGCTTGTATGATTCCACGTGCAAACTGTGGTTCTTACTCCGACCTGGTCTGTGTAGTACACGGCTGTGGCCTGGATTTGGATACCGCATTTTACATGTAGGTCAAAAGTGGCTATTATGTCCTGGCGTAGATCGAATGGAAATGTGTGTGTGTGTGTGTGTGTGTGTGTGTGTGTGTGTGTGTGTGTGTGTGTGTGTGTGTGTGTGTGTGTGTGTGTGTGTGTGTTGATATAAACATCGCCTTATGGCTTTTATATACTCCTGAATTATAAATTATGTAATGTCTCACTCCATTGTATGGACATTTTGTCTGAACAATAAACTGTCTGAGTCTGAGTCTGAGTCTGAGTCTGAGTCTCTCTCTCTCTCTCTCTCTCTCTCTCTCTCTCTCTCTCTCTCTCTCTCTCTCTCTCTCTCTCTCTCTCTCTCTCTCTCTCTCTCTCTCTCTCTCTCTCTCTCTCTCTCTCTCTCTCTCTCTCTCTCTCTCTCTCTCTCTCTATCTAAAAAATATTCCTGCTATCAAAACTAAGTAAGTCAAATAGTTAACACTGACACTAGAAGACTCTTTCTCCATGCCCATATTAAGACACACTGTGGTTACTGCTCCACTATCTGGGATGGGTGGAGTGAGGTACATTTCAAGAAACTTAACTCATTGTATCGTCAAAGGATAAAGTTAACTGTGTCTCTCCCACCGACGAAAAGTTTAAAACCATCCGACTGCTAAACCTAAACAAGCAGCTCACATTTAATCGATGCATACTTATGCATAACATTCTTAACCATAAAGCCCCATCTTCGTATGTTATTTTTCATATATTTATGTTATTTTATGTTCGTATGTTCGTAAAACTTTCGTATGTTATTTTTGGATAGTCAAAGACAAAACACGAGGAACAGTTTGTTAAAGCTACCATTGGCCAGGCTCGATATATATAAAACCAGCCTTTCGTTCTCAGGTGCCAAGCCTGGAACGAACTACCACCTCAAATTAAATCCATTTCTGACTTTAGAACATTCAAAAATCGTTTATATAACATCTTGTTACAGTAACTTACTACCTGAACGGACTACAATTTTTTAAAAATATATATATATTATACTTCTTATTCACTGTTATTGATATGTGTGCGCATTATTTGCATTGCTTTTGCATAGTGTTTTTTTCAGTTTATTTCTTCATGTTTCGATTTAGTATTTTTCTCTTACTCTTTGCTGTTAATGTTATTTTCTATCAGGACAGTTTGTAAGAGAGGCGTTTCGCCTAAAACTTTATCCTGTAAATAAAACGTTTCATCATCATCATCATCCACTCATATAACATCAGCCATTGAAACCTATGTTGTCCATGAATCTTTTTATTTATTTTTTCCCATGGTGTACAATACACATTTTATTTACATAATTATGTTAGTAGCTTTGTACGTTTAGTACGTTTAGTTGCGTTGAACTAAAAAAATGTTTTATTTCATTTCATCTCTCTCTCTCTCTCTCTCTCTCTCTCTCTCTCTCTCTCTCTCTCTCTCTCTCTCTCTCTCTCTCTCTCTCTCTCTCTCTCTCTCTCTCTGAGTCTCTTTTTATTGGGCAGAGGCGGATTGTCTATCGGCTTTTATTTGTACTTGTTAGTTCATAAGAACCTGACTAGTGCTTTATCATTACTGCTGTTCCCTCCTGAGAGGAATGAATACTTACAACGATCACACCCGTTTTACAAGCGATTACGTACATTATGCTGGAAGCACCCAGAATCTAAATCACAGGAGTTTGAAGAAATGATCGCTATCGGTACGAAGAACGATGTTGTTTTGTGAGAATGTATAAACCGTCTCGCCGTTCATTTTCAAATGCTTGTGAAAAGAAAAAAGCAATCCCCACTAGAACAAAGAGTACACGTTTGATTCCAAGAGCTTCGCCTCTGTTACATGTATGCTCCTTCAACGGACTGTGCCCATCGGCAAAAGCGTAGATTCTCATTCATAGTGGGCACACGCGGCTGTATAATTCTCGTTACACAATGCCATCTACATCCCCAAACGGAGGAGTTGTCAGACGTTTCAGTGGACGACAGCATCCATCCGTAAAAAGCACAGATCTTCATGAGCCCCCGCATTTATGCGGGGGCTCATGAAGATCTGCGCTTCTTGCCAACCCCAGTTTTCATCTCCATTCTCCAACGAAGGAAGCTATGAGTGTTCCAAAGGGCGATGGTACTTGACCAGGGAGCAAGGGAGAAAATGAAAGGTCCGGGTGACATCAAGTTATTTACTGCTACCCAATATCACCATCACCAGCGACAAGCTAAACCTTTGATCTGCCTATTTTACTGCGTCAGTGCGGATGGTAAATTTTGTGCGCTAAAAGATAAAGAGGTGTGCGTCGGCCCTTCACTATAAATCTGGTAGCAACTGTCGATGAGACGACTGAAGTGAACAAAAATTGTTACTGGCTGGTAGGTCGGCGCATTAGGTGTGGATAGCCAAATGCCGCGTATCCGGATTCGAAACGTCTCGAATGTGTTAAAAGCAAAAAAATAATTATAATCCACATCAACGATATAACAAAGACACAACAAACAATCGACAGAACGTGTAAGTAAGCAAGCGAGCAGCTAACACAACCAAACACATTCACGAGATACGGGAGATTGCAGGCAACTCTCACATCTTTTTGTGATGGCGCGTGGGGTTCACACACACACACACACACACACACACACACACACACACACACACACACACACACACACACACACACACACACACACACACACTCACAGACACATGAATGCCAGAGAAGTTAAGACTCGACAAAAAGGAAGGAATCCGTCAGTTTCCGTTGCTAATAGGTTATGACACTAATGTCCTTGTAATCAACACTGTATGTTGTGTGGGCATGCATGCGTGTATATCAGTATGTGGATTGTTGTGTGCATGTGTGTGTGTGTGTGTCTGTGTGTGTGTATGTGTGTGTGTGTGTGTGTGTGTCTGTGTCTGTGTGTGTGCGTGCGTGCGTACGTGCGTACGTGCGTACATGTGTGTGTGCGTGCGTGCGTACGTGCGTGGAGAGAGAGAGAGAGAGAGAGAGAGAGAGAGAGAGAGAGAGAGAGAGAGAGAGAGAGAGAGAGAGAGATAATTCAATGGAATTGAATAGAAACTTTATTTTCTAAGGATGAAGACAGACAGACAGACAGACAGACAGACAGAGGGACACAGAGACAAAGACACACAAACAGACATCGAAAGCCTTCATTCTTGACCATTCTCCACTCTCTCTTTCTTCTGAATGAAAACGTTGGGCCACCTCCGGTGTGTTCCGGCCATTGATAGCCCCTGGCCTGTTCCATGGCGATTTAGCAACCCTAAATATTTGCACGCTTTGAGTTCTACATCTCTAGAGCCCTCATGGCCTAACAGGCATGAAAGAGCCCTGCAGATTGTTCCCATCCACCTGCAAGAGGCATAGATTCTCATGAGCCCCTGCGAATGCAGGGGCTCATGAGAATCTATACCTCTTGCAGGCAACTCTCTGCCCCATTTATATCCTCAGACTGTGCGAGTGGACGAAGATTATGTCAATCACTGCACATATCTCCGCAAAATTACAGCAAGAGGTCCGCACGACCCCGTGTTCAATCATAACCATAGTTTGCTTGAAAATTGAATAACCTACTCTGTTTGGAAGTTCACAGGTGTATAAAAAGGATTAAACAAAAGGCATGGATCTTCCTGAGCCCCTGCCCATACACAGGGGCTCATGAGGGTCCATGTCTTCTGCAGACGGGCCTTGAAGTTTTAACCGGATCTGGGACAGAGACGGTAATATGGCATATACAATACACTTGTCCTATCACACACTCTTCTGTTTCAATGGCGAAACTGCGCTCCTCGGTGGCTCAGGCATACCGCGAAAATGTCCGAGGCGGAGACACGCATATAACAGACCCCAACAGTGACAGCAGGTTAGCAGTAGGTGTGACAGTTCCTGATGCCTTCGTTTCTTTCATTTGTCGTGTGTTGACATGTAGTCTTACACGTATTTCGTTAGCCCTTTGGCTGTAGTGAAGTAGCGCTTTTTGCCACGATGATTCCTACAGGAATCATCGCGACAAAAACCGCTACCGTCACCCACAAGGGGCGAACGCGGCATTAACTCATTGTGACCGAGGTACGAAATACCCACGGGCATTTTGGAGTTATTCTCTAAGAACTGCATTACAATTTAGGAGACAGATCGACCATGATAGTTCAATAGTGGTGGCAGAATAGCTTGGCGCCTACAGGCGCCAAGCTATTCTGCCACCACCATTGAAATATCATGGTCGAGCCATATCTTGCTGTGGTGTGTCGCGGGCAGAATGAGTTAACTCATTTTACCCCAGACACACCACAGCAAGATAAAGATCGACCATGATAGTTCTAGGGTGATGCCAGAATAGCTTGGCGCCTATGGGCGCCAAGCTATTCTGGCATCACCCTTGAACTGTGACTATCATGGTCGATCTGTGTCCTGCACTGCAACGCAGTCTTCAGAGGACGACGTCAAAATTTGGGGATTTCGGTCTTGGGGTAGAATGAGTTAACTCTTTCTACCCCATCACCGAAATCCCCAAATTTTGCCATTGTCCTCTGAAGACTGCATTGCAGTGCAGAACGCAGATCGACCATGATAGTTCAAGGGTGATGCCAGAATAGCTTGGCGCCCATAGGCGCCAAGCTATTCAGGCATCACCCTTGAACTATCATGGTCGATCCTTATCTTGCTGTGGTGTGTCTGGGGTAGAATGAGTTAAGAAATCATACGGTGATCTAAAAATGCGGAAGAAGAAATAAACTTAATTTGTAATAACTAGCTGCAATATGTCACTAACTCGAATCGAATCCCACCGGGGAAAAAAAATCTGACTGCAAGGCCTGTAAAAAAGCAAAGAAATAACCAACGCTGAAACACGCTGTGAAAGGAAGAGAATAAGACAGTTTCCTGAACACTAACTATAGTCAGTCACTGAAGAGGCTGTTGCTGGCCTCTACAGTTTCCAACAAGCACATGCTAGTGCGTAATCGAGAGTCACAAAGAATCGTTGTCTTGAGAAGAAAAAAAATGTGGACCTTACAGCTTGAAGCAATGGACAAACACACACCTGTTCTGAGCGACCATCCTTCCGAAAGATCACCTGTCATTGAAGACCCGCTCATTCAGGTGGCTGTGGCCACCTGAATGATGGTCTTTAATGACAGGTGACACTGTCTGCCCCTTCAACAAATGTCTTTCGAGATCACCTGTCTTTTAAGACCAATTATTTTCTTGCAAAAGGTGAGGTTAACCCCTCTAGCCCCGGATCCCAAACAGCAGGCGATGGCCTGACCATGATAATTCAAAGGTTGTGCCAGATGGCAAACCAGAATTAGTGAATTTCGCCCTGACGGCTCAGCATGTTGTGTGTTCACTGTCAGTGCAAAGTCATAAATACTTACTGACGCAAAAGGCACGACCGGGAGCAGTTCAATGACTTCCTAAGTGTTATTTTTACGACCTAAACTACGCGTCAGGAAACAAACACTCTACAACTACTTGCAGGCCGCAGGACTACGTCCGTTTTTTTTTAAGGAATAAAACAAAACAGTTCTTAGTACTTGTCTGAGTTTTGTTGCTAAACGTCCACTGAATAAAACCATGTGCAATTTCTACAGCAATGGCTGTGCTAAGTATCATTACTGGATTTCTCAAATCTGGCATGTCTGAAAAAAAAACATCTATTTATTTATTAATGTATTTATGTATTTATTGTTTGTTTGTTTGATTGTTTGTTTGTTTGTTTTTGTTCGTTCGTTTGTTCGTTCGTTCGTTCATTCATTCATTCATTCTTTTTTTCAACCATTATCCGTTTCACTCTAAGGGTTCTCCGTGAAGATGTAAGGTATTCACTTAAATCTGTTCATTCTCCCTAAGCAGTTTCATCCTGCGGTGTTTTTTTTTTTGGTTTTTTTTTTTTAATTATTTTTTATTTCCGTTTTAAGTACTATATATGTTTCAAATTTTCAATTTTTAATCACTGGACAATCAACCATATATTATTTGTTTATTCATTTGATTATTCTTTTTTTTTCTTTTGGTCTCAAAAATGTTCCTTTCATCTTTGATTAAAACTACAGACATACCGCTTAAGATTATGTTTTCACGACAGAAACAGACTCAAGTCTCAAGTTACCTAGCTGCATAATATACTAAGTACACAGGTCACCTGCATGCTCGCTTCTGAAAGCGCGTCGATGTGTGTGTGCGTGTTAGTGCGTGCGTGCGAGGCGCTCCAAACATCTCTAAGAGGCGCATGAGGATCTATTCCTCTTGGAGATGCGCGCATGTTTGTGTGTGTGTGTGTGTGTGTGTGTGTGTGAGAGAGAGAGAGAGAGAGAGAGAGAGAGAGAGAGAGAGAGAGAGAGAGAGAGAGAGAGAGAGAGAGAGAGAGAGAGAGAGAGAGAGAGAGAGAATGAAGTCATATTTAGAGTATTATGTCAGTGTCTGCGTGGTGACGGAGTTGCCTCTTTTAGTTGACGTCACCGAAACTGTCTGACTTTCTCTAGAAGGGAAGGTGTTTTTTTTTTTAGTGTTTTAATTCCTTTCTGAAAAGAATTATTTTTACTAAGAAGTTGAAAGGATACAAAGCTGGCTAACAAACTCATCCAATGTCTTTCTCCAAGCTAGCTATATGCAAAAGTTCAAGTATATATGACAAAAATTACGGACTCTAATCTGGGTCAACCGACTTCTTATAAACGGTTGTTTATGTCTTCAATGAGACATTCAATTACAATATGTTCGGAGGCTCTCTTAGCCACCTACTTAAGAAAGTATTTCGCCAAGTTTCAAGCTTGTGTGTACAGAAATATCGGAGATTCTATTGTTTACGTACTTACACACATACATACATACGCGCATACGCACATTCGGCGCTTCTCGCCAAATGTACTTTCAGCAGCGAGGTTAGCGTAACTAGACATGACGTAATTGTTATCTTGTTACTTCAATTGTTAGAGGTTTAGCCTGCCCGCCTTTGACATCATGGACATGTTATTAAATTCGCACCACAGCGACCCGTCCTAAAAAGTCCCTTTTATAAATAGAAGGGACTTAAAAACAGTAATTCAATGTTTGTGACATGCAAGACATTCGTTTCATAATTGTACAGTATTCGCGCTTGGTTTTTTTGACAGCCGGTATTTTCCTTCTGTAGCATCAAAACTGATCGGTAAACTCAAATGTAAGTTCCTTGTCAATTACGGTCTTTTTCCAAACTTTCCTCCCTTTTCTCCCGTAAGCAGGTTTTTATAATCTTTTTATAATCTGTGTCGTCTGCTGGCTGTTACTGTCCTTTTCGGTTTTGATTTGCGTCCAAAAACCGGTAGTGAGTACCGAAAATTACCCCTTCCCTTCCACTGTACGAGTACATTTTGTTTCTGAAACCTTTGTTCATTCAACAACCAAAAGCTAAAAGCGTTCAAGAAACGTGGATATAAATGGGTCTCAGCAAGTGGCATAAATCCTCATAAGCCCCCGCTGTCGCGGGGGCTCATAAGGATCTATGCCTCTTGCGGATGGATCTCGTTTACTTTTTCTCGGCAGTAAAAGGGTTAATGCGAACACTGACTATGATCTCACTTTTCACCGAAATTGACTTACTGCCTTGTGCTTTCACAGGGCAGTTTGTTGAGAAGCTGGGCAAGGAGACATTTCGAAGCCAATGTCTACTCTCTTTCTTTAAAAAAAAAAAAAAAAAAAATGTCACAATATTTAGTATACAGACGATAAACTTGCCATTTTGGCCAGCCACTTTCTGGACAAAATAGATATTGCCAGCGAGCCACAACAAACACGTGTGCCGTTCTGATCCTTGAGTTTTCACCTTGTCGTCTAATGCCGTAAAGTCCAAAATCACAATACAGGCATGGACACATATTGCAAAAGTCAAACACACAAGTTTTCCTGCAGTGTTTGCCCAGATTCTTGCACTGCGTCTTGGTTGTCGGAGTGTAAATTTGCTTCCCGTAACTGAACCCAGAAGTATATTTTCCTCACTTGCGAATCACATCCGCATGTTTGCCTCTGTACCTTTTTTGGACCCCGTCCACCCCCACCCCCCCCCCCACCCCCCACCCCCCACCCCCCTTGCCCTTTTGACCAACTGCAGCCGGCGCCTGCCCGTGTTTTTTTGCTCTCTGTTCTCTCTGGTTGATCGACGGTGTTCGCTTGCAACAACAGCGCTTTCTGCGGGAGGTGGGGGTGGGGGGACGGGGGGGGGGGGCGGGGGGGGGGGGGGGTCAGACTATTTGAAAACCATCAACCCGACGTGTGCAAACCAGCCCATGTCAGTTTATCACTAATCGTAAGTCTGTATAAATTTGCTCTACAGGTAAACAGACCTTCGGATTACTCATAAAAGAAAAGATAAACTCAGGTGGCAACCTCTTCCAGAGAGAATAGGAAGGGAGGAGGTCGGGCGTGGAGGGGGGGGGGGGGTGGCGGGGGGGGGGTGGGGGTGTGGGAACATTTGGTGTGAGGGTGGTAGTGGAGGTGGGCGAAGAGTCGAAGCAATCAGACTGTCAAACAAAGTAATAAGACAGTTTACACTGGGGGATGGGGTGGGGGTGGGTGCCCGAGGGGTGGGGTGGGGGAGGGAGAAAGGTGACTGGGAGTCCTGGGACCCTGGGGCCATGTAAGGTCACGCAGTCAAACACAGGTATCGGCAAGGCAAATGTACAAACAGATAAAGATGTGTGAATGAAGGTGTATATAATAAGGTGGGCATATAGACACAGGGGAAGGCAAGTATTTAGTCAGTGATTTGTCGCCAGTGCTGTGCACATATACAATCATCTCTTGCCGGGAGAAGCCAAGTGGAGGTTGTGTTTGAGTTTGCACAGACACTGGGGCCCTACAAACACACACACGCACGCACACACACGCACGCACGCACACACACACACGCACGCACGCACGCACGCACGCACACACACACACACACACACACACACACACACACACACAGATACAGACAGTAGCTAGCTGCAGGCGATAGCCCGGCTGAAGTGACGCCCGAACAAGTAGACATTGTGTAGACACAGAGTAACATTGCCAATGGAAACACGCAGAGCGTTCGATGGAGAACATAACCGCATTCCGGGCCGTATTCTCTGACTGTTGAAAGGCATGATCTGTGAGTGTTTGGTTGTGTGCTTTCACGCCACTGAGATAACACCTCGCCTCAGTTTGAGGAACAGACCGATCAGCAAGAGACATAGATTCTCATGAGCCCCTGCGAATGCAGGGGCCCATGAGAACCTATGTCCCTTGCACATGGTTTGTGTAAGTTTAAAGGAATGCCATACTGATATGCCGGACTGTCAAACAGCCAAACGGGCGCTGCAAGTACTGCAGAAGAACAAACGTTGCGGTATCAATTGAAATAACAAGGGCCAGCAATGTGTATTGACCTAACCGTATCCTGCAAGAGGGGCCAAGACACAGGATACATGGATAGCAACTTGTGATTACAAATTGACCTGCTATTGTTTCGTGTACTGCTGAGCCTTGAGTGCTGTTAGAGGACGGTATGTACCCACGAATTTACCGCTTATCGAGCTGATTCTTCCAGTCGTTCCCATTTGCTTTAACCCGTTCAGTGCCGAGAGAATTTGAACGCCACCCAACTGCAAGAGGCATACATCCTCATGACTGAGCCCCCGCTGCTGCGGGAGCTCATGAGGATCTATGCCTCTTGCTGACATCACTTTGAATTCCATGTTCCTGGAACAACTTGGGTTTGTTTGTTGTTGTTGTTGTTGTGTGTGTGTGTGTGTGTGTGTGTGTGTGGGGGGGGGGGGGGGTTGTTGTTTTTTGTGTTGAATTAATATTGATTGCAAACACACAATCAGCGTCAACTGGCACTGAAGGGGTTAATTAATTATCCGCTTTTGTCTCGTGTGCTATTATAACTATTGTCAGAGGCATATCATCTAAATAAACTTACAAAATTACCACTGACGAAATGCATACCTCCATTATCATTTTCTTTGTCCGTTGCTGCGCTGAACACAGTAAACTTATGATGTAACAAATCGTCATTTTTCTTGTTGTTATATTCAAACTTTGTGATACAAAACGTTTTCAAAGGTCGTCGTAACTTGCATCGAGCTCTGCTTTGAAACGGTGTTCGACTTTATTAAACGACCGAAGCGAAGTAAACCAGACGCCAATCCATCCTGCTGATATTAAATCAGAAGCATTCCGCGTCCTGTCGTTCATGTTTGTGAACTTTCATGCGATTTTGGAACTTACTGCCCAAAACCATAAGATTCAAAATCACAGACTACTACACGTATCGAAATGGCCACCCCCCCAAAAAAAAATATACAGATGTATAAATATTCACGGGCTCAGACCAACAAAAAAAAAAAGACTCGAAAGAGTCGATATTATGATCGACTCGCAGGCGATAGTTCGATTAGAACTGATATTTTGAACCTAAGTCGTTTGAACGGAAGTAAATAAAAAGACCGATCTGAGTAAATAAAAGGAAAAAAACAAACATACGATCCACTGATGAGATTTCGTATCGCTCGCAATCAATAATTCAATGGCGTAGGCATCGTTTACCGTACTGCTCTCAAACTAGCACTGAAGCAACCACACGTTGCACTTAAAATACCATCAGCGTTTGAAAGCTTCCATGGTCTCTCTCCGTCCACAGATATTAGGCGCCTAAATTTGTGCTGGTCTGTGATTTTGGACCTTACGGCCCATGGGCCGTAAGGTCCAAAATCACAGACCAGCACGCGACTGTGCACACAGAGGCGAAGAGGGATATGTACGTGCACTCAAATGGCCTACAAAAAAAGGGGCTGGAGCCGAGGCGGTCCGTTCAAACATATCTATTCACACGGCTGCGTGTTCATTACCCGGTTTGACCGCATCGAAATGCTCACAGTTCAATCGCTGAGTAAACCTCTAATGAGGATGTAACTTCCCGTTGGCCGTTTGTTAGGCCGCAAGAGACGTTGATCGTTATGAGCTCCTGCGGATGCACTGGGGTCGTGAGAATCTATGTTGCTCGCAGGCGGGACTGGCGCTTTTAAAAGCACTGGACCGTGGGTCTTCTCAGTAAGTTGTACAAAACTGCACCCAGCGCCCTCTATTCAATCGATGCCGGCAAACTTTGTGTTTAACAGCACTGTCTACTAGCGCGCATCATTCTGCTAAATATGTTCCGTAAGTGTGTTGAATACGTAAAAATTAAAAAAATAATAACCCTTTGGCTGTCGGTAGCCCTTTATTTTTGTCGCGATGATTTCGATAGGAATCATCGCGACAAAAATAAAGCGCTACCGACAGCCAAAGGGTTAACATAATGTGACCTGTGTGTTTCTATGCCAGCAAAAGGCATAGTGACCCATGAGTCACAGCGGATTCAGGGGTTCACGAGAATCTTTTCCTCTTGTAGATTGGAACAGCCTGGCTGGGGGACAGTGGTCTCAGTTTCAACTAGCGGTGGATTATTTATTTATTTATTTATTTATTTATTTATTTATTTATTTATTTATTTATTATTTATTTCTTTACTTGTTTATATTATTTATTTATTTATTTATTATCGGGGAACACAGGACGACATCAAAATACTTATTTGAACAAAAAGAATACCACTGTGAAACTAATAATAATAATAATAATAATAATAATAATAATAATAATAATAATAATAATAATAATAGATATTTTATCCAGCGCCAAACCTCCTGACAGAGTTCTAGGCGCTTTACAATAGGCACGCACAGAATGCCAAATCAAATGTACAAATAAGCATTAACAAGATACAAGAAGAAAACTATACAATAGATCCACAGAAACACTATCGCGTATACACTGTTAAAAAATCAGGTGGGCGACAATTCTCCCGGAGATGAGGCAGCTCTGGACAAGAAAAAAAAAAAATGACCTACAGCACTCAAGTCCTGAAAGAAACACGAGGAATTGCGTCAGCATCTATAACAAGCTTCTCTACTTGCTCTATTTTGGTGAGTGTATATGGCCGGCCGTGTAGTTGTACAGTGTCTTATACATGGATTTTTTTCGCGTAGTGGGAAATTTTTGCGTTGAACACTCTGTCAAGTCCAGCGGCAACTACAGAAGATGTATCAACCGCAATAGTCTAGCCCATTTAGTCCCGACGCTCTACAGCAAGAGATGGATCGACCATGATAATTCAAGGGTAGTGCCAGATCAGCTTGGCGCCTGAAGGCGCCAAGCTGATCTGGCACTACCCTTGAATTATCATGGTCGGTCCATCAGTCTCCTGCAGCTGGTACATAGTCGTTAGGTGACACCTCCAATAAGTGGGAAATGCGGCCGTGGAGGTAAACGGGTTAAAGTTCCTGATGAGGGTTTATCAGGCACTATACTGGAGCCGTGGCGGCATCAGGCTCAAAATCACACACCAGAATTAACACATGTGACAGTGGAGCACACTTGGCAGCAAACACGCTGGCCATCATGAGCCCGTTGCAGACGTGTATAAATGCCTGCAGGGAACTTTGCACAGTTGGCAGCAAGATACAGATCATCATGAGTCCCTGTAAGCTGCAGGTCCCCTATAGATCTTTGCCGTCTCAGAGTGGATTAGATGGACAGAGGGAAAAATTTGATGCGTGCGGACAAGGGGAGCATATTAATCTCCCGTCTTTTCCGCGCAATGTTGACACCGCACTCGGCAAATATTGGTCCTGCGCCGGGGTATATACACTCATACACGCCCGCCAAAGCCTCATGATACACTGTGATATAACGGTGCTTTATACGCCATGGTTATACCGCTGGCAAATGAGTGTATGATCGTGTACGTGTACACAGTCAAAAGAACGGCAGAATCAGCGTGATTGGTGCATTTTGTGATAAAATGGCTCACGGATATCACATGCATAGATCACATTTGTGTGCTGTTCTGTAATTTTGGATCTTACGGCCTGGGGCGGTTGGTTCCGGCCCAAAATTATATTCCAAGATGAATTTGTGAAATTATGTTTAAATCATTCTCTTCTTTGTTGTTGGTGTTGTAAACGTGATGGTGTTGTATTGTATGAAACGTCACCATGTCACAGAGATTTGTCACATGAAGACGTTGTTTTTGCAAAGAGGCATAGCTAAATGATCGTGAATAAAAACAGGAAGGTAGGCCCTACTTAAATTGTGTTGGCACTGTATTAACCTTTAGCTGTCGGTAGCGGTAACCGCTACCGACAGCCAATGGGATATGTAAAGAACATGAGTTATTTTCCCGTGAACGCTTCTAAAAATTAATGTAAACAAGCTAGATGTCATTTACCTTTCTAAAGTTTCAATTGGTTTATTATGATCTGATTTTTTTAAACTTAAAAGAAAATAGTAAAAATAGTAGCTGACATTCTTTGGTTAAAACATATAATATGATACAGTTTACATTAATGCGTGTAATTTAAAAAGCAAAACGCAGTTAACTTAGCAATCTCGAACACAATATAAGCCTGAACTAATGGCTTTTCAGAGATACACACCACACGCATCTTGTGTTCACGACTGTATTATCTGTAATTGCATTCCACGCGTTTTCGCCACAAAGGCAAACAAACAATTGCAGGGCAAGCTGAAAACAACAACACACAAGTTGACTTCTGAAGGTTGAGTCAGGGTGTACTTGTTCACCGAGTTTCAAGTGCAAAGTATTGTTGGCGGTACATGTAGTCCTTAAAAACACCGGCTCTCTCCTCTCAGTGGCCCCATCACGTTCCTAGTGCAGTCGGGGTAATTTTAACACCGTGACATGCAGTTTTTTTACTGACCATGTCTGCTTTCCAACATTCATTTATTTATTTTTTGTTCATTATTATTTATTTATTTATTTATTTATTTATTTATTTATTTATTTATTTATTATCAATTTAATTATGTTTATTTAATTATTTTTATATATTTTTAAATTTATTTATTATTTTTCCGAAGTGTCTTACGTTTTGTAGCAAAATTAAACTACTACCAGCAGCGGCATCCCGACCAAAACAAACAAAAATAAAACCCACATAAAACAACTGAAAAATAACCACGCGACGAATTGAAAACAACACTAAATAATTCAGTAAATAATTAAACAAAAAAGCAATGAAATATATAATTCACAGAAAAAGAGAAAAATATGTAAATAGACAAATAGATGAATAAGTGAACGGATGAATAGATAACATAAATAAATAGATGATTGAATGAATGAATAAATGAATGAATGAATGAATGAATGAATGAATGAATGAATGAATGAATGAATGAATGAATGAATGAATGAATTTAAACTCTTAAATAAATAAATGCAGAACTAAAGAAATAAATAACAGATCAATAAATTAATAAATATATAAATACTATTGTGTTATAATTTTACTATTTTAGATTTAATTAACCCATTTTACCCTGAGGCTGATTTTGAAAAATTTGTTTACTGTCCTATGAAGTCTTACAGTACAGATTACAAGATAGATCAACTGTTTTAGTTCAAGGGTGGTGCCAGAACAGCTTGGCGCCTGAGGCGCCAAGCTATTCTGGCACCACCCTTGAACTATCAGTCAAATTTATTTGAAACAATGGGTGTATCAGAATGACAAGGGTTAAATGAATATAGACGAACAGACCACACAACGAAACAAAGAAACCCACGGTAGAGATTTAATGAATGGATAGGCCTTTTGCACTGAACCATTCAGGGACGGGTTTTTTTTTTTTCTTTTTTTTTTTTTGTCTTTTTTTTTTGTGTGTGAACGGAAAACTACGGTCCCCTTGACCATCCCATTGTCCGTCAGCGCTCACAAGCTTAAACCCTTACGACACTCTCATTGCGAGGAACTGACGTGTAAACTGGTAAGGACTGTGGCCAATCGTTAGGGCCAGCACGATTTAAAATCCATTTAGCCCCGACACCCGGTAGCAGGAGATGGATCGACCATGATAATTCAAGGGTAGTGCCATATTAGCTTGGCGCCTGAAGGCGCCACTCTAATCTGGCACTACCCTTGAATTATCATGGCCTTCCGTCACCTGCAACTGTTACCTTACATAGTCTTTAGGTGACACCTCCAAGATTTGGGATATGCGGCCTGCTGGGTAAAAAGGGTTGTTCTGATTCGGGTAGCTGTGATTGCACGAGGAACAGATAAACAAACGGACACCCGGATACAGGGACACACACACACACACACACACACACACACACACACACACACACACACACACACACACACACACACACACACACACACACACACACGAAACAAACAAGTACAGAACAAGCAAGCAAATAAACAAACAAAAAAGCTAACTTAGGGCGGATGCTACTAAGCGAGCGGCAGATTTTCATTCAGCCATAATAATGCCTGCTATAAAAGACGAGTCGAACATAGTGATACATAACTGTTCAGCGGTGGTGCCTTGAAGCGCCAAGCTATTATGGCACCATCGTTGAGCTTTTATACCGGAGATGACTGCTGGGCTGAAATGCGGTCTTCATGCGGTCTTCATTGTAAGATGATTTGGCGCACTGGTCCACACTGTTTTCCTCGAATGTGTAATTTGTTGATATACTAATTTTGTATCTTTTACATCCACTCCAGACTGATGAACGTTTATCAATAAATTGAATAAAAATATAAATATAATTCAAACTTTAATAAAATAATGTTGAATTGAAATTAACATTAAAATTTAAACTTAAATTTGAATTGAACTTGATGACAGCTTTCAAATGCGGAGAATTTTTGCCTGAGGAGTTAGCTTCTATGACAGGAAGAAGAATAGATTCTTACTGAGGCCCTGCAATTTGCATGCCCTCATTAGTATCTACGCCTGTTGCTGATGGAGGCATTTAGCTGGGAGACTTTAACGGTGATTGTTGTTAAGAAGCTGTGAAGAAGACAATACGTGCACTCAACGAGCAGCCAAAAACTACACTTCGAGGACTTAACAAAAAACACCCTCAACTCAACGACCCGCTGGGTCTCGATCAAGCCAGCAAGACATGTATTCTCATGAGGCCCTGCTAAAGCAAGGCCTCATGAACATATATGTATCTTGCAGACGGCAGGGGCTGGACGAGGCACTACTGAGGTCGACCTCTGATGCCGGGGGAGGGGTCGAAACTAGCCGAAACACACGTCCGTCCATTCACAGATTTAGGGCTGTGCGGACTAGCAAACATACCGAGGATGAGCCCTATTTTCACTTTTTTTTTTTTTTTAATAGAACAGAGTTTTGGGTTGGGGGTGGGGGGCGGGGGAGGGGGGGTGGGGGGGGGGGGGGGGGTGCTGTAGGGAAGGGAGGGTGTGGGAGGATAGGATACTGGGGTTGATAGTAACATTTGTGTAGGTGTATGAACCTAGATGCGTGTGTGTGTGTGTGTGTGTGTGTGTGCGTGCGTGCGTGTGCGTGCGTGCGTGTGTGTGTGCGTGCGTGTGTGCCTGCGTCTGTGTGTGTGTGAGTGAGTGTGTGTTTGTGTATGTGCGTGTTTATGTGTTTGTGTGTGTGTATGTCTGTGTGTGTGTGTGTGTGTGTGTGTGTGTGTGTGTGTGTGTGTGTGTGTGTGTGTGTGTGTATCCATATTCGTTTGAGAAAAAAAAATTTCATTTATCATTCATTCATTAATGTATTATTTATTTATGTATTTATTTATGTATTTATTTATTTATTTATTTATTTATTCGTGTATTCATTCATTTTAATTTGGTAACTACAAATGTTTGACGTTATTTTATTACTTTTAAATAAAACATTAAAATGCCAATATGATGCATGCAGCTGTACCGCGAGCGAGTATAAATGCATTTATTGATAGGAACCTCTCAAACGAAATAAGACGCACAGAGAGAAATGTATAGAATTGACGTGCATGCACTCAAGCACATGAAGGAAAACGTTTTTGTTACTGCACAATTTTATTGCCCCTAATAATATCCATTTCATTGCTCTAGTATGTATACAGTATGGTGCGAATACACCTACACCAGCACAACACTCAGCAGACTATAAAATGTGAAATAAAAATGCAATGTACTTTCAAAAATCATAGACAAAAAAGGCGGCACTGATGCAGATGTCAGAGCACGAATCGGTAAAGCCAGAGCAGCCTTTCTCCAGTTGAAAAAAGTGTGGAGCTCCAGAGAGCTGTCACAACACACCAAAGTCCGGATTTTCAACTCCAATGTAAAAGCAGTTCTCTTATATGGAGCAGAGACTTGGAGATTGACAAAAACCACAGTCAACAGAGTACAGACCTTCATGAACAGTTGCCTTAGAAGAATTTTGAAAATCCACTGGCCAGAAAAGATCAGCAACGTCAGACTCTGGGAGAGAACAGAGCAGATAACAGCAGTGAATGAAATTGGGCGAAGAAGATGGGGATGGATCGGTCACAGTCTGAGAAAGCCAGCTTCCAGTATCACTAGGCAGGCATTGTCATGGAACCCCCAGGGAAAGAGGAAAAGAGCGGGTAGGCCGAGAAACTCCTGGCGTCGAGACCTCCAAGCAGACATCAAGAGACTGGGAACCACCTGGAGTAGAATCGAAGGAGAAGCACAGGACAGGAGTTGCTGGAGGTCTCTCGTCGACGGCCTATACCCGGGTAGGGGTGACAGGCGTAAGTAAAGTAAGTACTTTCAAAAGCCGAATACTGGTACCTCAGCTACATAATTATGTAGGTATCTGTAAATACAATAATGTACAAGTGAACTTTGATTATAAACAAACTGCCAGATGACCAGCACACGTTTGTTTTTATAACCGAGATTTCTTAAAATTAACCCATTCAGCCCTGACGCACTACAGCAGGAGATGGGTCGACCATGATAATTTAAGGGCAGTGCCAGATTATCTTGGCGCCTGTCGGCGCCAAGATAATCTGGCACTGCCCTTAAATTATCATGGTCGATCCATCTCCTACAACTGATGCATATTCGTTAGATGACGCCTCCAAAATCTGGGAAAAAATCTCGGGCTGAATGAGTTAAAGCTTTAATTTACAAAGAAAAATGTTGCTGGGACCTCTGTAAAAGGGTTGTTATAATAATAATAATAATAATAATACTAATAATAATAATAATAATAATAATAATAATAATAATAATAATAATAATAATAATAATAATAATAATAATAACGGTTATTATATAGGCGTTTCACCCAATTCTGCGAATCGGCTCAAAGCGCCGCGAACTGAACCCAACACGCACGCTCACGTGATACACAGACTGAAGACAAACACAGTACAAGACAAACACAAGACATTCACGTGGTGCGAGGGGTCAGCTCAGCTGCTGAGGTTTCGGAAATTTTGATCGCTTGTGTTTGAAATTTATAAAGTGGCCTGAAAGCGGTACCACAGGGGAGGGGGAGGAAGAGCCAGAGTACCCGGAGAAAGAACCACCGACGGTCCGCCCGAATTAACGGTGACACTTACTAGAGGAGAAAAGTCCGACGCCGGAACCCGGTATCGAACCTCGCACCTTTAGCATTGGTGGCAGGCGCGTTAACCACTGCGCCACGGATATGTATAACTTTTGTTATATACGACATTTCTTATATGCGAAGTAAACTGTTCAGTGCCGAGAAAATTTGAACACCACCCAACTGCAAGAGGTATAGATCCTCATGAGCCCCCGCAGTTGCGGGGGCTCATGGGGATCTATGCCTCTTGCTGACACTACTTTGAATCTATGTTTTGGGGACAGCTGGGTTTTTGTTTTTGTTTTGTGTTTAATTAAGGAAGACTGCATAAACTTAGTCAACTGGCGGTGAACGGGTTAATGCATATTTTTAACCCGTGACACCCGAACACCCCAGAAAAATGCACAGAAACAGCGAAGTCACGGTCTATAAACGAGAACACCTACACACTTTTTTCCTCCTCTCTTCCTAAGACCAAACTCCGTCCTGACACTTCTCATGAACCGCTCAGAAACTTCGCACGGGTCAGAAAAATCTCCGTGACCCTGTCGCAAAATCCCCTTGACCTCGTTCCTCTGAGGTACAAAGACGTCAAGACAGCTAGCAACAGACCTAGATCTGCACGTGCCCCTTGCATCCGCAGGGGGGCTCATGAAGATCTAGGCCTGTTTCAGACGAAGGGATGTCGCTGATGGAGTGGTCACCCCGAAGCGCACTGAAGAGACCTTTGCGTCATGTTTACCGCACTGACTGGCCTCTGCAGGAGGGAAAAAAAAACTGAAGGGACAGACATGGGGGGGGGGGGGGGGGGGGGGGGAAGCCAACCCTCAGCCTATCAGAGCATTGGCCTGTCGACGAAACCCCTCAAGGATCTCTTCTGAAATCACGTGGGCAAGCAAAACTCTCACCACTAAGTGTAGGACTCACAGCGACAAAGAATACAAGAACAGCCAAAGAACTAGGTTAAAGAGGCCGTGGAGAACACCTTGACTGTCCTAGTTAAACCTTGATCATATCCTCTATCGGAGCATGCAGATATCAGTTAAACGGGAACTGTTCGGACTAACAAGCCAGACTGAGAAGAAACATTCGAAGAACGTTGGCAAGAACTATAGATTGCTATGATCTACTGTAAATTGATGCCTCTGGTAGCTTAACCCATTTAACCCCACGACCGGTTTTCCCCAAGTTTGAAATTATTGTATAAAAGACTATGTACCAGTTGCAGGAGATGGACTGACCATGATAGTTCAAGGGTTGTGCCAGATTAGCTTGGCGCCTAAAGGCGCCAAGCCAATCTGGCAACTACCCTTGAATTATCAGGTAAATGCATTACCTGTTCTATGGCGTCGGGGCTAAATGGGTTAAAGGATTGATACTTTTTTTTTTAAATATCTGGTTAGAGGTGTATAGTGCTGCCATTAGTCCTTGCAGGCTGCAGGGAGTCACGGCAATGAAAACCTTTTAGTCACAGACTGAAAAAAAAAAAATGAAGATATGTCTAAATCAGTTTTCTGAGCCAGTGCAAGTTGCCGGAGCTAATGTCAATCTGTGTTTCTAACAGATTGAAAAGGCTTAACAGAGAGAATAACCAACGTCTTCAGTGTCTTCAGTTTCGGCGCAGCATCCTTGCTGCGTCCGTAAAAGCAAGAGCAGACACGTTTCAAATCGTCGGCAAGCGGCATAACTTGCCATACGCCTACTTTCAGCCTGAAGGTGCTCATAGCAATATATGCCTGTTGCAGACTGATGAGGGAACGCTCATGATCTTTTCAAGAGGAGCATCACTTGGGAGCTCCTACAACGAGGGACAGAGGCATTCCGAAATCAGTGCGGCAAGAGGCGTAGATATTTGCAAGAGGCATAGATAGATTGTCATGAGCCCCTGCCGGGGCTCATGACACTCTATGCCTCTTGCAGGAATTTCAGCCGGAGGATGCTGATTTTTTTTCTCTCTTCGCAGCATCCTTTTTGGGTGGGGACCTCGTGTCATTGAAAATCTGCCCTCGTTCACGCCACTGTATGGGGAGGTGGCCAGGTTAGACCCGGCATCTTTCAGTTCATTTTCTCTCTCTCTTTCAGTGTTTCTTTTCCCTCTCTTCTTGCGCTATTTCTTTATTTCGCTCTTTTCATGTGCTATGTTTCTGAGGTTCTATTCAGCGCCATCTCCCTTTCAGAGCCGAAAGATGGCCGTTTTGCTTCGAAAGCCAATTAAATGTTGAACGTTTAAAAATAGTATAATATCAAGTTTGGGCCAAAGTTTTCCGGTTTTTTTTTTTTCCCTGATAACCTTTCTTTAGAACGTTTTTCATGACACCTCTAAAAACAATTTTTGAAGCTTTCCAATTCTTGTTTAGCGCGTTCACCCCCACCCCCACCCCAACCCCACCCCCACCCCCACCCCCGATTCCCCCCCCCCCCCCCCCCCCCCCCCCCCCGCGCCCCCCCCCCCCTCGACCTTTCCTCTCGGCAGATCACAAGTAAACGCGCCATACTCCAGACAACTTTTGGAAGAAAAACTGAATGATCGCCAGACCTGGTACTAATTAGGAAAAGAACGGAAAGAACGGAAAAAAACAGACGGATTGCTGCCCAGGTGCGAAATTAGCTTCAGGAGATGGATCGACCGTGGCAGGTTACGTTTAGTGCCTGATAGTCCATATCCTGCATCCCCCTCAGTGGCGGAGGAAAAATACGTTAAACCCTAAACGTTTAACATTTAAACCTTTTGCTCCGAAGGACCAGAGTCGTGCATTTGGACTCGATTTTCAGGCGCTCCTTCTTACACTGGCGGATTTAACTCATTCTACCCCAGACACACCACAGCAAGATAAAGATCGACCATGATAGTTCTAGGGTGATGCCAGAATAGCTTGGCGCCTATGGGCGCCAAGCTATTCTGGCATCACCCTTGAACTATCATGGTCGATCTGTGTCCTGCACTAGAGTGCAGTCTTCAGAGGACAACGGCAAACTTTGGGGATTTCGGTGTTGGGGTAGAATGAGTTAAACAGATACTACTATTCAGCTGTCAAGGTCAAACTACGCTGGGCATATTCTTAGTTTTTCATTTTCACACAGATGGCGTTCAATTCAAAGGGTACGAATGTGCTCAGCATAACTCGGGTCCTCCCCTCACTTGATGACGTACCGTGCTGGACAATCGTCGCTTTGATGTCCGTTATACCCTGGCCACAATCACGGGTTTTGTTCCTCAAGAGTTTCAGACTCGACGGCTCTGTCAGAACCTTCATTGAGACTATTTCCATCTGCAAGAGGCATAGATTCTCATGAGCCCCTGCTAATGCAGGGGCTTATGAGAATCTATGCCTTATTGACCAGATGTTCCTCAAACAGAGGGCGAAATTTGACGTCTAAGTTACAGACTTGGTCGGGCCGTGTTAGGACCTTTTAAACCCACACGTTCTATGCGGTTTAGTATTCGCATCACGACGGAGGATGAAGAAGACAGATGCGGAGTGTTGGCAAGCTCGTCCACCATCTGCAACCCGCACATACGCTCATGCACCCAAGATCCGCAAGGGCTCGTGCGAATCTGTGCCTTTGCTGGAGGGAGTCAGCTTTTATTCAGTTACATCCTCTGTTCCTCCGGCGGACTTAGGTCATTGAATTTCTGTCACAAATACGGGCTGTGAGCGTATCTTGTAAGATGCTCAGCGATGAAAGGAAATGAATGCACCACATAATATAGCCGAATCGCACCCATTTGCGTCATGATTACTGTATTTTTCCTCGCAGCGTGCATGTGTGCTGGTCTGTGATTTTGGACCTTACAGCCGGAGGCCGTAAGGTCCAAAATCACAGACCAGCATACAGTTCATAAATTTTTTCCTCACCTGTTTGGCGTCTCCTGTTCATTTCTGTCTGAGAAAAGCGCACGGCTCAAGTATTTCCTTCTTAATTGTGTCTTAATTCAAAGCAGGTCTGCCGGCGTTTGGCCAAAAATATTATGTCCATTTCTGAGAAAAGCGAGATTTCATTGTGATAACATGAAAATCTTGCTTTTCTCAAAAAATGAACATACTGGTTTTTGCCAAATAACGGCAGAGTTCGTTTTCTTATGTCACATTTTGAAGAAGAAGAAAAAAAAAGGAGGCAAATGTGCCTAGGAGACGATGTCGTTTCCCACCACACCCACTTACTCACTGATTCATAAATGTGTGCATTGCGTTGCTTAAACAAAACAAAACAAAATCCAGTTCCCAGCATTATTGCTGTTAACTGCAGCAGGTTTTTACCTGCCGCATATCGCAGTCACAGAACTCTTCACTCATTTCTAAAACTGCGCAATTTCTGTTTCAGGGCATGGATTCACCTTTTAAGGCAATTGGTAGCTTTCAAAGCAAAATCTAAGCACAAATTAACCCATTAAGCCCGGACATGCTGCGACAGGATGTGGACGGATCGACTATGATCGTTCAAAGGTGGTGTCAAAATAGCTTGGCGCCAAGCTATTCTGACACCACCCTTGAACTACAATGGTCGATCTGTGATCCAGAACTGTGAAGCAGATCTCAAACGTCATCTACAAAACTTGATGATTTCATTCTCAGGGTGTAATGAGTTAAATTGAGTGGCGTTGGGCGTCAGAAGGACTGAGTGACAAGATTTTCAAGTCAACTTATGGCCGCAACTGAAAGACAAAGCTCAAGCTAGGCACTCAAACGGCTGGAACCTTAAAGTACCATTACGCTTAAATTTGAAGACGCATTTCAGCACCATTTGTGTTTGTTATGCCTTTTCGAACCACATAATGAACTTTCTCAGCAGTTGGGACACGTAGCAAAAGCACACGCGAAATAGCAGTTATTAATTCTGCCCAGTCGTTAGCGTGTCAATCTATTTGAGCCGTTTCTTGTACTGATAGCGTTGCATTTATAGAACGGAGTAGTCATTGTCAAATTACTTGATATCAAAACGACGTGTGCTGAACTGGATTGTTCTGTGTCTAAATGAACCATAGCTGGACCTGTGTGTAGCGTTTCGTAACCATCTGTTACCGAAGTATATCTTTGAACAGTTACGGCGGTAGTGGGCCCTTAACACATTCGAGACAAGCTTCATCTGGTTTCACGGAGCATCTCCGGATGTGGTACGTCTCGTCTGAGTCAACCCTCTTCCTGCCGGGGCTCAGAACAAGCTTAGCACCCCCCCCCCCCCCCCCCTGTCCCGCCAGCAAAAGGGAAATAAATTCTCGTGAAATCAGCAGTTGCTGAACAGTCAGAAAAGAACCCAGCGGGAAAAGAAACACGCATAGAAAGGACAGCTACGACACAATTTATTAATATTTCAAAAATAGACTCTTTTTTTCAAAAATAAACAAACAAACAAGTTTACAAATCAGGCGCTACTTATCAGTTATCTTGTGATTGAGAAGAAACACGGTGGCAACTGCAGGATATGACGTAAAGCGAAAGATGGAGAACAGAAGTGCGTAATAAAAGAACTAACATAAAAGTGACGTCAAAAAAGTGTCAAGGAAAGAGAGAGAGAGAGAGAGAGAGAGAGAGAGAGAGAGAGAGAGAGAGAGAGAGAGAGAGAGAGAGAGAGAGAGAGAGAGAGAGAGAGAGATGATGATGATGATGATGATGATGATGATGATGATGATGATGATGATGAAACTTTATTTATCAACGGTAAAAAGTTTTGACAGAAACAAATCGTCATTTTACAAACTTGCCGTTGCTAACATATACAACTAAATAGGTAAATAATAATAATAATAATAATAATAATAATAATAATAATAATAATAAAGACATTATATTTACACACATTAGTTCATGCAACAATAATTTAAAGGAAAATATAAACAAATATATAATTTTAAAAAATGTAAAATGATAAACACAGAATAATAGTAACACTCAATATTCAGCTTATACCACACACACACACACACACACACACACACACACACACACACACACACACACACACACACACACACACACACACACACACACACACAAACACTATACATAAATGCATGTGGTTCAAGAAAGTATTAACCATCAGGGTTTGTTTAAATACTCCAGTGATGTTATGATTGGCTCATCAGGTAATCGAAAAATTTCGTTTTAAAGATTCCAAGCGAGGCTATAGTCTTCAAATGTGCAGGAATAGTGTTCCATACAAACGGTCCAGAAAATGATAAACTAGTTTTAAAGAGGTCAATTCTAGGTAGAGGTAGGGGTAAAATATTGTTCCTCGAAGTCCGTTCGCGTTTTTGCTGTGGCATACATTTGGTGCTTAGATGCTGCGGTGTCATGTTATTTAATATGTTGTGCATGAGGATGCATTTGTTGAAACTAAGTTGTTGACGCAGGCCGAAAATGTTTAGATGTCTAAATTTGTCTGTGTCAGCTCTTTTATATAGAGAATTTAACCTGTTCATGTGAACATCACTACAACCGTCCCACACTGTGGAGACATAATCAACGTGAGACTTATATGGGCATGAAAAATCAGTTTACGAGTATGTGTATCTGTTACTTGTCTAAGCTGGGACAAAAGGAAAGTGTTTTTAGCAATGGGTTTTACAGACGGTATTAATTATATGCGTCTCCCAACATAGTTGTTCGTTAACGTGTATTCCCAAGAATTTACGCTCTGTGACTTGTTCTATAGGGTTAGCGTTCAGTTGCAAATGTAACGGCTATGGTCGGTGTTGGTGTTTTTGTCGTGTAGTGATTAAAATACTCTTTATTTTTCCTGGATGAAGAACCATATGATTCAATCTGCAAAAGTCGGAAACCTCGCTGAGACTACCGTGTAAGCTAAGGTTAATGTCAGCTGGGTTTTTTTTAAAACCCGAAACATGGAAGCTCGTATCGTCCGCAAACAGGTTGCAGTTGACATTAGTGTTAGTAATATGCAAAGGCAAATCATTAATGAATATTATAAATAGAAGAGGTCCCAAGATCGACCCCTGGGGGACACCGTAATTAACTTGTCCTTGTTTAGAGTATTTTCCATGGGTTTTTGTTTTCTGTCTTTTAGGTATGATCTAAAGAATGTTATGGCGGTTTCACTTATAATAATGGTATGCTGCTAGCTTCTTTAAGAGCATGTCGTGGTCGACAAGATCAAAAGCTTTTTGTAGGTCTAAGAAAACAGCTCCAGACATCATGTTTTTATTTATTGATTCCAGCCAGCTGTCTACAATGTGTTAATTGATTGATTATACATTGCTTAACGTCCCGACAGCAACAAGACTTTCTCAGGACGTGCCGGCACTGCTTGTGAAAACAAAACGCTAAACAGAATATTGAATATATGTCGCCAGCCGCACACATCCAATATCAAGAGCTACAGGCAGCGCAGACAGTAGGGAGATTTTTTTAAAAGGAAAATACGGGTAGACAGAAATACACGCCCCAGAATAGAGGGGAAAACCCACCCTGTGGGGCTGACCAGGGTGACCCTGGGAACTAAAACGTAGTTAACCCCACCCAAGTCCCCCAGGGCAGACCCGGTGGGGGCTCTACAATGTGTGTCAGTGTTGACTGACATGAGTGTTTTGGTCTAAAGCCGGACTGATGAATATTCATTAAAATGCCCTTTTCTAGAAAATCGAGGAGGTGTTTATGTGTGTGTTTTTCAAGGAGAGAGAGAGAGAGAGAGAGAGAGAGAGAGAGAGAGAGAGAGAGAGAGAGAGAGAGAGAGAGAGAGAGAAACCAGTTAGCAAAAGACCATCGGGCGCAAACCCACTGCGGCCCACCTCGGCCCGATTATCTTCGCTTACTGGGTTGGGGCCACGAGTATCTGCATCCTGGACCTGAGGCTTTTTCTGGCTACTTTCCCAAAAAGCTGAAGGCCCTATCTCGTGCTGACATCGGCTGCAATGGCCCGCGCACTACGGGCCATTGCAGCCGACGTCAGCACGATGAGATTTTACTCACTGAGTTCACATAAACTACGTTCTTGGTGTTTTCCTCTACAGAGGCCTTGTGGCTTGTCATCTTTACCTTATCACACAGTCTGTAAACCACGGAAGAGACCTGTACAGCTATCAGCCACACACCGTGCAGACGTGAAGGTCCTTTTCTAGGGTCCAGGGGTCAGTTGCGTGAGTGAGCTTAGTCCTGCGCCAGCCACCAAGCAAGGTGCTCCGCTGTAGCGGAGCGCCTTGCTTGGTGGCTGGCGCAGGGCTAAGCTGTAGCGGAGCGCCTTGCTTGGTGGCTGGCGCAGGACTAAGCTCACTAATGCAACTATCCCACGTTCAGCAGTGAACGTATCTCTGCGGAACAGCCGTAAATCCTGATCAAGACGACGTCACCATGCTCGTATATGCATGTATGTCATTCTCAAACGGTATGCAATGCCGCTGTGGTCCTAAAGTTATTGAAGAGTTCAGTGTTGTGTCCCAACGCATGGCTAGATGGTACTCCAAAACAACCATCCCCGCCGCAGAGACCATAAAGGGATAAATTACGTCATCTCTCCGCCATTAGCCTTTCCCAGACGATACGCCCCAGCCACCTCTCCCACCCGCATGTCTTCGTCATCTTGTTGTTAACACTGAATCGCCCATTTGCAGGAGAACAGATCCCACTGTGCATGTGCAACTGCAGGGGCTCGTGAGAATCAACGCCTCTCTCTCGGATGTATCGGACCAATTTGTTGTATCTCTGCAAGTTAAGTCAAGTCATCACAGTGCAAGATTGTCACTGCAAAGGGTTATCTCCCGTGCGATTACTTCCCTTTGGTGCCCTATCCGCCAAGATTAGCTCATCTTCTGTCAGTGTCTTTCGTGTAAACGCGACTCCTTGAAAATTCTCATGCAGATCACGTCGCCACAGAACACAGTGACGTCCTACAGGAATAACGTGTCAAAGAAGTCTTTCTTCCAGTAAGCACAAATCGCTCGGGCCGAAATCAGCTGAAGTTGGCTCGCGCACGGCTGACTTCGGCCCGAGCGATTTTTGCTCACCATGTTAGTATGGCCAGAGGATTAGGGGCCGACACAGGCCGGTTTAAGAGACTTTGCAAGGGTCTTTGGTCATTGAGCCCTGGTTATTGTTTCAAACAGAACTATATTCAACACAGGTTCGACATCCGAGTTATAAAATGACGGCTCTGTGAATTGCTCTGTCAATTATACTTTGCTCAAAACATTTCAGAACTCGTTTATTGCGTCATTCAATAAGACGGCCAAAACTACAGTTTGTACAGTTTCATCACGAGCCTCTATTAAGTTCCTATTACGCGGATCATATCGGTGGTTTCCCAGTTTCTGCGGTGAAGCTGGCTGGATGCTGTTGGATGGATATTCTCAGGACTTATACATTTTCTTGTTTCAGCAATGTCCATTTCACAGTGGCAAAGGGTGGCCGCGAGCGGGTGTAAAGTCTTTACGAAATTAACACCTTTCCTGCCACTGAACGCGTATTTTGTTTCTGAAATATCCGTTCATTCGCCGACCACAGGCCACAACCTTCCAAAAAGGTGACTGACTGCCAAGCTCGTACAATGCAGAGAGCATCCCCACGGTCCAAAACACATGGATACAAACTGATCTCAGCAAGAGACATAGATCCTCATGAGCCCCCGCAGTCGCGGGGGCTCATGATGATCGGTGTCTCTTGCGGTTTGATCGCGGCGTTCACAATGTTTCGGCAGTGAAGCGTTTAGTCCTTTGCAGTCTCTGATCGCTACTCTGTAATTATTTAAGTTAACCCTTTGGCTGTCGGTAGCGCTTTGTGTTGCGATGATTCCAACCAAAGGCTTAAGACTGCAAAATGTGCAGGTGTTTTGTGCATCCCGGCAGTGTAGGGGTTAATTGGGCAGATCCCTCCTCCTGCCATAACTCAGGAATCGTGGATTCTGTCGCTCCAATGAGGCTGTCCCCAGGTTTTGACGTACATATTCCGCTGATGAAAGTCTGTGCTGGGCCCCTTACATGATGGCAGGAGTGGACCAGTTATCGGCGAGACTTATGCTGCGGTTATTATGGCAAAAGCCACTGTGTCCATATTGGAGAAAAGCGATATTTCCATTTTATAATCGCGCTTTTCTCACAAATGGACATACTGGCTTCTTGGATATAACGGCGGTAAGCATGCAAGTCTAGCGTAATCAATTTCGTATGATGGACGAAATAGGCCAGCTGAAAACGTGTCCCAGAAAGCAAAGGCCTTCGGGTCCAAAACGGCCGCAGTGGGCCCGTGCACGGCTGTGCGCGGGCCCACTGCGTCCGTCTTAGGCCCGAAGACGTTTTGCCACTGGGGATGTAAGTCTGTTTTGGGGTGAGAGAGGTTGTCGGCCCCAGATGTTCGTGTGTGCACGCGGCTTACGCCCGGCAATCTGTGGCGGGCACCCAGCCTTGATTCACGACGTAAACCGCTATCGAGTAAGATAAAATACAAGATTGGGTATTAGCGCGATAGCTGGGGGATTCAACGTTGCCTTGTAGTGGTCTGGGGGGTCATTTTCTTCTCTTGATATTTAGCGCATTCAGACCGACGCACGTATTTCCCAAATTTTGGAGGCGTCATCTAACGTCTATGCATCTGTTGCAGGAGATGGAGCGACCATGATGATTCAAGGGTAGTGACAGATTAGCTTGGCGCCGACAGGCGCCAAGCTAATCTGGCACTACCCTTGAATTATCATGGTCGATCCAACTCCTGCTGTAGTGCGTCAGGGTTGAATGGGCTAGTCGGATGTCATTGGTAGTTTCGCTCGCAAAAGTGGAATTCAGACCGACAAGGTGACTGCCGAGTGTGTAAAATGCAAAGAAATACCCAACGAAGAGAGAAATCCGCTTCGAGTGAACAAGTATGACAGACCCACTACCGCCGTAACTGTTCAAAGATACACTTCTGTAACAGACGGTTACGAAACGCTACACACAGGTCTAGTTGTGGTTGATTTAGACACAGGAGAATCCAGTTCAGCACACGTCGTCTTAATATCAAGTAACCTGACAATGACTCCACTCCGTTCTATAAATACAGTGCTACCAGTACGAGAAACAGCTAAGCTTGAATAGTTTGAAAACTAAGGGCTGCACAGAATAAATAAGTGCGATTACGCATGTGCTGTTGCTGCATGTCCAAACTGCTGTTAAAGTTCAATAGGTAAGCCGACAAGTCATAACAAACACAAATGGTGCAGAAACGTGTCTTCAAATTTATGCGTGATGGTACTTTAACCCCATCGCTGCTAGTGACAACGAATGTTGCCTTTGAAACCACTGCACACTAACAGATATTTTCCGCAAAAATACGGATGTAAATGTGACCCAAATTATAAGCATAATGAACACACGACTAACAAGAGACATGAATCCTCATGCGCCCCCCGCCCAAGAGGGTTTGTCTCTTGCAGCTGGGCGGATTTTCATTTTGCCCAGGCAGTTAACCCATTCAGCCCTGACGCCCTACAGCAGGAGATGGGTCGACCATGATAATTCAAGGGTAGTGCCAGATTAGCTTGGCGCCGACAGGCGCCAAGCTAATCTGGCACTACCCTTGAATTATCATGGTCGATCCATCTCCTGCAACTGGTGCGTAGTCATTAGATGACGCCTCCAAAATTTCAGGAAATACGGCCGTCGGGCTGAATGAGTTAAGGGGTTAACACACAGTTTCTTGTCCATTCTCAACGTGGTTCTTTCCGCTTTGGTGGGCATTCTTGGGTATTCTTTGGCAAAAGTGCCGGAAGACTGAACTCGTTACTACAAAAACAAACAAACAAACAAACAAAAGGGGCAACATCGCGACCAGCCAGCCAGCCAGCCAGTCAATCCGATATCACCAACCCAATTTTCGTTTTACCATCCAGCTGCTACTAGTTTTACGTTTGCAACGAATAACTCCCAGCAACGAACGGAGGGCTCATGAGGATCTATGCCTCTTGGAGATGTTTGGAGTGTTGTCTATGCTTATTAAGGTGGTTATCCATCTCGATTTTTGCTCTCGTTGTTGGGAATCGTTCTATGCCTCTTGGAGATGTTTGGAGTGTTGTCTATGCTTATTAAGGTGGTTATCCACCTCGATTTTTGCTCTCGTTGTTGGGAGTCGTTCGTTGCAAACGTAACGTGACTAATAATTAATAATGGCTCGCCCACTTGCATTCCGCACTAAACATCACATGCCCCGACGCCGTTCAAAAAGCGTTTACAACAGACGACGGTGACATTTCGCGTTGGAGCCTCCTGCATGCCATATAGGAGCTATGTGAACAGGCTTTTCAAAAACCGCTGAAATAAGCGCTCGCAAGATTGAAATAGAGCCTGTTTTCTACTCAAAGAAAACTCACGAAGATAACTGCAAAAGCGTGTAAGTTGCACCACACACACCCACCCACACACACACACACACACACACACACAACAACAACAACAACAACAACAACAACAACAACAACAACAACAACAAAATCCCAACAAAGCAAAACACTCTTACAAATGACAAGTAAAGCACAGTTTGTACATGTCTCTTTACTAAGTGTGTTTTCTTTCTTGGTTGAGTACTTCTTTTTTTTGTTCCACGAGAAACACACCTTTCTTTCTTCTTATTTGGGATTTTCTGTGAATTTCACACTCTTGGTGGTCACCTGTTTGGCCTGTGTTAACCCTTTGACTGTCGGTAGTTTTTGTGCTTCCCGCAGTGAAGGGGTTAATTGGGCAGATGCCTACTCCTGCCATAACGCAGGAATCGTGGATTCTGTCTGTCCAGTGAGGCTGTTCTCTGGAGCTCCCCCCAGTAGTGTGATAACTGTCTTTACTGAGCGTGTCTCTTTCTTCGTTGGGGTTCTTCTTTGCATGTTGTACTCTTGGCATTAACCTTCTTGGTGTAGATTACACGGAGATAGACCACGCGAGGCAAATTGCAGGTTAACCCCTTCTCTGCCACTGTACGTATTTTTTTGTTTCTGAAATCTTGACTCATTTCGTGACCAAAAGCCAAATCCGACCAAGAAACATGGATACAGATTGGTCTCAGCAAGAGGTATAGATCCTCATGTGCCCCCGCAGTCGCGGGGGCTCATGAGGATCTATACTTCTTGCAGTTGGAAGGTTTTCGTTTTTTCTCGGCAGTCAAGGGGTTATGCTCCTTTCAGCGTACGACAATGCCAAAGCGACATTCCGGAAAGCGGTCTCCATTGACACGTATGATTGACAAGGCTGTCAGCACGACCGTGAGACAAATCGAACATGGGTGTCACACACGCACCAACAGCACACACACACACACACACACACACACACACACACACACACACACACACACACACACACACAAGCACGTACGAACACATGCACACAAACACATTGTCATCTTGATGCAAAACTGCACGCTATTAAACTGACGAGCAAAAGAAATACGACGTTTTTTGGAACCATCGGAAACACTAAAGTGTTTCGACTGTTCCAAAAAATGTCGTATTTCTTTTGCTCGTAAATATATCATTGAATAATTACGTTTACACACAATTCCAAAAATTCAAATACTAATAGTCTGCAAAACACACACACACACACACACACACACACACACACACACACACACACACACACACACACACACACACACACACGCCCGCACGCACACACACACACACACACGCCCGCACGCACACGCGCACGCACGCACGCACGCACACGTACACACACACACCTACACACACACACACACACCGACCGCACTCCACTACTACACTACTCTACATCCTACACTCCCTCAATCAGACACACGAAAATCGACCTATGTCCGGAGCCCGCGCGCGACACCATAGCAACTCGGCACGTAGACAGACAATTGAGAGCCGTTGTCGTGTTTACCTTCCCCACCGTTCCCATGGTGACGACAGCTAGAGCAAACCCGCCTCCCGGGTGACGGGGTCGAACAGAGGAGGGGGTGGGGGGAGGAAGGGAAGAGAGTTACATTTTCACTTCCGGAGCCAAATGTTAAAAACAAGAGAGATTGAAAAAAAAAGGTTGGAAGAGTGCCTAATATAACGTTCAATTAATTAAGAATCATTATATGTATTTACATTTACGTTGGGAAAGAGGAAAATGGACAGGCCGTACTAGGCAAGGTTAGTGCCTGATTAGCTTGACGCCTTCCTCAACAAGCTGATCAGGCACTATCCTTACTGAGAGAGACAAGTCTCTGAATCTCTGCCTTCAGTTATCGTGGTCGATCGTTCCTAACTGTTGATGGTGGAAGTGAAAGGGAGAGAGGAAGGTGGGGCAAGCAGTACTGAAATAGAAAGCAAGAGAAGGGGTAGGGGATGGGGCAGGGGGGGTAGCTCTCAGGTACTGTACAGAGAGAGAGAGAGAGAGAGAGAGAGAGAGAGAGAGAGAGAGAGAGAGAGAGAGAGAGAGAGAGAGAGAGTTCTATATTATCGAGCAGAAATGTCCGTCTGCAACACTGTTTAAAGATTCATGCACAGGGTCATGTTTGAAACTGCACACAGCGCAATGATAAAATGATAAGCAAACAAATATAGTGCAGAAGATTTAGAATAGGAACAGAGTGACTATTCAGTGTCAACTGAAGTTGTAATTAAATATGCAAACTGTAAGAAAACACAAAGCGCTGCCCATGCTTCATTAAATTCCACCCCAGGACCGAAATCCCTACATTTTGAAGTTGCCCTATTTGACTTAAGAACTGTATTACAATTCTAGAGACAGATCGAGCATGATGGTTCAAGGGTAGTGCCAGAATAGCGCCAAGCTATTCTGGCACCACCCTTGAACTTTCATGCTCGACCCATGTCTTGGCGTGGTGTGTCGGGGCTGAGTAAGTTAAGCACACCTGGACAACTTCCATTACATGCAAACCTATTTATTTGGTACATTTGTTTATTTTAGTCCAGGCAAATAAACCGACTTGTTGTTCTATTGCATGTCCGTTGAAAGGTACTGGCAAACAAAGCGGTCACAGTTGCAGTGCGCCTAAATTGGTCAGTGTTTAGGTCGTATTCATAGGAATAGCTGTCCCTATCCCCTATAACCAGCCCGCCAGGGCCGTCGATGATCACTCTGGTGCCGTGGATGTTAAACCCCGAACTAACCAAACCATTTAATTTAGAAGTTTTTCCAGGATTAATGTCCGTAGCTTTTTTTCTTTTTCTTTTAACTTGAATAAAAGTTGACCCGTCTTCAAAAGTTTTAATCGGCCCTGAAAACTAGGCGCACAAGGTGTTCCGACAAATATTAATCCCTACACTGCCGAGAAAAGGTGAACACGATCTAACTGCAAGAGACATAGATCCTCATGAACCCCCGCGATTACGGGGGCTCATGAGGATCTATGCCTCTTCCTGACATCAATTTGTATCCATGTTTCTCGGACGGTTGTGGCCTTTGGTTGTTGAATGAACAACGACCTCAGAAACAAAAATTGTCCGTATAGTGCCGAGCAGGAGTTTCAATGAAACATTTCTCTCTCAGTCAAAAGTTGAAGGAAGATTTCCGAAACAAAAATGTACGTACAGTGGCCGGGAAGAGGTTAAAAATGAAACATTTCTTTCTCAGTCAAAAGTTGCTGTGACTTAAGTGATAGCGGTTGAATACTTCACTGAAAGTTACTGTTGTGTATGTCAGCTGCATGTTAGTGTGTAATAGACTAGGAAAGACGACGAGGTAGAGAAAAAA
>BTPG01000004.1:72226480-72266480 GCA_036245525.1 Semisulcospira habei | reverse complement strand
CTTTAAACTATGGGTAGAACATAAAATACATCAAAAACAGTAAATTTTGCATACAACACAACGCCATGAGACGCAGGCTTTTTTGCTGTTGTTATACGAAACAGAAAATGTGTGGTAGCGCTGTTATATCTGGCCTTTGTTTCAACCAGCGGAGTCACGGCGGATAACCATGGAGATGTTTGGAGTGTTGTCTGTGCTTTTGTTACAAGCTGCAGGTCAAAGCACACAGTCCCCTGCAGTCTTATGTGTTAAAATGCCGCCGTGAGATGGCCTTGGTTGCCTGCTCGGCGTTAAACCCAAATAACTAACTAACTCAGTGTTAAAATGCCTTAGCCTTAGTCTGTCCCAGTCATCCCCTATTTTTTCAATCCCCTAAACAACACTACCGCCCACTTGCTGTACATTTGCCATGCACAAAATCAAAACAAAACCAAAAAAACAAAACAAGGACATCACCAGTCTCATTTCCTGGCTATCAACATGATTCTGTACCAACCCTAAATCCAAGCGCAGCCAAAACTGATAGGCTACACACCTCAAATCACCATCCGCTTGGCAACTCAAACTAGGCCAAAAAGAGTCCGCTGGTTAAGCCAAGGCTCAGGGCCGGATCCGGGGGGGGGGGGGCTGTTTTGGTATCACCCCCCCCCCCCCCGCTCGGCTTAAAAGAAATAATCATTGACTGTCAGTCCACAACATGGTCCGAAAAGGAGGGGGTTGCTTTAATGTTATTGCAGCACCCCCTACCCCCCCCCCCCCTTTCCACTATACCGTCACAATTACAACAGTATACAGTTTTTACATTGTCGTTGAGCACCCCCTCCTCTCCCTCCCTTGTAAATTGATTGATCCGGCGCTAAGGCTGGTATGAATCAAAGCACCAAACATGTCTCTTCTCATCTATCGAGAGATTTTAAGCAAATCCCAACATACTGCCTCTTTACAAAATGCCAAAGAAGGCAGAGGATTTCTTTACAAAAAAAAACACCGGTCCTCTTACGGCCTCACCTAACTCATTTAAATATGTAACGTCACCTGCAGCTTGTAACAATAGCACAGGCCAAACTCCAGACATTTCCAAGGGGCGTAGGTCCTCGTCAGCCCGGACGTTATTTACAACAAACAAGTGGCGGACCGTCTCTCAAGAGATTCATCTTGGTCTGCAGGAGGTGTGTGGATTCACAGGGGCGCATGCAGTTGCAGGGGTTAATGTGAATCTGCGCCCTTTGCAAAAATCGAGATTATTTCTCTTAAACTCTTCACTGTCGAGAAAACCTTAATGCCATCGTACTGCAAGAGCCACAGATCAACAACAACTGCAGCAAAACGCATATTGGAATAAAACTATTGTGACAACTGCACATTCCCAATGCCCAAAAGGCCATCGGGCCGACGTCGGCCCGATGGCCTTTGCGCACTGGGTTTCCTCCTGCACACGATTAACCCATACCGTACTGAGGCTAAAAGCTTCAATGCAAGCTCCATTATCATCAGTAGTACTTACAGACCAATGGCTTTAGTTCAAGAGTGGTGCCAGAATAGCTTGGCGCGGATTATTCTGGTACTACCCTTGAACTATTTTAGTCCAACTTATTTCACACACTGGTGTATTCCGAATGATAAGGGTTAAATCCCAATGAGGAATCCAAAACGAACATCAAATAATAAGATTTTTTTATTGAATTCTGTTCGTTAAACTGTTTACATTCTTTATGAGTTTTTCGGTTGTCGCAGAATCGGTTTACTATATACTTTAAAAACAACCGCCCGGCACCAACAACCAATAACAGGAAGTGAGGATAGCATGCTGGCGGATCCCGTTGATTATAAATACTCCAACAGCCAAAGCTGTAACCTAACGTCGTTGCCCGGGTAACTAGGAGTCGGATCAGGTCAAAGTGGTGCCCCGGATGTCACCCTCCACCCGTGTACGTGTTACGACTCATAATCTCGCGTCAGGTGGAATTTTTAAAATGACCTACAGATTTCTGCGTGCTTAATATTATTATTCGTGATACGGAATTAGTAATTTTTGTTTAACTCATTCTACCCCAACACCGAAATCCTTAAATTTTGCCGTTGTCCTCTGAAGACTGCATTGCAGTGCAGGACACAGATCGACCATGATAGTTCAAGGGTGATGCCAGAATAGCTTGGCGCCCATAGGCGCTAAGCTATTCTGGCATCACCCTTGAACTATCATGGTCGATCTTTATCTTTCTGTGGTGTATCTGGGGTAGAATGAGTTAACGCGTTTAATACCAATTTTGCATTTGCAGGTGTCACTTAACGACTATGTGCCAGCTGCAGGAGATGGATCGACCATGATAATTCAAGGGTTGTGCCAGGTTAACTTAGCTCGTAACCCCAATTTCGCATTTCCCAAATTTTTTAGATGTCACCTAAAGACTATGTACCAGTCGCAGGAGATGGATCGACCATGATAATTCAAGGGTAGTGCGAAATTAGCTTGGCGCCATCGTGCGCCAAGCTAATCTGGCACTACCCTTGAATTATCATGGTCGATCCATCTCCTGCTGTAGTGCGTTTAGGCTAATTGCGTTATAGGACCATCGCAAGAAGTTGGTCAACAGTACATATGTTATTGTACCGATGAATTTGAAGCCGTAGGGTCCAAACTCACAAATCGGCGCGTATACGTGTACTTCATTAAGTTTGTTTTGAATATGTAGGAGTCTTGATCGCTGAGACTGATGGTGTAGTTTTCACTGAAACGTTGTGACTCAAAGAGGGAGCCCAAAAAAATCAAAACTGGAAAAAAAAAGTGTTTCCGATACATTATGTAAGTGCTAGGTAATCCCGATACGACCGCCCACGCCGACAAGAAGTATTGGATAACACCATCACTGCCAGTGGACGCTTACTGTGTATTTTTGAAATCATCGTAAATTCAAATTCAAAGCAGGGGCGGATCAGTTACCTCCAGTCCAACTTTTTGTTGGGACCTTCAGCCTGATACAAAAGGCCTCCCCGACGCTACACCTTACTTCTAGGGGCCGAAAAAATAAAAAAGCTGGGGGGAAGGGGGGGGGGGGGAGTAGTGGAGAGAGAGAAGGAGCGTACGTGTTAAGACTCTCACCATTCACCAAAATATCAAAGAACGGAGAGGGGGGGGGGGGGTATTCTAAACACCTCAAAAAGGACTTTGTTGTAGCATTTTAAAGAATTGTGGCTGGGGGGAGGTGGGGCCGGAACCCCTGTACCACCCCGCACCCCCACCCCTCAGATCTGCCCCTGAAAAGTCCCTACTGAACCGGCAAAGAAGCATGGATACAAAGTGTTTTCAGCAAGAGGCATAGATCCCCATGAGCCCCCGCAAATGCGGGGGCTTATGAGGATCTATACCTCTTACGGTTTGGAGGAGTCCAGTTCTTCTCGACAGTGAAGGGGTTAATGAAACTTTGCATGACCTTATTGACCTGTTCAGTGTCGAGAAAAATTGAACCCCAACCATCTGCAAGAGGTATATATCTTCATGAGCCCCCCCGTAGCCTCTTGCTGACACCACCTTAAATCAATGGACATCTTTTCTTTTCTTTTTTCTTTTTTTTTTTTTCCTTTTTTTTTAATTTTTATTTATTTATTTTATTTTATTTATTTATTTTTTTTTTGGGGGGGGGGGGTTAAAGAAAATTGCAGAAACACAGCCTGCTTCAGCTGGGTACTAAACGAGTTAACCCATTCAGCCTTGACGCACTACAGCAGAAGATGGATCGACCATGATAATTCAAGGGCAGTGCCAGATTAGCTTGGCGCCTGTCGGCGCCAAGCTAATCTGGCACTACCCTTGAATTATCATGGTCAATCCATCTCTTGCAACTGGTGCATAGTCATTAGATGGCGCCTCCAAAATTTGGGAAATACGGCCGTCGGGCTGAATGAGTTAAACCTGCGTAGGGGGAAAATAAAAACCCGCACCCTTTGACATTAGTTAACTTATTCCATGCTTTACAAAGTACGCGGTCTTTGTCTATGCATATTAGTTATTACCAGAAAATGTCAGAGATTTGCGAAACGCTAGCAACAACATCGGTTGCCAACCATGCTGAAATTGGAATTCCTCTGACCCACTTATCTGATAAAGATGCAAGTGTCACATCACTTTAACAGGCACAGCTTTAAATCACATGTGTTTCCTCCGTTTGAGCAGAAGAAAAAAAAACTATCGAGTGAAGGCGCTCAGTCCCGAGAGGCAAGAGGCGTACATTCTCATGAGCCCATGCACTGAACGGGCTCATGAGAATCTATGCCTCTTGAAGACTGAAAGGGTTGGCTGTTCAACCTTACTGTCTGATCTGGTAAACAAAATCTCCACTAGGACTAGGGATTTTCATATAAAATAACTGTGATGTAAACGCTCATGATAAAAATAATATTGCTTCCATTTAACACGTCAGGTCCTACGATGGACATTGTTCAATTTTGCCATCGAGATGCTACATACCCAGTGGTTCAGGAGACGGATGGACCATGGATGGTTTTGACTTACCGGGATCTTTATTTATTTGTGATTTGTTGAGATGTGATGAGATGTGATGCGATGCAATGAGATGTGATGCGATGCAATGCGATGCGGTGCAATGCGATGAGATGTGATGAGATGTAATGCGATGCAATGTGATGTGATGTGATGTGATGTGATGTTTGATGTGATGTGATGTGATGTGATGTGATGTGATGTGATGTGATGTGATGCATGCGGTGCGGTGCGGTGCGGTGCGGTGCGGTGCTGTGCTGTGCGATGCGAAGCGATGCGATGCGACGGGATGGGATCTGATGTGAGTGATGCCATGCGATGCAATGAGATGTGATACGATGTGATGTCCCAGGATGCGATAGGTTGCGATGGAATGTGATCTGAAGCGATGCCATGCGATGCAGTGCGATGAGATGCGATGCGATTCGATGTACTAAGCTGTTATATGCTGTACGGTGTGCTGTGACGTAACGTGACGTGACCTGACGTGGTCGCTTCGATTTCGGATTTTTCTATTAAAAAAGTAAATTTATTTTAAATTGAAATGTAGCTCATTTGTAATAGCTTGACACCTGGAGACGCCAAGCCAAGCTTTTCTAACAGCACACACATCTTTTTTCACCCTCGTCCTCTTTTTTTCTTTTTTCTTTTTTTTTAATCCCTGAGACCAGCTTGTAACCTTTGACTCGTCAGTACAAATAATTAGTGGGGGTCGCGATTGGAGCAATAATGTTGGCACAGGCTGAGCGGACAGAAAAACGACGTCAAGATCAGGGGTCAGCGACAGAAATTCCTCGGTCTGCCCCTTAAAACTCTGCAAGAGGCATAGATTCTCATGAGACCCTGCGAATGCAAGGTCTCATGAGAATATAAGCCTCTTGCTGAGTGAATTCAGCCCAATTTACATCCTCCGACTGAGAAATCGTCTAGGCTTGGTTATGGGAGGAGAGAGCAATGATTAAAACAGGGGATAATCACACACGGCTTCAGAGACGTTTAAAGGGTTCAGGGAGGTATTGTTAACCCTTTGGCTGTCGGTAGCGGTTTTTGTCGCGATGATTCCTCGCAGAAATCATCGCGACATTCAGGAATCATCGCGACAAAAACGGCCGCTACCGACAGCCAAAGGGTTAGGCCGGTTTCAGACCTGAAGGAGTCAGAATAGAGTATGCAAGTGTCTTCCATCGCGAAGCAGCAGAATCTTTGTAATTTACACTGACCTATTATCATAAAAACTATATTTGTAGTCGTTGTGACAGTCTTACATTACAGTGGACAAAATGAATTTTAAAAATGAAAATAAAGGTAAGTTTGAAACGATCTTTGAGGGATTTAATTTTTTTAAAATTGTACCAGTCACAAACGACAGTGACAACTCTCTCTCTCTCTCTCTCTCTCTCTCTCTTTCTCTCTCTCTCTCTCTCTCTCTCTCTCCTCTCTCTCTCTCTCTCTCTCTCTCTCTTTCTCTCTCTCTCTCTCCTCTCTCTCTCTCTCTCTTCTCTCTCTCTCTCTCTCTTCCATTTATGTCCATTCAGTATTGTCGTTTCAGTGTAGCGGCAACGGCAAGTTTGCAAATTGACGATCTTTTCTGTAAAACCGTTTACCGTTAAGTATCATCATCATCATGATCATCATCTCTCTCTCTCTCTCTCTCTCTCTCTCTCTCTCTCTCTCTCTCTCTCTCTCATCATTCACCCTCACCCCTGCACACACTGACACCACCTTTACCATCTTACTCCTACCGTTCGCCGCACTTTTTCTATTCCTTCTCTTGCTCCCCCCTTAGACCTAGGCAAGTCCTTCCACCTGAAAATAGACACAGACTTTCATGAGCCCGTGCAGCTGCAGGAGCGCATGAGAATTCACTCGCTTTTGCTCTGTTTTTTTGTTGATTCCAGTGTCCTTCAGTTGGGAAGAGTCGTCATGGTTTAAGACCACTGTCGTATTACCTCTAAGTCGTTGATCAACACTGGACCATCTGTAAGAGGCATAGATTGTCATGAAAAATCTACGCCTCTTGCAGATGGACCTGGCAGTCTATTTACGGCAGTGATCGGCTTCTGCCTCATCCTCCAAGTGAGAGAAATCATCTTGGTTTGTGCTACAGCCATGCTCTTGCTTTCCCCAGCCGGGCGTCTTTGAGGGTTTTGGCGAGTTGTTTGCGCAGGCTGTGCTGGGTAAACAGAGGCGACTTGATTGGGGGCTCGGCGAGGCCCGGTACAATGGGGCGGGTTTTGTCCCCACCCCCGGGCGCCAGATGAGGGCTGGACACGGGGGGACATGATGACAGACACCCCGACCCTGGGACACAGCCTGGCCATGTGTGCCGCTAATATCCCTCCCTATGGACGTTTCCCGATTGTGTACTTTTCCGCGACCCCATTTCTGATGACGTAGTACGCTGGAGGGCAAAGCGGTGTGGAGACTCTACACGAATGTTCAGCAGAGTGGGGGCTGTAGCAAAAACAATGTCCAAACCTGGAGTTAAACCGTCTGAAAAGTATATAGATACTCTAGATTCAGTATCTAGAAACCGTTATGAGATGAAATTGCGAGCAGTTGGCGGGTTAGATCCCTACGAAAACTGTCAGTGGAGTGACGATGTCGGACTTCTACCTCCGGTTGCTCAAGACGACATTTCAGAATATTTGGTTCATCGCACCAGCTACTACACAAGAAAAGCCTTCAAAGCAAACAAACAGCTTGGAGCACACAATCAACACACAGCCGGCCGATAAAAAAACAGGCCATTTCATCGGATAGTGTGCGATGTGATACGGCACTTTTTTACAAACGGTCCGCTGACGAAGAGGAGTACCGGCAATTTAAAGCAAAACTTCCTCGAAACACACATGAACTAGACATAAAAATTCAGACTGACTTGTGTCGCTCGAGTGTGTACGGCCGGCCGATAAAAAAAAACAGGCCATTTCATCGGATAGTGTGCGATGTGATACACTTTTTTACAAACCATGGTTTCACTGTTTTGTCCGTGATCTTCTTTCGATTGATTTGGGCGATCCAAAGCCTTCTCCTCTTGGCTGTCAACTCGCGTATTTTGGAGCCCTTATTGAATATAACTGTCGGAATCAAGAGATCCCAAGATCCCTAGTACTTCGTTTCGAACAATGCTTGACACAGCAATCGTTCGTCATAGTGAGAAAATGCGAATAAATAGCTTACGTGACACGCTTTCAACCTTGCTAGAGTGGTGGAAATTGCATCACCCGCCAGCTTGCCCTCCAGGGGCGGCAACGCACAAAGTGATGACGTAGATCGGGATAGGTCGATTCCAGTCAATGGCGCCCATAAACACATTGGGCCATAATCTGTATGGCCGCCAAAAGGGAAACACTGACTTTGTAAACCAACAATAAACACGCAGCTTTCCATTCTTCCCCGGCCTTATCTTTTGCAGAAGCGGCATCAGCTAGCAATTCATCGGCAGTAATAGAAACGAAAACAATTTCTACAGGGAGAATACAATATTTCTACAGTATCATCGTACAATATTTCCAATAACCAGAAGGCAATTCAAAAACACAGAACACACAAAAAAAAATTAATTTTTTTTTTAAAATCACAAAACTGAACATTGTCTACCTTATCTGATTAGTTGCTGTGTGTATGATGATTTCGAGTGTAAATAACATCGAACAATATTCCTATGTTCCACGACAAATCGAAATGGCAATATCAAATCGTTATTGTTTTCGCTATTTTGTACAAATATCTCATTAGCAGGCTTACTGTCTGTGATTTTGGACCTTACGCTATAACCCATTCGGCCTTGACACCCTAGTTCAGAAAATATGTCCCCACCACTATGATAGTTCAAGGGTACAACCACACTAGCTTGGCGCTTGTAGAAAACTCCGCAACTTGATTTTTACTTATTCGACACGTGCGGCCTCATCAGGAACCTTCACTCACTCGAGACGCGCTGCATTCGGATACGCGGCTTTAGCCGCGTATCCGAATGCAGCGCGTCTCGAATGAGTTAAGTCTAGATTTAAGTTAAGTCAATGAAAACATAACGCCGCAGGGGTTTTCTTAATGAAGAAATACGTTTTTGAAGTATAGTAGGAAAAAAATCCTTATTTCAGAACTAAAGGGGTTTGCCTACTACACGGCAATCTGTTTAGAGAAGTCTCGATTTTTGCTTGGTTAGCACACAATGCACCTTGCATGAAAATGTCAATATACATGTTATAGAAAAAAATAACACACAACGGCATTTTGGTCACAAAGAATTTCAATCTTGTATAACGAGGTTAATCTCTAGATTGCTGACGATCCCGTTCGGCGGAAATACCGCCGACCGGTATCGTCAGCAACAGTCAAGGGGTTAAACTTGTTTAATACTTCTACATGGGTAATATCGTTCTTAACCCATTCAGCCCTGACGCACTACAGCAGGAGATGGGTCGACCATGATAATTCAAGGGCAGTGCCAGATTAGCTTGGCGCCTGACCATGATAATTCAAGGGCAGTGCCAGATTAGCTTGGCGCCTGTCGGCGCCAAGCTAATCTGGCACTGCTCTTGAATTATCATGGTCGATCCATCTCCTGCAACTGGTGCAGTCATTAGATGACGCCTCCAAAATTTGGGATATACGACCGTCAGGCTGAATGGGTTAAACGGCAGACCTGTTATACGGGGGAGGGGGGGAGGGGGGGCAGGGGGGGGAGGGGGGAGGGGGGCGGGGGGGGGGGGGGGGTGGTGTGGGGGGGGGGGGGGGGCGGGGGCGGGCAGCCGTAATCGGTCAGTAGACACAGAGATCACTGTCTTTAGTGAGTCATCATATTTTCCCATTACTTTGCCCCCAATTGAGCCTTTACCTTGTTTGACGTCGGCGTCACAAATATGCGCAAAATTAATTTTCTGTGGCCTATAGACGTTAGCCTATAACTTGTTGAGAACTCTAGACTTGGTATGGGTATATGAGTCGAGAGAAGAAGGGGAGAGTTAATTAGTTATTTGGGTTTAACGCCGAGCAGGCGACTAAGGCCATTTCCCGCGGAAGAAGGTGGGGGGGGGGGGGGGGGGGGGGGGGGTTGCGGAGAGTGAACAGATATAGTTATGCAGGACAACCTAACCGCAAAAAAAAAAAAAGGGGGGGGGGGGGAGAGAGCGGAAAATTAACGGATATGCAGTACTAATTTACAGACAACAAACAAAAAATAACAAGAAGTAAACAAAAATACACAAATCAGAAGCAGAATAAAGCAAGAACAAGAAAAAGGTGAAAAGATGAAATGCAACGTGGACAACGAGTTGTCTTATACACACACACGCACACATGAACGCACGCATGCGCTCGCACGCAAACACACGCACGAACACAAGCACATACACAAGCAAAGTGAAGCCATGTTTCGATTAGAAACAGCTATTATAAAGCCAGCCATTGAAGATTTCAGTGACTCGATTTTAACGTTAGCGCCGCGGGCGGTTTTTTATTAACAGGTGTCGGAGGTTTGTGATGGAAAATTGGTCCCTGGGTAGAGCGGGGACAAGCGCCTTGGGCCCTGTAAAGTCTGCAGCGGAACTGGGATCAGACTTGAAAGTCCCTTAAGATAACCCTCTCCTGTTTGAAGCATAGATTCTCATGAGCCCCTGCTGCCGCAAGGAGTCATGAGAATCTATGCATTTGCAGGGTATGATTAATTATTTTAACCCTTTGGCTGTTGGTAGCGCTTTTTGTCGCGATGATTACTACAGGAAGCATCGCGACAAAAAACGCTACCGACAGCCAAAGGGTTAAGCCAATGACGTTACACGGGCTTATGTTCTATCTGTAAGATACATAGATCTTCATGAGCCTCTGAAACCGCAGGAGCTCACTATTCATCTTGCGTGTTTGGATCAATAATTTCAACAAACTCCAAAGCCTTACGAGAATCTATATTGTAATGTCTTTTGTTAGCATATAGCATGAATTGTCCTCGTTCACTTACTGTGTTCCATACTTGTATTGAGAAAATTATCGAAGTTTTCGTCTGTGGGGCTGCTTAAAAGTCAAAGGTCAGGAAACAAAGCTTACTTTGTGCCAGCCAAATGAGGCATCCTTATTTGCGTCCTCACTGAAATGCGCCACTGTGGTGTAACAAAAGAAGAGGACAACGCTAATTCACTTCGGGCTCAAAACAGCACCAGGCACAAAACGGCACCAGACACCCATCGATTACGTCAGTGGATACACAGGGTGAGGAAACTCAGACGAATTAGGTCCCCTAACAACGGCACAGCCTCTGAGCTTCTCTCTGTTAGGCTTAGAGAGTGCTGTCATTGGTCGTAACTCGTGTCTGCAGGTTTCCTCTAAGCCATCAGAGCTGATCCAATGAGCCTATAGATCTGGGATCAGTTGCATGAGTCAGCGTAAATGCGGAGCACCTTGCTTAGCGGCATGTGCAGGATTTAAGCTCACACGTGCAACTGACCCCCCCCCCCCCGCCCTCCCCTGGGGCTAATAAGGACATGCGCCAACGCCGGAAATTAACAATTCACACTGACACTGATTCACCGCAAACTTTTTTTTTCTTTTCTAAATATATAAAAATAGTCAATCTGAATGCAAAAACACAATGATAAGAACAATGAAACTTCTCACATGAAAATTTGAATCGTTTGTTATGAAGTCAACTTCACCTGCTGTATTCACTCAATCGCATTTTTCAGCGCTTAGAAAAGGAAGTGACGTAAAGTTGCTCACAAAAACAGAAGAATAGCTAATATAACCAATCGTTAATCCTTTGGCTGTCGGTAGCGGTTTTTGTCGCGATGATTCCTGTAGGAATCATCGCGACAAAAACCACTACCGACAGCCAAAGGATTAATAGCTGGAACAGCCAATCCTGCCAATAGCTGATCAGGAGCTATTTTAAATTATGATGAAATTCTTAGATGAACAGGCCATTCAGAGAATGGTGGAAAGTAAAGTTTCTTCGACCTGTGGTAAAAACAGCGACGGAGTCATCAGCCCCCAGCTCATCCGTCTCTAAAAAGCAACGTCAATAAAAGCGTTTCGCAATAATTCCTTTCTCCCGCCTAATGAAGCGGGAACAATCGGCGGCATATCGGCGCTTAATTTGTTGTCGCCGCCGCGCTGAGGTGCTGTGACAATCAGTGCAAATTAGTGCCCGCGCGGCGGAGCGTGTGTGAGCTAATGTGGTTTCTGGTCCTGGTCTGCACCCATGCATTTTTACACTGCGATTGATTGATTAATTAATGGTCAGGGTCTAACGCCGTGCAAGTAAACGAGGCTTTTTCACAGCGGTTTTATTCTGCTGTAGGACAAAATACTGTAATGCTGCAATGAAAGAAAAACACCTGTCACAGAGTAATTTTGGCACATGTCTAATTTGTTGCGAGGCAGTCTAGAACAGATGAGATGCGCAGTTACACTTTTGGGACGGTCTGTATTATATTTAGCGTAAACATTGCGCCTTATGTTGCAAACTGGTTGAGAACAAGTGCACATGAGTACTTATCGGAGAAAGACACTATTTTTTTAAAACATATTTTGCCTTCTAAGTTCTTTTGGGTTTTTTAAATTTCACTTTCGTTAATCCTTTGACTGCCGTGGCAAGGCGAACGCCACCCTTCTGCAAGAGACATATACCCTCATAAAAGCGGGGGTTTATGAGGGTTTATGTTTCTTGTTAGTCCTACGTTGTTTATGCACATTTTTGTCCCATTTGCATCTGTGTTTTTCACGCAAAAGTCGGTCAGCGTGCAGTCCTTATAAACGCGAAATTTGCGATTACTCGCAGCGAAGGAGTTAGAAAGATTTGATTTTAACCAATTCAGCCCTGACGCACTACAGCAAGAGATGGGTCGACCATGATAATTCAAGGGTAGTGCCAGATTAACTTGGCGTCTGTCGGCCCCAAGCTAATCTAGCACTGCCCTTGAATTATCATGGTCGATCCATCTCCTGCAACTCGTGCATAGTCGTTATATGACGCCTCCAAAATTTGGGAAATACCTGCGTCGGGCTGAATGAGTTAACAGGTTTGGTACTTCGCCACAATACTCATTTAACCCTCTAACTGCCAGCAGTAGGAAAGCTTTGTCAATGAAACGATATATTCGATTCACTGTTTGGCAAGCCTACCGTGAGTGAGTCTAATATAGAGTTTCACTGACAAAGCTTTCCTACTGCTGGCAGTTAGAGGGTTTAATGAGAATTGTGACGAAGTACCAAACCTGTTAAAATCAAATCTTAGATTCACTGTTTGACAAGCCTACCGGGAATCGCCGGGTCGTGGGTTCAAATCCCCGTCCCGGCCCCGGTAGCTGGACTCGCAAGACGGGCTTGTTCAATGGCATGTCCGTTGAAAGGTCCTGGTAAATCAAAGTGGCACAGTTGGAGTGCGCCTGAGTTGATCAGTGTTCAGGTCGTATTCCATAGGCAATAGATTTCTCTGTCCCCCATAACCCGCCCGTCAGGGCCATCCATTATCACTTCGGTGCCGTGGACGTTAAACTCCGAAATAACCAACACACCCACTGACCGTCCCACTAACATGCACCAGGCCTTGATCCATACTATATGTTGTACATCAAGAGGCACTGATCCTCATGAGCCCCCAGCATTTGCTGGAGGGTGTTCATGAGGATCGATGTCTCTTTTCATCTCGGCGTCGGCGCTGAATAGTTCCGGCATTGAGGTGGTTAACGAGCAACACGCGGGGGAGCAGACGGCATCTTCAATCTCTCCACCACCGACCCTGACAAGTCCTCGGCCACACGCTACTTACGACCGAACACGCGCGCCGATTCTCACAAGCCGCCATTATTCCAGTTCCAAGCAAGCGACGAAAAGTGGCAGCCTCAAATCTGCCCAGATGATCGGATCGTGCAGGGGATTTCTGCCCCTCATTCTCAGTCTCGCGTCTTGTGAAAGGTCCCTTGCTGTTTGAATGGTGCCTCCTTTCCTGCTTAGCTTCTGCTCACAATCACGCGTCTTCAGTAAATCCTCATAATGTACTTCGTCTGAGAAGCGGAGTCTGAAGAAAATGAGTAGACCCCGTTTTCCTTCCAAGAGGCATAGATTTTCGTGAGCCATTGCAGCCTTCGGCTGCAAGGGCTCACGAAAATCTATGCCTCTTGCAAGGAGAATGGGGCATGTGTAGAAACTGCTTATATGATCGCATGAGTTCGAGAACGAAGGGTGAGTGAAAATCTTGACGGTCGAAGGACAGTTGCAGATCTAACGACTGATAATTGGCTGTTCTTGAGGTTAAATATTGAAACGAGACAAGGATGAAGTACGTCCATGTATATACATCAGTCACGAACTCATCAGTCCAGCTCGCAGAGGGTCATGATAATCTATGATTCTTGAGGAAAATCGGTTACATTGCATGTAAGACTGAAAAGGTTGCATTGAATGTACGACTGAAAAAGTGTCATTACATGTAAGACTGAAAACGTTACATTGCATGTAAGACTGACTGAAATTCCTTGTCTGTTGCTGTAGAAACCGTTGCGTTTATTTGTGCGTTTGTCACTACGCCCCGTATTTTTTTATCCCCACCCCTGACACCCCCCCCCCCCCCTCACCACCACACACACACACACACACCACCACCACCACCACCAGCACCACCATCACCACCTCCACCACCCGGTCCCCTCTTCCCTCCTTTCCTCCTTGCCCCCGCTTCTCCCCTGTCCAGCCATCCCACCCCCACCCCCCACCCCCTGCCTTCGCTCACGCCCCCCCCCCCCCCTCCCTCTTTTCAGACTCCTACTTCTCCTCAACTTCTGATGTGAGCTGCACAAGACGACTAAATTCTTTGGTGGTCTGAGTATCCCTGGACAACGACTAGTCTCAGCTGACTGTCGATTCCTATAGGAATCGCGAGAACGGGCTATACTCCGACAATTAAAGAGACGTTCTAAAGTGACGCGCGAAGAAAAAGAGAAACTACTTGGGGTGGGGTGGGGTGGGGGTGGAGGGGTCTTTTCACATTCTGCAGTCTAGCACCACTCTTAGTCCTCCCATTTCGCGTTTCAGTATCGGGTATAGTACTAAGGACCAGCGAGTACGGACTGAACGAGGAGTAACTTCCTTTTTCTTAACGAACGTGGATGTTCGTAGAGCTAAATTACGTGCGTTATCAAAAGGCACAGATTTTCATGAGCCCCCACATGAGAATCTATGCCTTTTGCAGATGTTGGGCAATCCGCGCAGTCTGTGTTAGGAAAAGCCTCTCGCCGTCTGCGCGAAGCAGGATACCGCGGTTTTAATGAGGTGCTCGTGTATGCCGAACCGTTGGCAACCGGCGTCCATGTTTGCTCGCCGAAGACGTCCATAAGGGACCTGGTGCATCGGGCCGCGTGTCACCCTCTCACCTTATACTCTCGACAGTGATACGAGACACACAAGTCCCCACGCCATCTCCACCCTCAACCTTCCCACTAGTCTGCGTCTGCAAGAGACTAAGAGTATCAGAAGACACCCCAATGCGCAAAAGGCCATCGGGCTGACGTCGGCCCGATGGCCTTTTCCGCATTGAGACTGCAGCCAAGCCAAGCCGCCGGAGTTCGTCAAAATGTATCCTGCCCTGTGCAGAGAACATCCCAACCGAAGAAAAATACACGGTTAGAAAAGCCACTTACTTACTTACTTACGCCTGTCACCCCTACCCGGGTATAGGCCGTCGACGAGAGACCTCCAGCAACTCCTGTCCTGTGTCCTCCAGGAAAGGAATTACTGTTAGTCTTTTCGTCGGCGTTTTTGTAGCTATTTCCTTTTTTGCAGGGTGGGGAAGCTACCCCCACGCCCAACCCCCTTACTAGGAGGACCAGGGGTTTTCTGTCGGGGTCACCTTCCCTTAGACCATGTTGGTTCACGGCACCTTATTTCATTCGGTGCACCCCTCTCACGAGGGACCCCCTATCCACCACCCAGGGGACGCGCCTCAACGCCGTATGGTCCCAGCGCGAGGTAGAAAAGCCAGTCACGACACAATTTACTAATATTTCGGATTAAACTCCCTTTTCAAAACAGACATATCATCAAGTAAACAATTTGCTACTTATCTTTTCTTTGGTGACCCGAAGTGTCTAAGAATGCGTTCTTTTCTGCGGCCACCTGATTGGTAGTCTTTGATGACAAGTGATCTCTGATAATTGTGATCATTCAAACCAGATTCCGACGCATTTTTTTTCCAAAAAAAAAAAAAGGGTCACGTGCACCAGTACTTCTCAGCCAGAAGAGGTCATCTCTGTTTCATTCTCTTCTTCCCCGAACTCTCCCCATACCTCCCCGACACCGCTTTTCTACAGATGTCCCCGTTTGTCACTCTCGGCCTGACTTGTTTGGCCATGTCTGGTGAGGACGCTGGACGCTGGATCAGCGGTAGAGAATCGAGGTTGACAACCAGTGTGATCTGGCGAGGCATCATCTCCCGAAGCTTTATTAATTACCAGCACATCATTTTTATTTTTAAAACCAGCATTATCTTTTCCAGGCCTGCGCACTACAGAGCAGAGGATGAAAATAATTACACCATGGGCCAATTGCATGAGTGGGCTCAGCCCTGCGTCAGCCACTAAGCAAGGTGCTCCGCTATCGCGCAGGGCTAAGCTCAGTCGTGCAACAGACCCTTTCTATTGTGATTTCAAGCGCTTGGCAGCAAAGAAACGTACACTAACGTAAAGTAAGTTCAAACATTAAATGTTTAGGAAAATAAAACAACGCAGAAAACATTGGATATAGCAAATCGCCAAGAGACCCTCGTTTTCTTGTTGCTAAAATTTTCCTATAAGCGACGTAATTTACATAGAAAGTGTGTTGTCGAAACCTCTGTAAAAGCGTTGTTATACCCAATTTTTGTTATATCCATCCTTGTTATAAGTGAAGTAGACTACTACTACAACTACTACTACTATTACTACTACTACTACTACTACTACTACTACTACTACTACTACTACTACTACTAATAATAATAATAATAATAATAATAATAATAATAATAATAATAATAAAAATGCTCACGGGATATCTTAGTCGGCCATCTACGGATGGTTCATAGGCGTGTATTTCTCCGTTCGGCTCTTCTTTGCAATAATAATAATAATAATAATAATATAATATAAGAAAATAAACATGAAATAAATGGAAAAGTAATAAAATGAAGTAAAATAGAATAATGAGTGGCGTGATATAAAATACACGCCCATGAACCATGCGTAGATGGCTGACTCAGATGCCCCGTGAACATTGACATGGACCATCATGGTGGAGCAGGCTTTAGAACTGAGACGAAGACGGCAGGGGATTTCTGTTAATCTGCAAAAATCTTCAGCATATGGACAGCGAGACACTGTGGTCACAGGCTGAAACCATCATAACTACCTCCGTCTAAGGAGCGGAGACGTAAATCAAATAGGGCCACAAGCATGAAGTTTGGGTTTTTCAGGCTAAAAGGGGTTTGTGTGCGCGCTCACAAATGGATATTAGGCCTGGAGTGGATTGAATTGGATTGAAATGGTCAGATTCAGTCCTACAAGCAAGAGACATAGATTCTCACCAGCCCCTGCAATTGCAGGGGCTGGTGAGAATCTATGTCTCTTGCAGATGGATAAGGCTGAGGTCGCAGACGGGGCTGCAACTTCCATACACTGCCTGCGCCATCCGGGTGATTGGAAACAGAGATGCAGTCACGTGCAATGGCGGCCGAGACTCTCGCGACGACACGAGTTCATTAACGAGACCCCGGCTTCCTGAAACGCTTCCAGACAGCGCACCAAGCCTAGGCCAAGGCTGTGATCTTACTGATCTCCTCCAGCAGAGGAAAGCAGATTTTAAAAAAATATATATATATATATAATTAAGTCAAGCGTTTCGCCCTCGTTCTGAGATTCTGCGTCGGTGGTTATCTTGCATTTTTACCTGACACTTGCGAATTTTTGTTGTTGTTTCTTTTGTTTGCTGTTGTTGTTGTTTTTTTTCCTAAATTAGACCTTCTTGCATAAGGAACATAGTTATATAACACATTCCGCCCCAGGACCGAAATCCCCAAATTTTCAAAGTGTCCCTCTGAAGGACTGTATTACAATTCTAGAGACAGATCAAGCATGACAGTTCACAAGGGTGGTGCCAGAATAGCTTGGCGCCTATGGGCGCCAAGCTATTTTGGCACCACCCTTGAACTATCACGCACGATCCATGTCTTGCTGTGGTGTGACTGGGCTGAATGAGTTAAGGCCTTTTGAGTGTCTATGCCTGTAGCAGAGAGGAGGAGTTGGCTGAGAAACTGCGAACACAAAACTCTAGGCGAAGGCGGGCGCAATGACACGACCCCAATCAGGCCTTAAACGGCCGCCATTTTAGCGTGTATTCCTCACTTCCGGCGGCCATGTTTCGGCAAGAGTTTTCCCCCTTGCCTCGGGATATAATTTTGACCGAGGATTCAACTACTCAGTCGCCGTTTTCCTGCATTTCACGGCGAGGGACGACTAAATTGCTCTCAGTTTACCATTCTGTCGGTGCCCTAATGCGTTTTCTTTTCTCCTTTTCTCAAGAGAGGACGGGCTGGGGGTGCCAGTGTTTCTAACGTTTCACATTCAAAACTGCAAATTGCCGTTTGTTTACTGTTCACAAACACAGGTTTGAATATTCATCGTGCACTTTATATTCAAAAGCACTTTGCCCTTGTCTGCTGACAGTTTCTTTCTTTATTTTGACACTGGTTTTTGACGCAGCGAATAAACTGATCTATGTTTACCGTCGTCACACAGACCTTTTGAATATTCATATCGTGGCAATGCTTCGGCGCCGAAAACTTTTAGCAGTTGTTCTTAAAACTGGTCGTAGATCGAGTGGCTGACTAGAAGTAACGATTAGACTGTTTCAACAAAATAAGCTTCACTCGATGTTTAACTACAGAATAGTTTTTAACAACATTCAGTGTTATTAAACGGTCCCATGTGACCCATTTAGCACTGATGACTGCAGCTGTAGATGGACGGACCATGCTAATTCAAGGGCAGTGCCAGATTAGCTTAGCGCCATCAGGCGCCAAGCTAATCTGGCACTACCCTTGAATTAGCATGGTCCATCCGTCTCTTTCAACTGGCACATAGTCAGTAGACGACACCCACAGTATTCGAGAAATGTGACCTTGGTGTTCAATTGGTTTATGGCGTTTTATGACCGTCGCACTTCGCTCATTGCGAAAAGAATCTCTTATTACGATCTCTGTCAAACAAACACAATCCAACAAACTGTTTTACTTTGTTTGGCGCAGAAATTTACATGAGAATTGAAGAAACATTTAGAACAATGGATTGCTTTGGAAAACTGACAAAGTGAGGTATAGGCAACTTCCTCGGGTGTTAGCAAATTCAGTTCAGGCTGATCACCTCAACACTGTGCGCGCAACGGACACGAAAACGATCCACAGCTCTGCAGGGCCTGTTCAGTGTGAATGGCTGAAAACCTGTACCGGAGAAGTGGTCTGATTGCACACAGACCAGACATAAGTGGCAATATTTGTAAATGTTGATTTAGTATAGTGTTTTTTTAAAAAAATAGGCAACCTGGCATTCAAAAGCATATATATGCTAAAGCAAAGGCACACTACGGAACTAACGCAAAATCATACGATACAAGCTTCATTAACATTAACCCCATAACTGCTGGGGCAAGGCGAACGTTACCCATCTGCAAGACATAAATCCTCATGAGCCCCCACAGTCGCGGGGGCTCATGAGGATTTATGTCTCTTGTTAGTCATGTGTTCTTTGTGTCCACGTCTGGTCCCATTTCAGTGGTGCTCTTCGCACGAATATCGGTCAGTGTGCTGTGGATTCCAGACGCGAAATCCGCGTCCACTAGCAGTCAAGGGGTTAAATTGGAATAACGCTGAATGTCTTTTAATTAACACCCTTCACTGGCAGTGCACGCAAAAGCCGAACACCGAATTATCCCATCAAAGTCGAGAGAAACGCGGATATTGAATTTCGACAGAGTCAGCAAGAGGCAAAGAACCTCATGAGCCCCCGCATCTGCGGGGGCTCATGAGATTCTTTGCCTCTTGCAGTTGCCTGGTGCTCGCATTAAAGTGGTTAACACAGCAGTCAATGTTTGTTTTTATCGCAGTGCACCGACGATAAAGAGTGGTGTGTTTTAACTACGGCATCGAAGACTGTAACAGCTATTAGGGCCCAACAGAGAGATGATTGCGGCATCATAACGAAATCCCCCCTCCCACGGACCGCACGTTCCTGGCGAGGTGTGTCGAGGGTGGGGGATGGCAGCACTAAAATGCCAGCACGTCTCGGGCCTCGCGGCCCAGCAGGGTGTCAGGGGTTATCTTCCGATTCTGTGATTGTCTGCCCTGTCTGATTGTCTGCTGATACCCACACACATTGTTGCCTCCTTTCCGGGAACACAGATATACATAAGCCGTCAGACTAACCTTGCGAGATGTACAGTAACGGCGCGGGTGCCTCAGTGCTTCGCCTCTTGCGAATCTGCTGTTGTACTGACTTTCAAAAGCCAGTGCGTCTATGGTTTGAGAAAAGCGAGATTTTTCTTGTATTACAGTCAAATCTAGCTTTTCTCAAAATTGAACATACTGGCTTTTTGTCATTGAACGACCTGATTTAGAAGGACAGATCACGCAATTGCAGGGTCTCATGAGGATCTGTGTGTAATACAATTAATGAGAAAAGTTACACGGACTCATGCACAGCTAGGCTATATATACTTTTTGCAGATTGACAAAACCGCTGAAATTCATGTCGATCTCTTCCTTCTTTTTTTTTTTCTTTTTTTTCTTCTTTTTTTTTTTTTTTGTTGGTCTTCTTGTTTTTTTTTTCAGGAAAAAATAAATTATAACCTTTTGCTGACATCGACACGCGTACAGGGGTCACGCGGTTCTGTGTCTCTAGCAGATGAAAAATGTTCACTGCGGGTGTGTGTCACCTAGTGTCACAAATTCCAATGCCATAATCGGTATGACGGGCCCAGATTGCTGCCTTCATATATCCGCCGGTCAGTGATTTTGAACCTTGCGGTCCACGTGTGTGCTGGTCTGTGATTTTGGACCTTACGGCCTGAAGCCGTAAGGTCCAAAATCACAGACCAGCGAACATATTGTCTTCGGTGGCACGCCGCTATGATTTTCTAGCTCGTTTCTGAGCCGACGGGGTTTAGATTTTAGAATTTGCGAAGTAAACGACTTTGATAGTAAGTACACCAGTAGATATGGATTTGATAATACCTCATGGAACACAAGCTTTGTCTTCTCCTGGCACACACGAAAATCGTCTGACTCGCAATTCTTATTGGTAAGATAGATTTAAAAAAAAAAAAATAGAAATTGTATTCTGAGGCTAAATGGCATGCTGAGAAATACAAATCGTGTGTCACTTTTGACATGAAAATCCTGACTGTAAAATTGTGAATCTTACCACCTTCACTGACGGGCAAGGGGAATGATGCTCACCTGCAAGAGACATAAACCCTCATGAGCCCCCGCAGTAGCGGGGGCTCATGAGGATTTATGTCTCTTGTCAGTCCTACGTTTCTCACGCCTATTTTAATTTTGGTCACATTTACCTCTGTGTTCTCATTTACCTCTGTGTTCTTCACGCATTTTATGTCGCTCAGTGTGCAGTCATTGCAGACGTGAAATTTGAGGATCACTGGCACGAAGGGGTTAAATGAGATGTAAATTAAAACACGTCGTTTGTTGTTGAAAAAAACACACAGTGTCTGCGCCGATCGCGCGCAAACGCGCACACACACGCACACAAACAACACACACACACACACACACACACCATCACACGCACACACGCACGCACGCACGCACGCACGCACACACGCACGCACACACACACACACACACACACACACAAACAACACACACACACGCACACACACACACACACCATCACACGCACACACACACACACACATACATAGACACAAACACACACACACACACACACCCTCCACACCCCCATTACCAGGCTTATTGCCTCATCCATTCTGCATGACTAAAAACCCAAGTACAACATTACACCCCTTTCTCATACCTACTGAGCACCCGCAGATTCTTTGTACTCGATATCTCTTTACCCCATTACATTCTGATGCTGATTTTGTATCAATTGCGTATTGTCCTATGAAGTCTACATTACGGATTAGGAGGTAGATCAACTGTTTTAGTTCAAGGGCGGTGCCAGAATAGCTTGGCGCCTGAGGCGCCAAGCTATTCTGGCACCACCCTTGAACTATCAGTCAAATTTATTTTCAAGTAATAGGGTTATCAGGATGATAAGGGTTAAGAAGAAAATGATTTCTGTTGTGGTCACAGCCATGAATGTACACACGTACGTTTCAATCTGCACAGTTGCTGAATGTACCCAACACCGTATCGTTACCGGATTATTTGCCCAGTAAGTAAAACCTTCCCGGACCGATGTCAGGCCGCAGTTGGTCTGCGCACGACAGTGCGCGGGCCAACTGCGGGCCTGACATCGGCCACAGGACCTTTTGCCCGCTGGGTATCCACACCGCCGATCAGTAATATTCAGTTCAGCAAACACGTTCCTGACAAGAGGTCCCGTTAAGTTTTTACGCGGCTCTTACATTGTGTAAATATTTCTATACTTGAGAATGGTACGCGGGCCAATGCGGTTAATCTACAACAAATCAAAACGACACTCTATCAAACTGACACTCGAACAAGCCGGCTAATCGACAGATACAGGAAAAGTATGCATAACTGGGAGAAGACTTTTTGTGGTTCGAGCGGAAGTTATGGACAGAAGACGTTACACATATACAGATCCATATAATTTCTTGTTCCAGCCAGTACGGTTCGTACTGGTCTGTGATTTTGGATCTTACTGTTTACAGCCGCAAATCACAGACCAGCACACACTTGAGTGCCCAAAATCAGGGACCAGTACTTATCTTATTTCAGTTAAAGTCGTCATCTCTCGCACCTGGTACCAACAGTGGCTGTTTTTCGATGGAATGCTGTCGCTTAAAGCGATCTGCTCCATGGCGGGATTTGACTGCTAGATTTCGCCGATACGTGTTATCAATGTTGTCTTGCCTCAACTAAAAGTCTTCTACCCTTCTTTTATCAATTCATCTGAGTAGGCACGCGTACCAGACAGGGGCGGATCAGTTACCTCGGGAGTGGCGGAAGGTGGGGGGGGGGCCGGGGGGACGGGGGAGGGGGCTCCAACGTTTTTCTTGGGACCTTCAATCTCATACAAACGACCTCCCAGATGCTAGACCGTGCTTCCAGGGTCGGGGAGTGTGTGTGTGTGGGGGGGGGGAGAGGGTGCGAATACTCTCGCCAATATATCAAACAAGGGGGGGGGGGAGAGGGGGGAGGGAGGAGGGGGAGGGGAGGGGGGGCGTGCGTGAAAACTAGCCAAAATACAATATTAAACGTGTGGGAACGTGGAGGGGGGGGGGGGGTCCGAACACCTCACAAAGGGACATTCTTATATCATTTTACAGAATTTTGGGTCGGGGGGGGGGGGGGGGGGGGCGTGAAGGCGGACGGAACCCTTGGAACCCCCCCCCCCCCCCAAACCTGCCCCTGACCAGAGGTTTTCCGTATGCCTTGTGAGTGTAACGGAAGGAACTCTCCTGCGCACAAACTAGGATAAGAGCCGAAAAGTCTTTATTTTTACGACATTCAACCTTCATAATTTACCCCTGTGTCCACCAGATTGTTAGACACACTAAGAACGTTTGAAAGAAAGACACTGAGATCTCTTAACCCTTTTGCTGCCTGCAGCAGGTCGTTCACAATGTGTACTAGCGAATAGGGAAAATGTGATTATTTGTAATCGTGTAACGCCAAGAACTGTAAATCCGTTTGATAGTTTCATGTTACCTTAACTCCTTCTACCCCAGACGCACCACAGAAAGATAAGGATCGACCACGATAGTTCAAGGGTGATGCCAGAATAGCTTGACGCCTATGGGCGCCAAGCTATTCTGGCATCACCCTTGAACTATCATGGTCGATCTGTGTCCTGCACTGCAATGCAGTCTTCAGAGGACAACGGCAACATTTGGGGATTTCGGTCTTGGGGTAGATTGAGTTAAATAAAAATTGTTTTTTTTTTGTGCTCCAGTGAAACAAGATGATAAATAAAGTGTGACTGTTGCGGCATTTTGCTGCAAGTTGTTCATCACACACGTCATGATAAGTTTTGTTAAACTTTGGGGCGTTTTTAACATGTAGGGTTCAATACATTAAGTCTTTCAAGGCGCCCGCAGGGCGCCGTGAATGCGTTGAAAATGACGCAGAAATGCAGTAGGAGCAGACTTTTATTGCAGTTATTTTGGATGCGCCCCTACACGTCATGCGTGATAATTGTGTAACATTTTGGGCGTTTTACTTTTTGAATGTTGTAGGTATCGCCTGCTGCATCAGCAGAATGAAGGGAGGGTTGTGAGAATCTGCCCGCTTGACATTCTCTCCGACACACGCACCTCTTTCACTAACAAGGCCAGCAGCAGGGTCGTGAGTCAATGGTGACAGCTAAAGGGTAGTCTCTGATTAGCCTGGTGACTGTGTGGGGATGTGACTGTATAGAGCACTGAATGTATAAGGCAGTTCCTATATAGGGCGGTGCCTGTATAGGGTAGTGCCTCAACAGGCGCCAAGCTAGTCGGGCACTACCCTTGAACTATGATAAACAGGCCATAGCTTCAAATAGCACGTAATACTTATCAAAAGTCTAGTTTAACCCATTTAGCCCCGACGCACTACAGCAGGAGATGGATCGACTATGAGAATTCAAGAGTAGTGCCAAGTTAGCCTGAAGGCGCCAAGCTAATCTGGCACTACCCTTGAGTTATCATGGTCGATCCATTCAACCAGTAAATGGTCGTTAAGTGACACTTCCACAATATAGGAAATGCGACCTTGGGGTTAATTGGCTTAACCCTTTGGCTGTCGTTAAAGGCCCACTACCGCCGTAACTGTTCAAAGATACACTTCTGTAACAGACGGTTACGTGACTAAACGCTACACACAGGTCTAGTTATGGTTCATTTAGACAGGACAATTCAGTTCAGCACACGTCGTCTTTATATCAAGTAACCTGACAATGACTCCACTCCGTTCTAAAAATACCATGCTTTCAGTACGAGAACATGCTAAAAATAGATTGCCATGATAACGGCTGCGCAGAATTTAAAAAAAAAAAGTGCTATTACGCGTGTGCTTTTGCTGCGCGTCCAAACTGTTGTTAAATTTCATCAGGTGTATCGACAAGGCTTGACAAACACAATTCACTGAAATGTGTCTTCAGATTTGTGCGTAATGGTACTTCAACGTTTTTGTTCTGGTGATTCCTTCGTGAATGACCAGTACAAAAATTGCTACCAACAACCAAAGGTGGGAGGTGGGATAAAATGCGTATTCTGAATATTACTTACATAGAAAAAAAAAAAAGCAAGCAAAATACCCTCAGGCCGGCGTCTGCCATCGTTGTTGACCCGTGACTCGCATATCTGACCTATGACCTCTTACTTACTGGGTCGGAAGTGAAACAGACACTTCGTGATAGCCAGTCAAACGTCTATTGGAGCCGGGGCGTCATTGTGTCTTTCATCTGATGGCTAAAACGGTTCTTATTGCAGGCTCGTCATCACAACGGCTGCGCCCACTCGGTTATAGAATATTCAAGCGGACAGACGGAAAGGCGTAGGTGTTTTTTTCATATACATACATAAACCGCTTAACTCATTCTGCCCGCGACACACCGCCACAGCATGATATGACTCGACCATGACAGTTCAAGGGTGGTGGCAGAATAGCTTGGCGCCTATAGGCGCCAAGCTATTCTGCCACCACCCTTGAACTATCATGGTCGCTCTGTCTCCTGAATTGTAATGAAGTCCTCAGAGGGTAACTCCAAAATGTGGGTATTTCGTACCTCGGGCACAAATGAGTTTACCGAAATTCGTTCCTAATGATTTCGTTCTGAGTTTTCGGTGATAAAGGTAAGTGAATTAAATTGAATTAAGCTGAACTGAACTGAACTGAACTGAACTGAACTGAATTAAGTTTAGTTGAGTTGAGTTGTGTTGAGTTGAGTTGAATTGAACTGAAGAAAAAAAAATTTATTATCCACTAAATGTAACATATAAAATGGAATTTTGCCTTTGACCCACATTATGTGAATACCCACAATTTTCACACAGACAATTGATGTACTACAGAAATTGACACCGCCCTCAATCCCCCCCCCCCACCCCCCACTCTCCCTCCCCCTTTTTTTCTAAGACAAATCCATCAACACCCCCCCCCCACCCCACCCACCGACCCAATCCCCCACCCCCTCCCTCCCCCCCACACACAAAATCCTCTTCACCATCACCGCCACCGCTACCACCACCACAGACCAGCCATCCAAAGTTTTCATGGTTTTATGGCTGACTGATGACCCGCAATATAACATGGCCGCGATAGAGCCACGAAAGATTAATTCTCTCAACTCTTGCCTGGCGGCTGTAGTGCCGGGAAACGTCCCTCGTCCAGCCAGTTCTTTCTGCAAGAGGCATCGAGTAGCATGGGCCTCTGTAATGCTGGGAGATCACGACACTTCATGACACTTGCTTGGACTCTACAGCCTTGTTTAGACCTGTGAACCGCATGTGAGGGAGGCTAGACGAAGTTTTGGCTAGGGGGTGGGGGGGGGGGGAGGGAGGAAGTAGTCAAAGATCAAACTCCTCTGCACGAAGCTTAGATCTTCATGAGCCCCTGCATTTGCAAGGGCTTATGAAGATCTATGCCTCTAGCAAAATTTTGTTTTAAGACCAGCCTGATTCACTCGCTGGAAAGCACCGGTCAAACCTTCTGAACAACCCGATGGACTTTGCGCACTGGGAACTGACATCTCACGTAACGCTAAGAGTACGCCCACAGACATATTACACCAATAAACAGGCAATACAGTAAAAAAAAAAAAATAATAATAATAATAATAAATATATAAATAAATATTTTTTAAAAGATTAAAAAAAATTAAAAATACAATTACAACTTGAATGCGTGTCCCTCGAACAGAGAATGTTATCGGTGGTTCAGCATAAGCCTGTGCGTAGAACAGTCCTGCTTCGCGACTCCCCTAATTAACACTCTGCCAGGCAGGCGCGTGCGGCCAGCACATGGCGTCGTGACCCACTACGAATTGCACGTGCGCTGTGCAGCGGTTATTAGCCGCTTGGCGGCGATGACAACTTTATCACCCAGAAAGTGGGGTGGACGGGTGGTGACAAGTGGGTGGGAGGTGGGGGCGGGCTAGAGGGGGTGGGGGTGAGCGGGGGGGGGGGGGGGGAGGAGAGATATGATGCTCGTGAGTCTACTCCACGTCCTCCATTGAGAGAGATTAATTGGTACGAGTTGAACTAATTCAAGGCGCCTTGCATCAATAGCTGCGGGAGTGTCGTATACGACTCTTCCACAACTATTGATGCAGTGTGCCTTGATGGAGTTTAATGGCACAAAATGTGATCACGGCTGATGAGGATTTGCGGTTCATGCTTACTAAACAATATAACAATGGCAGATCTATTATCTATATCTGGTTCGAAATTTACATATAAATATTATATGACCAGTTAACCCACATCATACTGAGGCTAAACGATTCAAATTTGTACACTGCCATATGCAAGCTACATTATAGTACTTTCAGATAAGGATAGAGACCAATGGCTTTAGTTCAAGGGTGGTGCCAGAACTATTTTAGTCAAACTTATTTCACACACTGGTGTATTCCGAATGATAAAGGTTATCAAATCGGCAGCATGCCATTTTATTTTGAGGACTAAATAATAATAATAATAATGCATAGCATTTATATGGCGCATTTCTCATATTTATAATATAACTCAATGCGCAGAATGTAGCCGCGAACTGAACCCAACAAGCACGCTCACGTGAATCACACGCATTCACTCACACTGTACGTAAACACAGAACATTCACGTGGTGCTAAGGGCAAGATCAAGCGAGCTACTGACGGTATTTGGAAATCGTTTTGTATTTGAAATTTTATTAAGTTGGCTGAAACTGATACCAAAGTGGAGGGGGAGGAAGAGCCGGAGAACCCGGTGAAAGAACCCCCGACGGTCCGCCCGAATTAACGGTGACACTTACTAGAGGAGAAAAATCCGACGCCGGAACCCGGAATCGAACCTCGCACCTTTAGCATTGGTGGCAGGCGCCTTAACCACTGCGCCACGGACCGCCCCGAATGAACGTACCTGATGCCCAAACATGAACGTACAAGTACGGATATAGCAGAAGTCGAACGTCACAACATTACAACACTTACGTGGCGATGGGTCTCCAGCCCATAATATACTGACGAACAAACGAAATGCGACATTTTTTTGGATCATTCCAAAAATGTCGCATTTCTTATGCTCGTCAGTATAATTATAAGGCCTGGTATGTTGTCAGCTGACTGTTACCCAGGGGGAAAAAAAGACGGGCTTGTTCCATAGCATGTCCGTTAAAAGGTCCTTGTAAATCAAAGTGGCACAGTTGCAGTGCGCCTGAATTGATCAGTGTTCAGGTCGTACTCCATAGGCAACAGATTTCCCTGTCCCCCATAACCCGCCCGTCAGGGCCGTCTATTATCACTTCGGTGCCGTGGACGATAAACCCCGAACTAACCAACCAATCAGCTGACTGTCGTCTGCTTCTTCTGTTGTTTATGTGCTAGGGAGTGAATGCTTTCTTCTCCCCTCAGCATTTTTTCCACAGATTTAATCTGTGTAATCTGCGTAAAGGCGGGAACCGAGTATGTGACGGGTGCAACTGCGTGTGGAAAGTCGAGTGACTGCGGGGAAACGGGAAGCGCAGGAAAATTCCCCTAGTCAACTTGGCATGGGACAATATAGTTTTGTGAATCCGAATCCGAATCTGTCCAGCGGTCCAGACCGCAGTCCTACAATGTGAACTACTTTGCTTTTTACAAATTCGAGCATAAAAGTAAAATCAAGGGAAATGGGATTTTTTTTTTCCAGCCGGAGTTTACTGCACTTCATATAGATTAGCAATGAAATTTGTGAAGATAAATAGATACCCAACAAAGAAGGAAACACGCTAACAAAGGACAAGTAGAACACGAGCGTGTTGTACTCATGTTGGTTTTTTTTAAAGCTTTTGTTGTTGTTGTTGTTTTGTTGTTTGTTTTTGTTTTGTTTTTGTTGGGGTTTTTTGGGTTGGTTTTTGTGTGTGTGTGTGTGTGTGTGTGTGTGTGTGTGTGTGTGTGTGTGTGTGTGTTTTTGTTTTGTGTGTGTGTGTGGTTTTTGTTTGTTTGTACTTCCTAAGTTCTGGAGAAAGACATGGGTTATATAAGAGACCTGATGCATCCTTTTTAGGGATGTAGATGATCGTCTTGTTCTATACCTGCGTATTTCTCTGTGGGCTGGCGAATGGGTGCCTGATAGGCGGGGGCAGGGGATCTAACTGTTCGTCTGTCCAGCGCTGAGTGATTCCCCTTGGTTTGTTGTACAATTCTACCAGCGCTAGCCTCACCTATCTGGTTTGTGAGTATCTCAGTATAACTCGAGGCAAATTTGTATCGTTACATTGTTGTGTAATGTTCTGTGCATCTACTGTGGGAATTCAGGGTATTTACCCGACCACATATAGTAATGCACCTTCGTGTTTGTGTATGTATGTTTCTCCTGCCTACTTCCTAAGTTCCGGAGAAAGACATGGGTTATATAAGAGACCTGATGCATCCTTTTTAGGGATGTAGATGATCGTCTTGTTCTATACCTGCGTATTTCTCTGTGGGCTGGCGAATGGGTGCCTGATAGGCGGGGGCAGGGGATCTAACTGTTCGTCTGTCCAGCGCTGAGTGATTCCCCTTGGTTTGTTGTACAACCAGCGCTAGCCTCACCTATCTGGTTTGTGAGTATTTTGTTTGTTTGTTTGGGTTTTTGGTTGTTTTTGTTTGTTTGTTTGTTTGTTTGTTGTTGATTTTTTTTGGGGGGTTAGGGGGGGTATTTCTTTAAAATTTGACTTGCATGGCAGTCACCTTTTGGTTTGGACAAATCCATTTAACCCCAAGGCAGCATTCCCCAAATTTTAGAGGTGACACCTATGGCAACTATTGTAATAGTTGCATGAGATGGTTCGACCATGCTAATCCAAGGGTAGTGCCAGATTAGCTTGGCGCCTGAAGGCGCCAAGCTAATCTGGCACTACCCTTGAATTAGCATGGCCCATCAGTCAGTCTTCTAGTGCGTCGGGGCTAACTGGGTTTGAATGTTTCAGTGAGAAGAAAATGTCCGCATGCAAATACGGACATCTCTAACAGCCGTTCAATATTGCCCCATCCAATTGTGTGGTAGTTGAAAACATTCACTGCCCTCCACTGAACAACCTTATCACAATCTCTGATCAGCAGAGGACGCAAGTCCTCACAAAAAAACCTAGATCCTCATGAGCACTAGCAACTGCAGGGATTCATGAGATCTGTGTTTCTTGCTAGTCAGTAAAGATGATCCTTATTTGCGTACTCGAATTGAGGGCGTGATCGGGGCTTACGACTACGTCTGTGAATCGCCGCAAGCCCTGCCGATCCAGAACAGGTGTCATGGCGGATGGCACGGGTCACGTGGCCGTGCCAGCCGCAAGGTAAATCACAGTTGGCAGAAGCAACTCTAACAACCGTTTTTGTGGCATTGATTAAACAGGCAAATGTTTTAGCCATTGAACTTTAACATACAATTTACCAATGGACAACGGATACCGACAGCAAAAGCAGATGGCAAAGTTGGAATAGAATACTTGTAATTCAATGTTCTGTGCAGGCACACCCCCTCTAAGCACACACCCCCCCCCCCTTTAACCACCCGATTAGGTGCCGTTTTGTAATAATGAGAAGAATACATAGCATTCCTGAACCTAAGGGACATGCCTTAAAAGTGAATATTTTCAAAACTGTATTTCCTGAAACAAATCGTCACACTGAAAGATAGGCAACAGACTGGCATACAGTATTAACCCATTCAGCCCTGACGCACTACAGCAGGAGACGAGATGGTTGACCATGATAATTCAAGGGTAGTGCCAGATTAACTTGGCGCCTGTCGGCGCCAAGCTAATCTGGCACTGCCCTTAAATTATCATGGTCGATCCATCTCCTGCAACTGGTGCATAGTCATATAGATGACGCCTCCATTAGGGAAATATGGCCGTCGGGCTGAATGAGTTGAATACAAACTGTACCATCTGCAAACAGATGAAACCACGTGCCTTCATTTACACTTAGTCACAATGGCAGTACCCGGTGTCGTTTACACGCTGAATTCAAACCACGTCACTGTCAGTGGACGCAGCGGGTACTGATGCAAATCCATCGTCAAAGATCCAAAGCACGCACGCACACACACACACACACACACACACACACACACACACACACACACACACACACACACACACACACACACACACACACATGGATACAAAGTGATCTTAGCAAGAGGCGTAGATCCTTATGAGCTCCCGCAACTGCGAGGGCTCATGAGGATCAATATGTCTCTAGCAGTTGGCCCTTCTCGCCATTTTTTCAGACAGCCAATGGGTTAATGTCGAATTTCTGAAATTTGGGAGTTGTGCTCTGAAGACTGTGTACCAATTCGACCATGATAGTTCAAGGGTGGTGCCAAGCTATTCTGGCACCACCTAGAACTATCTTCTGTTGTATCGTGTCCTGGCCGAATGGCCTAAGGGTCGTTCCCCCTTCCTGTGATTAACCCATAACATCCTGAGGTTGAATGTATAACAATTGGCTTTTGGTCCTATGACGGCCACATTATGGATTAAAAGAGAGATAAACCATTTTAGTTCAAGGGTGGTGCCAGAGTAGCTTGGCGCATCAGGCGCCAAGCTATTCTGGCTCCACCCTTGAACTATCATATTCAAATTTATTTTAAGCGAATGTGTTTCAGGCTGAAAAGGGTTAACCCGAGCTCGGTCCGTCCTTGTGTCCAACAGCCATGAGATGAGAGGCTCACTTGACTGAGCCCTAGGTCGGGATCTTAGTGCCAGGCCATAGACTGGCCAAAGGACACAGCTTATTGCTAGCACTCGGCCGATATGAAAGACGGCTATTTGACTTTCACAGCCAACTGCTCTGACTACGTTGTTTTCTGTTGCCATCGACCAAGGGACCACAAAAGGGGTGCCTGATTACGTCAGTGCATAGATGTGATTGACCATGATAGCTCCAGTACACGAAAAACTGATTATTCAACAGACTTTGAGATATCACGGTAGATCATGATCGTTCTTTTTCGACTCGTCTATGACTTCTTTCTGTTTCTTTCTCTCTCTCTCTCTCTCTCTCTCTCTCCTCTCTCTCTCTCTCTCTCTCTCGAGAGAGAGAGAGAGAGAGAGAGAGAGAGAGAGAGAGAGAGAGAGAGAGAGAGAGAGATAGATAGATAGATAGATAGATAGATAGATAGATAGATAGATAGATAGATAGATAGATAGATAGATAGATAGATAGATAGATAGATAGATAGATAGATAGATAGATAGATAGAGAGATAGATAGAGAGATAGAGAGGTATCTGTTCTGACCAACTAACGTTTTAGGCAGTGGTCACTAACAAACAGGTGTTCTCTCAAGAGAAGTCTTGAAGGGCAAAAAGTCACATCTGACGTTTGTCATTAACGCCAGCAAATGGATGGTCTTTAATGACAAATGAGCTCTCGAAACGGCAGTCGTTCACAACAGGTTGTGTTGTAGACTTTCAAGTGCGACACATTTGGCTCTGTCAGTGGAACGTTAATGGTAACCGTCCGTGAATTCATTCAAGTCACCACGCATCAATAGTTGCGGAAATGTCGTATAGCGTTGCCGGCGGCAATTTTATACGACATTCCCGCAGCTATTGATGCGGGGTGCCTTGAATGAGTTCACGCAACGACTGGCCACGTGTCTTCTGGTCTGAGATTCTGGACATTACAGCTGAGAGCCGTGGGGGCCAAAACCACAGGAAACCATGCATATACTGACGAGCAAAATAAATGCTACATTTTTTTAATCATCGGAAAAGGTAAAAATCGCATTTCTTTTGTTCGTCAACAAGCACACACACACACACACACACACACACACACACACACACACACACACACACACACACACATACACACACATGTACGCAGGCACGCACATACGCACACACACACACTAACACACACACGCACCGTGCGCACACACATGCACGCCCACACACTGACACGATGCGAGTACCATATTTCCTTTCTTCAGAAGCAGTCATCGACCATATTTTATGCGGTGTAATTTGTCAGTCTGTCTTAATCCAACCGTTTTAGGGCGCGTGTTTCTTTTGTTCAGGACAGTATCCAATAACCTGAAATTTATCACAGCGCTATCTCACAAACCGACTTGCTGGCCGGTGTACCACGCTAAACTGATTTTCACGTCAGATTGACCATGGGGCACTTTAGCGTAAACCAACGTGTCATCTGGTCGATCTGATGTAATATCTATTTGGGCATGTCGCTCCATTCACGTATTATCCCACGCCAAAATGACATCAGCTTTAACTTCAATCTTGCTTACGTCAAAATGACTCCTTGTCGATCTGACACAAGGGTCATCCCAGCGATTTACACCGGTGACCGTACAGACAGTGAGAGAAATAAAGTGTTGTGTTGTTACCGTTTTTTTGTGATGATTTGTTTTTGGTCACTAGATCTTGTTTCCTAGACGTGCCTTTGCTGTTATGTTCAACAGTTCTACATTTTCTGTAACCCGGCCAATGCATTAGGAATAGATACTAACCCTTTTGATAGGCGGGGGCAGGGGATCTAACTGTTCGTCTGTCCAGCGCTGAGTAATTCCCCTTGGTTTCTTGTATAACCCATTTTGGTGTCGGTAGCGGTTTTAGTCGCGATGATTCCTGCAGGAATCATAGCGACTAAAACCGCTACCGACACGCACAGGGCTAAATATCCCTAGCAGTCGCGACGGCCCATGGGAATCACAGTTTCTTGCTGTCCCATTTAATTCATTCAGCCCTGACGCACTACAGCAGGAGATGTGTCGACCATGATAATTCAAGGGCAGTGTCAGATTAGCTTGGCGCCGACAGGCGCCAAGGTAATCTGGCACTGCCCTTGAATTATCATGGTCGATCCATCTCCTGCAACAGGTGCATAGTCGTTAGATGACGCCTCCAAAATTTCGGAAATACGTGCGCAGGGCCGAGTGAGTTAATATCTGCGTCTCGGGTAAATGAAACGGTGAATATACATTATATTATGTGGTGGTTTTAGAAATAATTATCATTTTCCCGGGTCTAAATTTCTTTGGGCGCAAGATAGCCGTGGCTGCAAGCACGGCGTCAAACACAAACAACCGATCATACAAACAAGCAAACACACACACACACACAAGCAACATGCTCATGAGGATCTATGCCTATTGCAGAAATCACTTGTTATCCTAGTCGTTAATCCTATTTTTGTCCCACTGGCACATGAGTGATCGGGGAGTTATGCTAGTCACACTATGAACTGTACTTGTCTAACTATATGTAATATTCCTTGAGATGTTTTTTTTTTAATTAAAAAAAATTAAAAAAATTAAAAAGCAGACACAGATGCACAACACACCCACGGTGAATGGTATATTTCGCCATGTTAAACACATTTATCTCTTGTAACGTAATCCGCAAGGTGACGAGGGAAATGAGACGTTTTTCAAAATCCAGGGGCAGCTTATCTCTCCACGTTGTCATGTTAAAGGCCAACAACTCTGGCCATCTACACAACAACGACCTTGCTGGATACTCCAATGATGGCCCGATAAGTTCCCAATATGATCCAATGTACACACGGCCAGAAAAGGCCTGATCGACTCCGCATAGCGGCTCCGTGCTAGCCTGATCCTATGTACACACCTGTGTGGAAAACGTAAAAAGAATGATGTCCGCGGTTGATCCTAGGTACACACAGAGCCAACGCCGGCCGTCTGAGCTATGGAAAAGCCGTAGTTCTCCTCTTTCGAAGAGAATTTATTTCTGTTCGTGATAAGAGTTGTGTGTGTGTGTGCGGGGGGGGGGGGGGGGCCGGGGTGGGGGGGCATTGGCCTAGCTCGCTCCACCCCCCCCACCCCCCAACCCCCGATCCCCCCCCCCATCCCTCCCCCCCCCCACCCCACCCCTTCCCCTCCCATTACATCCCTCCCTCTTTCCCTGCGCACTATTACCGCCCTAGTGGGTTTTCGAAACGACATTCTCGTATCTTAGCCAAGACATGGGATGTTTTTTTCTGGCCACCCCCTTCCCCGTCCCTTTTATAGCGTATCTGTTAACCCTTTTGGCTGTCGGTAGCGCTTTTTTGTCGACAAAAAGCGCTACCGACAACCAGTGGGTTAACCACACCGCACGCAAACTGACATGATTATCAGTCATCTCAGTATGCTCTCTCGGTTCAAAACCTCTGACTTCGAGGACTACTAGTGAGACATCTTCATACTACACCTCTCACTCAGTAGCTTTGAACATTAACCCATTCAGTGCCAACTGACGCAGGGTGTTTCTGCAATCTTCATTAATTCAAGACCAAAAAAAAAAAAAACCAAGAGGTGTCCCAGGAACACGGATTCAAAGTGGTTTCAGCAAGAGGCATAGATCCTCATGAACCCCCGCAATTGCGGGGGATCATGAGGACCTATGCCTCTTGCAGTTAGGTGGTGTTCACATTTTCTCAACACTGAGCGGGTTAATGATCCAGTAAAATCTATTCACAGGTTTTAAATAATTTATTTTTTCAGTCATTCTTTGTCTCTTAGGCAAAGTTTTCTTGGCAGTCGCCTTTTTGGTCTGGAAAGTTTTTTTGAGCTCACACAATGGACATAATTATGCGTCGAATGACTGACTGCTTTCCAATATACTTTTGATTGCAACAGATATAATCCATGTGATTTTTTTGTCGCGCAGAATTCTACCTGCGAGAATATCGTATACATCTTGCTGCACAACTCCTTGCACCAAGTGTGGTCAAAATTTGTTCAGACCCAATTCGGTTCCACGTCTTAGAAATCGTCCTCATGGTGGACAAAAAACGTTAATCCTTAAACGTTAAAGGTTTTTGACCTCCATGGACAGCCATCATAAATATGTCTCAGATGTGCTAATACCTGGTCCTCTGCAATAAATAAATGCAGGCATTCTGAATAAGGCAGCGATTCCGTTGCAACAACGAGTAGATTCTCGTGTTTTTTTTTTTTTTTTTTTTTTTTTAAACAACATAATCCCTGCATTTATGTCGTTGTTGCAACATAATCCTTGCATTTTATGTTGTTGTTGCAACATAATCCTTGCATTTTATGTCGTTGTTGCAACAGAATCCTTGCATTTATATATATGCCTTTTTTCAGGACTATGGATCTTCTATCACCTACACACATTGAGATATGGTCATCTACGTTACCCAGAGTCAGAAGGTCCAACCGTCTATCTCCCTCGCTGTCGCAACAGGATTCCTTCGTATTGTGCTGGTCTATGATTTTGGATCTTACGACTTAGAACCGTAAGGTCCTAATTCACAGACCATCACGCATACCTCACGTTTGTTTTTGGTTTTTTAATTTGTGTTTGTGTCAGGCCAAAGCGTCTTATCGCATCCCGTACACACCGGCATCAGACATGGACATCCATCCCACTGAGCACTAGAACCGTGGGCCTGGCGTCGGCCGTAGCTGTCCCGCGCACGTCGGCCGATGCCAGCCCGGGGGTGTTCCGCTGACTGTGCATGTTATGGACGGAGCGTCCCACCCACCCACGGCTCGTCAAACCTGCGGACCAACACAGACATGAGGTTATCTTTTCTTCCTGGCAACATATTACAGGGGCTTACCTTCAGATGGGACGACCACAGTAGTATCGGACCATATTTTACTTCACCTGCAGAAGGGGGGGGGGGGGGGGAGAGCGATCCCGGGGGAGAGGGGGGGGGGGAGAGAAAGACAGACAGACAGAGAGGGGAAAAAAAGGTAAATAGTAAATAAACGTGCGTCCTTGCGTGTTTCCTTGTGTACACGGGCGCGCGCGCGCACGCGTGTGTGTGTATGTGTGTCTTTGTGTTGTGTTTATGCGTGTGTGTGTCCGTGTGTTTGTATGTGTGTGTGTGTCTGACGTGCGTGCGTGCGAGTGTGTACGTGTGTGTGTATGTGTGTGTGTGTGTGTGTGTGTGTGTGTGTGTGTGTGTGTGTGTGTGTGTGTGTGTGTGTGTGTGTGTTTGTGTATGTGTGTGTGTCGGTGCGCACGTGTGTGTTTGTTTTAAAAAGTCTTGTTCTAGATTTATTTTCGTAGATGATGACGATGACAAAAACGGTGACAAGGAGGATGAGACGACAATGGCAGTGTTAACAACTGAGACGTTTAGGGGGTTCATGACAGAATGAAGGTCAACAGTTACAGACCAGCAAATGTTATGAAACATTTTCCTTGAGGCCGTAAGGTCAAATTTTTCATACCAACACACATAGTACAACGCCACTGTTGTCAACCTAGTGCGCAAAAGCCATTGAGCTGACCTCGGCCGCCGTTGGCCCGCGCACAGCCGTGCGCGGGCCAACGGCGGCCGACGTCGGCTCGATGGCCTTTTGCGCACTGGGAAACTATCGAGCCGGCGGTGTTGTTGTAGGCAGCCATTGATAATGTCACGAGATGTTTATCCACCGCCCCCATTACAGAGAGAGACACAGAAGGCAATACAATGTACATAATATGGACTCACAAAGCTAATAATTAGTGGATGACATTTCACGGTTGTAGCCAATCGAAATGCGCGTGACATGCCTGTAGTATGAATCATATATAGGTCCAATCAAATGTTGTTTGAAAAACATAATGTTACCGCTGGTGCCAAAATTTTGGGGGCTAAATTTCAAAGATTTAGCCTGACATGCCTGATTTGTAGCTTGTCCTATTAAGCGTTGCTTAACGAAATTAAAAATTAAAAATGAAAAAAAAAAATATGAAAAAAAGAGAAAGGCAGAAAGAACAAAAACACTGTAACCGCGCACTAGTGCTGAAAAATACTTGATGACATTTCAAGGTTGCAGCCAATCGAAAGGCGCGTGATGTGACTCATTTGTACGCTAAATCAAACACGTCCAATCAAACGTTCTTTGACAAAGACACCGGTGTGGATAGCTAGTGTCGTCCCCCTCAGCTTACCCTTTGGGAAAGGTCAATAACGACCTACACGTGCTCGGAAAGGACAGCTCTGCCCACGCCAAACTAGGATATCATGTTGAAATCCAGATCACAAAAGGGACTTCCAAAGGCGTTAAAACAAGCAGAATAAGCAGAACTTCCCTCTGCGCGATGGCCTTTTGCGCATTGGGTTGTTTGGTGACGACCACCCTTACGAGAGACCACCTGTCATTAAAGACCATCATTTAACTGGCTGCCGCCACCTGAATGATGGCAGTCTTTAATGAAAAGGGACACTTTCTTCCTCTCTTAAGAGAACATCTGCCTATTGAAGACCGTTTTTTTTTAAAATTAACTCATTCTACCCCAGACTCACCACAGCAAGATAACGATCGACCATGATAGTTCAAGGGTGATGCCAGAATAGCTTGGCGCCTATGGGCGCCAAGCTATTCTGGCATCACCCTTGAACTATCATGGTCGATCTGTGTCCTGCACTGCAATGCAGTCTTCAGAGAACAACGGCAACATTTTGGGAGTTCGGTGTTGGGGTAGAATGAGTTTTAAAAAAATAAAAATCAAAATAGGTTCTACTGTAATAACCGACGAAGAAAGAAACGCGCCTCGAAATAACATGGGCCAAACGGGGTAGTTTGTTAACCCTTTGGCTGTGGGTAGCTGTTCTTGTCGCGATGATTCCTGCCAGAATTATCGTGACAAAAAAACGACAGGCAAAGGGTAAAACTGGACATTGTTGTTCAGAAGAGTGTTCCATTTGGCGTTGTTATTTTCCTCTATTTCCCTTACGTTTAAGTTTAACAATGTATCTGTCGGTGGCGGGATTTTTGTTTTGTTTTGTTTTGTTGTTGTTGTTGTTGTTTTTGTTTTGTTTTTTGTTGCGTGGTAATCTTGCAGGAATCGTCACGACAAAAAGTGCTATCGACAACCAAAAGGTTAACACTAAATTGCATTCTTCTAGCCGCCCAATTCGGGGAGGATTACATATCAGTTGCGGGAGATGGATCGACCATGACAGTTCAAGGGTAGTGCCAGATGAGCGTGGCGCCTGGGAGGGCACCACACTCATCTGGCACTATCCTTGAACTCTCATGGCACAGCCACCTCCCCTTGTAGTGTCTCCGTTGACGGGTGAGTCAAAATTCTTTTCACTACGATGGCCTTTTGTGCATGGGGTAGGTGTTACACCTACCGGAACAATCATGTCGTGAAATCTTACTTTTCTCCAGCAAACAGGGGTCACATATTGTAAAGTGTCGATTGAAATCAGGACGTGGCTGTTTATGGATCACTGTAAGATCTCTGTAGGTCCTGTTTTTGTACAAAAAGTACTTTGAAGGGTGACAGCATAGCTGAGTTGTCAGAATAACGCGATACTATAATCCGCTCAGTGCCAATTGACGCGGACTTTCTTTCTGCAATGTTCGCGAATTCAACACCAGAAACCCCTAGCTTGTCCCAGCAAAATGGATTCAGAGTGGTGTCAGCAATAGGTATAGATCATCATGAGCTCATGAGGATCTACACCTATTGCAGTTGGGTGGTGTTCAGTTTTTCTCTCGTCACTGGACGGGTTAATACGTATAGTCACGGATTTGTTGCACTGGGTCCTGCTGGTTTCACCGTCCCTGTTTAACCTGTTTAGCACTGACACGGCAGTGTCACAAATACACCCTCATGAACGTTGGTCTCAGGTCAACCAACCTATCCACCCGCCAACGCACTGAGTACGTCATTCCACCCGAGGTAAATCCAGGCCCCTGGCCCTTCCCTATTCACCCCTGGCATTTTGTGGCAAGTCGGGTAGCGAGGCCGGCCTTAACACTCCTTCCCAGCAGCGTTTTCATTAGGCTTACCTGTCTGTGACACGATGTCAGTGATACGCCTGCTGTTGTATGTCGCCTAAGTTCTTCCTACGCAGCTGAGGCTTTTTGTATAATAAGGAGCAAACGAAATGCGTCATCATTCGAGCCATCGGAAGTGTTTCCGATGGCTCGAATAATCTCGCATTTCTTTTGCTCGTCAGTATGTGTTCGAGGCCCAAGATAAATTTCCACAATGCTGGTGGACAGTAAAATATTTGGAGTCTTGAATCCTGAATATGCTTGACCGTGCATTGCGTATCATGGTAGTTTTGCAGTAAAGAATTATGTCATAAGCTGTAACCCTTTGGGTGTTGGTAGAGATTCTGATTGAGGTGATTCCTGCAGGAAGGATTAGTAGTAGGGCATG
>BTPG01000004.1:72181480-72221480 GCA_036245525.1 Semisulcospira habei | reverse complement strand
CGAAATAAGCATTAACCCACTCAACCCCACGGCGCCTAACGACTATGTACCAGATGCATGAGATGGATCGACCATGATAATTCAAGAGTAGTGCCAGATTAGCTTGGCGCCTCCTGGCGCCAAGCTAATCTGGCACTACCCTTGAATTATCATGATCGATCCATCTCCTGCTGAAGTATATCGAGACTAAATGGGTTCATTGGCATGCCTCTTTCAGGCACTACTTATACTTACTGGACGGATCGGGCAGAGTCAGAAATAGCTCATGCAGATAAGCGTCGGAGCGAAAGACAGACAAGTTAACAGCCGGGTCGTGGGTTCGAGTCCCCGTCCCGGCCCCGGTAACTGGACTCGTAATCCGGGGGTGGGGGGGGGGGGGGGAATACAGCTTGTTCAATAGCATGTCCGTTGAAAGGTCCTGGTAACTCAAAGCGGCACAGTGGCAGTGCGCCTGAATTGATCAATGTTCAGGTTGTACTCCATCGGCTATAGCCGCCTTGTCCCCATAACCCGCCCCTTAGAGCCGTCCATTATCACTCGGTTCCGTGGACGTTAAACCCTGAAACTAATCAATCAGTCAACGGTGGGGGCATTTCTCTAAAGGAAATACCGAACGACAAAAGGAAAGCGATTAGAAAAAAAACAAGTGCAGCACAATTGTATAAATGTTTCCGGTTAAAACCCCTTTTCAATATATGTTTTTATCAATATACAATTTTCCGGTTAAAACCATTTCTCGGTATAGACCTTACAGTTTGAGGCAGGAGATACTAGAGAGTATGACATGAAAAAAAAAGAACTCAAAGTGCGCAGGTCAAGTACACACTTTGAGATCTTCGTGTATTTTTACTTCCATGTCACCTCTCGAGTAGTTGGGGAAACTTGAATTTTCGACATTGAATACGCTTTGCTTTCTGCTTTAAAATCCATAATTTGCCTTCACTGCCGGTAAAAGTTTTAGGTTTCCCCAGAATCACTTTTCCTTCTTCTGAACAGTTAGTCACCGTGACAAACTCGCTTATCTCTGTGATAAATCTGACTCAGACTCTTGATGAAGACACGTCTCCTTCAAAGTCTCTACCCGCCATCGCCCGTCCGACAGTCAAACCTCGCCACCCGGGACAGGGACAGACTCTCATGGGCTTCCAAATCTGCAAGAATGCACTGATTCTCGTGAGCCCCTGCTTAAATGCATAACCCATTTAACCCCCCGCATTGCCCAAATTTGGGAGGTGTCGCCTACCGACTTTGTACCAGTTCAGTGCAGGATACGGATTGACCATGATAATTCAAGGGTAGAGCCAGATTAGCTTGGCGCCTGAAGGCGCCAACCTTATCTGGCACTACCCTTGAATTTTCATGGTGTATCTATCTCCTGCTGTAGGGCGTTGGGGTTAAATGGGTTACTTCGCTTACTGGCTTCTTTTCTGATTCCTCCACGCAGTAAGTTACGGGGATTTTAAGCTTGTGGTTGGCCTACTCTTCCGCTCCCCCCCCCCCCAACCCCCTTTCCGACCCCAACTACCACTCGTCGCCACCCGTTTCTCCTCCCAGCTCTTACCCCCACTCTCGCTCGCTGTGTTGATAAGCAAGATGGCGGCAAAACAATGCGGCCCTAACCGGGAGATTAAATGATTTGGCGTGTTCTGCGCTACCATGGTATTGAGGTCCGGAAAAAGCCATTTTGACATTTAAGGAATAGAAAATGGACGCTTCAGGTGGAAAGTTCGCAGGCACGCCAGAGGAGGAGATAGCACCTGCTAGCAGTTATGTGTATGTGTGTGCGTGTGTGTGAGTGCGCGTGTGTGTGTGTGTGTGTGTGTGTGTGTGTGTGTGTGTGTGTGTGGTGTGTGTGTGTGTGTGTGTGTGTGTGGTGTGCGTGTGTGTGTATGGTACGTTTGTGTGTGTGTGTTTTCGTGTGCTTTTGTGTGTGTGCGTGTTTGCGTGCGCTCGAGACCGTGTGTGTGTGTGTGTGTGTGTGTGTGAGAGAGAGAGAGAGAGAGAGAGAGAGAGAGAGAGAGAGAGAGAGAGAGAGAGAGAGAGAGAGAGAGAGAGAGAGAGAGAGAACTGATTCTTCCACGGCCACCTTTACAATCCCCAGGCACACCTCCACCCCCACCCTGACTCCCCACACACCTCCCCCTCCCCCTTCCACACACACACTACTATCGCGGAGGAATTGAGCTCGACTTCCCACCCCCACCCCATTCCCAGCACAGTGTTAATTTTTTAAATCTCACCTTGCCCTGAAGCACTACACAGTATAGGTTGACCATGGTAGTTCATAAGTGCCACCTTGTAGACATTCGGTACTACTACCACTTCCCTTGAACTGTCGTAGTCGATCCCTAACACTTAACCTTTTGGCTGTCGGTAGCGGTTTTGGTCGCGATGATTCCTGCAGGAGTTATCGCGACAAAAAAAAAAAAAAAAAACCCCGCTACCGACATCCACAGGATCACTCTTTGGGTGTCGGTAGCGATTTTGGTCGAGGTGATTCCTACAGGAATCACCTCGACCAAAATCGCTACCGACACCCAAAGGGTTAATGTAGGTTTTACGAGACAACTCATCGGCAATTATGCATACGGTCCAGAAATCAGAGACCAGCACACACACACACACACACACACACACACACACACACACACACACACACACACACACACACACACACACACACACACACACTACCGCACACACACACACACACACATACAGATGCACACGCACACGCACACACACACACACACACACACTCACACGCACAGGTAGGTCGAGACTCGGTGACACAAGTGCACGTGCGTGCGCGGCCGAGTAATGAGGAGTTTTGCCCGGGGCCACTATCATTCACTATCACTCCATAGAGCACGCCCACCAACTGTTACACGCTATGTCGAAATAACGACATCTCCCGTGAGTATTTATAGATTTTTTTTTTTTGTTCCTCTCTCGTCGCCCACACGCTACCATGTGGTTTCGCGGCCATGTCATTATCTTTCATGATGGTAGTAATGTTGGTTGTGGCTATGATGATGATGTCATTATCATAGTCAACGTCAAAAGCGTCGTCGTTATCACAATCAAAAGCACCATCGCCGTTGTTGTCGTTGTTGTTGTTATTATGTGCTGGTTATGATGTTGACGTCATTATCATCATCAACGTCATCAGCGTCATCGTTATCACCATCAAAAGCATCATCACTTTTGTTGTTATCTAAGTGCTGGTTATGATGATGACGTCATTATCATCATCATACGTCATCTACGTACGTCGTTTCATCACCATCATAAGCATCATTGCCACATCGTCTTCGTTGTCGTGGTTATCCATGTGCAGGAGCATACAGTCCCAAGTTGTCACAAGAAACAGAGCACAGATACGCAGCTCATTCCTGCATTGCCACCTCATTCCATATTGTTTATATAGGATTCAGGCCTGTCTATAAATCTCGGCACATCGGACGTAAAAACCCGTCTGAGACTGGAAGGGTTGTCGCTGAGGGGTGGCACAGCTAGGTGTCAGTGGCAAGAATGAGCTTATATCCTGCGCAAACCACTAAGCATGGTGCTCCGCTTATAGCGGAGCACCGTGCGCAGGACGTACGCCCACTGGCAACAGCGGTCTGGTGTAGCGAGAGCAAGGACACAGGGCTTGTTCCGGACCATCTCCAGCGCAAGGACGATCCCGACCCGAGCAAATAGCGCCTGGCTCTGCGCAAACACGCACCAACTGCACGTGCAACACGCTCTGCCGCCAAATCTGCATAACGAGGTCACAGGCGTAAGCCTGGACGACTTCTGCGTTGGAGGAGTGATGATAGACATATATCAGGCTGCTCTCGTTCGGCGAGATCCGTAGATTCTTGAGGTTTCATTCTTAATTCTCATTCTTGACCAGAAAAAAAGAAGTCCAGTGGTTCTTCATGGGTGTCTGTGTTCGCCCGGGGTCCTGAGGATCTATACCTCTTGCACTGAGATGGAAAGGAGGCTGGCTTAAGTGCTGACCTCTCCTGAGACAATTAGATTATGACAGGGAGATGCACGGTCTCGATCTGTGAAACATCCCTGGTGGACGACTCAGGTTTTCGTCCCTTAGTCGTAGATCTACACCCCGATGCCTTCTTATATATGAAGGAAAAGATATAAATGGGGACCGATCGTTGCACAGCAAGAGGCATAGATTCTCATGAGCCCCTGCGTTCGCAGGGGCTCATGAGAATCTATGCCTCTTGCAGGCGGAATTAAGTTGAGGGATGACACCCCTCCCCACACACACACCCCACCCCAACCATCCATCCGTCGTTCCCCTTGCATGAACCAACCCATGTTCCCATCAGAACTAATTCGTTTTTCTCGATTGGTTTCGCGTTAACTGGCCCTCTGTCCCGCTGCTGCCGTTGGGTGAAAACTGCATTAGGGCGGGGAGAGCGAGTGGAACGTGTTTGCCAAAGCCCATTACACGGTGGCGGCGTTTTACCCTCATGTCGGTAGCTATTGCGCCAAATTAATGGTGTTCATTTCGCGACGTTTCCCCCTAACGCTGCTTTGCATAACCTCAGTTTCCACAGCACAAAAGGGGTTAATGAGGGGTGGTGTTGAATCTGAAAGGATTCTTTGAAGTGTGTTCAATCGCCCCCCATTTTCTGTCAGTTTTCTTGCTGCTAATGCGTTTTTCATTAAGTGGAGGTTTTTTTAATCAAGCTTCATGAATTCAATTCCATGAAATTTTCTGTGGATTTTTTCGCGTGCACGAATATATAAGTATTCTGTAGAGCGTGCAGAATATTTGGAGATGGTAAAATCTGAACACATCAAGAGAGATGCTCGGTTTTCAACACCAGAAAAGGGACAACAGGGTACATGTGTGCACATTTTTTTTTAAAATCATGACTCTCAAAAGCTCCAGCACCGTACTCCGCACTTGAATTAATGCTTAACCTGTTCAGTACCATCTGACACAGACTGCGTTTCTGCAAGCTTCATTAATGCAAGACACACAAAACTTAGACCTAAATGCCCCAGCAAGCGACATAGATCCTTATGAACGCCCGCAACTGCGGGGACTCATGAGGATCTATGCCTCGTGCAGTTAGGTGGTGTTCAGAGATTCTCGGCACTGAACTGGTTCATGGTAGCTTTATTAACCCCCTGTGCCCCGAGATCGAAATCCGTCCTGTTAAGACGGCATTGCGATTCAGGCGACAGATCGACCATGATAGTTCAAGGGTGGTTCCAAAATAGCTAGATATTCTGGCACCACCCTTAAACTATCTTGGTCGATCCATTTTAATTTTTATTTTTTTTCTGTGATGTGTCGAGGCTAAATGGGTTAAAACTATGTCGACCTCATGTTGGGGACGGCATCTAGGTACAAAGACACGATGGCGCCATGACGGAGGAGAATGAGCAAGGAGTCAAGAGATACAGTCACAATCTCAACATCTTCACTGCCGAGAGAACTGGACACCACCCAACGGCAAGAGGCATAGATCCTCATGAGCGATTGCGGGGGCTCATGAGGATCCATGCCTCTTGCTGAAACCGCTACAGTTTAACTTCAGTCATGTTTCTTTGGCGCTGAATTTACAATGATCACAGTCTACGTCCAGTTAACCTGTTCAGTGCCGAGAAAATTTGGACACGATCCAGCTGCAAGAGCCATAGATCCTCATGAGCCCCCGCGAATGCGGGGGCTCATGAGGATCTATGGCTCTTGCTGAGATCAATTTGTATCCACATTATTAAGACGGTTTTAGCTTTCGGTCATTGAGTGAACACAGATTTCAGAAATAATAACGTGCGTGCATTGGCACGGAACGGGTTAAACCCGGTGTGTTCCTTCATCTAAACCCGCGGATGTAAACGGAAGTGTAAAATGAAACGAAGGGGCAGCTAAGGGAAATGACACTTGTCCAGAGGGTTTCAGACAGAACATGATGGCATATATACAGACTACTCCGCTTATAACAAGGTCGGCTATAACAAAGGTCAGCTATAGCAAAACACTTTTTTCAGAGGCGTCTATGTAAATGACATTGTTTATAACACACTTCGGACATAACAAGATCCAAAATAAGGCCCCCTGATGATTTGTTACGTTCAAAGTTTACTGCATATGCTAATTCAGACCGAAAAGGTCACTGCCAAACTTGCCGTTTCTCGGCGTGTTTATTTTATTTCTTGGTAAATATCTGGCAAGTTCACGTAAGAAATCGTAAATACCTAGTGAACGGCAGGAGATCGAGGGTGAGGGGGGTGGGGGGGGGGGGGGGAGGGGGGGAGAGACATATATCCCCAATTTATAGAACAATGCGCCACTGATATTAAAACGGTAACAGGAACTCGGATATTTGGTGTGCTTTTGAACAATAGGGTACACAGAACTATCATATTGCTGTATTACAGTGGAACATATAAACAAAGGTAGAAATCACTTGAAATGCTCACACCCAGTGCGCGAAGGCCATCAGGCCTACGTCGGCCGCCTTTTGCGCATTGGGCATATACAAACGCAAGCAAACACGTGCGCACAAAAATACATGTGTACAAGCAGAGACAGAGAGACTCGAGAGAGAGAGAGAGAGAGAGAGCGAGAGAGAGAGAGAGAGAGAGACGAGAGAGAGAGAGAGAGAGAGAGATATGATGATGATGATGATGATGATGATGATGATGATGATGATGAAACGTTTTTATTCAGGATAAAGTTGTAGGCATGCGAATGCCTCTCTTACAAACTGTCCTGCTACTCTACACACATAAATAATACATCAAACAACACAGTAAAATATTTATTTAAAAAAACACACCAAAAAAAACATAGTGTCAAGAACATTCAAGTGTACGAAAAGCATAAAAGGCGAAAAATCAAACAAACATAATAAAAGCGACATAAGCTGAAGGTCATCTTGAGAGAGAGAGAGAGAGAGAGAGAGAGAGAGAGAGAGAGAGAGAGAGAGAGAGAGACAGAGACAGAGACAGAGACAGAGACAGAGAGAGAGAGACAGAGACAGAGAGACAGAGAGAGACAGAGACAGAGAGACAGACAGACAGACAGAGACAGACAGACAGACACAGAGAGAGAGACAGAGACAGACAGACAGACAGACAGACAGACAGACAGAGAGAGAGAGTCGAGAGAATCGCTGATGCCTGACGGTCTGTAGTGCTCGGATATACAATAAATATTACAATAATACCGTCATGTACCCTTAAAAAATATGACCAAAGTTTCGAACGAATCAGCACTGGGAGACACTGGAACCGAGGTGCGATAACTCAACAAAGAGACGGTTTAATGTAGCTCAAAGCAGTACACAGGTGAGCTATCGAGGGGCCCGAATTACCTGTCATGGCGTCAAGGCGGAAGTGAGACGTGAGCCGCGGTGTGCTGTGGTTGGTGCAGCGACGTCTATCCATTGCTCCTGAGTCCTTGGCATGCCGCACTGTCGCGAACAGCACTTGTGCCGCAGTCTCAAAGTGGGCATCCAAACTTCCGGGCCAGTTTCAGTCATCACAGGAAAACCGATCTTTCAAGAGAAACGCTTCCCAATACGTCGTTTGGCTTTGACGTTCTATTCAGCCTTGAGTCAAGGCTGTGACATTGGCAATACAAGTTTTGGGTCGCGACCATGACAGTTCAAGGGTGATGCCAGAATAGCTTGGCGCCTACAGGCGCCAAGCTATTCTGGCACCATCCATGAACCGTCCTGGTCGATCTGTCACCTGAACTAGGTTGAAATGTAGTCCCGGTTTCAGAAGAGTTTTCCGTATCCGTGTGCACATTGCACAGTATTATGTCACGGGAGAACCAAAAACAATATGTCACCAAAAATCTCAAGAGCTGCATTCGGCATACTCATGATTTATTTTCCCCTCACAAATCTGGTCGATGGTCGCGGGAATACGAGGTTCCTTTGTACACTTGCTTCAGATGAATAACCACATTATTTTTCCACGCTTCTTGCTCAAGTAAAAACTTGAACTTTCGTTCACTGGACTGTTCCGAACATTGACGAAAGGCCTCTGAAAAGTTCGTCCTCTCGCCTACCGTCAGACAAAATCTTTGAGTTGATCCCTTCCGATTTTTCCTTTCGCACTTGCAGCTGTTAAAATACAGAACTGTAAAGCTGAACTACAGAACTATAACGTTGCAAACTGGAGGTGTTGGAGAGAGAGAGAGAAGTAGAGCGGTGGCGGCAAAAGTGTGTGTGCATGCCAAGCAAGGGGCTTGAGCCAACTGCGCTCGAGATGCCAGCTCGGGCCTTGCTGATACCCTAAACAAACTCTACACTCGCTCTGGCCAGTAAAATATGAGACTTTTATTTGAATTTCTCTCTGTGTACTCTGGCAGCCCGTAGGAAAATAAAGGTTGGCGAAGCGGGTATATTTACCCGACCACTCCAGCTATTGATTATACAATAAATAGGCCGTGCACTGACACTGCTCCCCGTCCACACCGCACGAGTTGGGACCCCGGGGGGTGAGGTCCAGGGACCGGGGGGGGGGGGGCGCGGGAAGTGGGAGGGGGTGCTAGATTGTGGGCACACGGTAAAGAGTCTTTACCCCACGAGCAAACTCAAACATCGGTGCGCGCGTGCTGTCACGACTGAGAGCATATCTAGACTCTCATCCCATCCAGACCCTTCCATTTTACAAAGGAACATAGATTCACATGAGCCCCTTCGAATACAGGGGCTCATGTGAATCCATGTTTCTTGTTGACCGCAATCCACTTCATCTGTTTCATTTCTCTGAATGACGCTATTATTTGAGGTAAAATGCACGACTGTATCAGAGACAGAAAAGGAAGGGATGGCCGGCTGGGGACTGGGGGGGGGGGGGCGGGGGGGGGGAGGGGTGGAAGGCAGAGGAGAGAGAGATTAGGCTAGGGAGGAGGGAGGTCAAAAGCGAGGGTTACAGGTCGCACTCAAGAGGCAAACAGCAATTTGTCAGGAAATAGCACGCAATGAACAGGGATCCCCAAGTCACCCTGCCACCATGTTTCATGTCGCGCCAGTCTCTCCACTCATGAGCGTCCAACCTTGATGGTGATGACGATTATAAAAGGTCATTAGTGACAGAAACTGTCTGAGTCAGTTGGTAAAGTAAACATTTTTTCATCAAAAAAACAACAAAAAAAAAACAAACCACTAGAAGGATGTGTAACTGAAGGTGTGCCAAGAAAAAATATTCACACAAAAAAACTCAAAGTGTGCAGTATTAACCCGTTCCCTACCACTGGACGTATAATTTGTTCTTAAATCTGTGTTCATCCGGCAAAGCCAAGTCCACAACAGTCCAATGAACATGGATACAAACTGGTCTCAGCAAGAGGCATAGATCCTCATGAGCCCCCGCAACAGCGGGGGCTCATGAGGATCTATGCCTCTTGCAGTTGAACTCGCCTTCTCTTTTCCTCGGCAGGGAAGGGGTTAAGTAATATAAGAATAATACATACTGCGTTGAATTCTTGACTGTGCGTCCATTGCCTGTCTGTTCTGGCGTCATCTTCATGTGATGATGAAAATTTGCCAGTGACAAAGTGTATTTTGTAGACTACAGTTTTAGTTTGAATCCTGTTTTTGAGATAGGTGTGGAGCGTTTGAACTGAGTTGAACTGAACTGAATTGAATTGAATTGAATTGAATTAAATGTATTGTCCATTGAACGACAAAGCATAACATGGAAACTTTTGCAGGAATGCACGTTAACCTGTGACTGAATAATAATAATAATAATAATAATAATAATAATAATAATAATAATAATAATGTATATTTTTAAGGCGCCTATAATTTCAATAGAAAAGCTCTAGGCACCGTACAAATGATATACTAACATACATACACCTTGCATCCTACAACACATAATATAGTCCCTAACATACACACTTACGCAACAAGATATATAAGAAAAATAAGAATAACAAAATGAACACACCAACAACAACAAAAATGCTCACACACAAAACGACACACGTGTACCATAAAACCAACAACGGATACACCAGACAACCCTCACCGATACTGGAATGTTGACAAAAAGAAGAATTGTAACGATTATAAGAATTATAAGAATTATAATGAATGACATTTTGTGTTATATATACTAATGGTCAAAACTTAAGGGCCACCCCCCTTCTTTGTGTCATTGTTTATCGTCGCAAGTACGCTAATAAAATACAATGTTCTATCAAATGAGTTAAAAGTTGACCTTAGACAGTTCACTGTACAGGGAACAATAGACAACAATTCATCAATTTCCACGAACGTGTCAAAAGCACGTGAAACATCGTCAGTTTTTGTGAAAAGCTGTGCGATATTGGCAAGCGTACCAAAGGCAGGCAGGTGGAAAAACTCGGTAAAGTAGTGATGCACGTGATCAAGGGGTCAGTCGTGAACACTGAGCACTTCTGTTTCGCTACAAATACCGGTACAGTAGGTGCATAATTGTCACTTTCCTAACCATGCCACCACGACGAAGCCTAAAGCCAATAGATCAAGGCCGGGCGCTAGCATGGCTTCAGGATGGAATTTCCGGACGAGAAGTTGGGAGACGTCTTGCGGTGTCCCATTAAGTGATCCAGAGGCTGCTGGCACGATTCCAAGAAACTGGAAGGGCAGAACGACGACCCTGCTCATGACGCACGCGTTGCACCAGCAGAAGGGAGGACATACTTCTGTGTGGCGGCTCTGCGCGACAGAACTGTCACGTCAACCACTCTGCGACGTCAACTGATGCAAGCTGCAAACGTTAACGTCAGCAGAAGCACAGTTTGCCAACGTCTGCGCAAAATTGGCATGGCTTCACGCAGAGCAGCAGTGAGAATACCCCGCACTCCAGCTCATGGCAGAGCCCGGGTTGCCTGGTGTCGTCAACATGTGAGGTGGAACAGACTCCAGTGGACTCAGATTCTGTTTACTGATGAGTCACGGTTCAGTGTCCTTCAACGACGGCAGGGTGAGGGTCTGGAGACGCCAGGGCGAGCGATTCACGGATGGATGCGTCCAAGAGGTGGATCGCTACGGAGGAGGCTCAGTCATGGTTTGGGCAGGCTTCAGCAGGGAAGGCGGACGTTATCCGAGGCACCCTGACTGGACTGCGCTATCGGGACGAGATTGTGCAGCCCCTCATCCAGCCAGCTCTCCAACCATAGGCGACAATGCTGTTCTGCAGGACGACAACGCTCGAACTCATCGCGCCCGTGTGGTGGATGAGTACCTTGAGCAACGGGGCATCGTGAGGATGGAGTGGCCAGCTCGTTCACCTGATCTTTCTCCCATCGAGCACCTCTGGGACGTGCTGGGGCAACGTGTAGTCAGCAACCACCCCCCACCTCAAGGCGTCCCCCAGCTGACTCAGTTCCTGCATCAAGAGTGGGAAGCGATCCCACAACGTTCTCCGAATCCTGGTGAACTCCATGCGTCAACGCTGCATTGAATGTTTGGCTGCAAACGGTGGGTACACTCGCTACTGACTGGAGCAGTCTTGTGTGACTTTTCAAATGAGGGGTGGGTGAACATTCCAACGTACTGCTGTTGTTACAATTCCTTGATTTACTCAAAACTAAAAAGAAAATTGTTACTGAATAAATTAGCAAAATACTGACTCCAAGTATTGTTACATTATTTGTGTGGTGTTGTCGGTGCGTCTGCGATAAAAGTGGCCCTTAACTTTTGACCATTAGTATATTTATTGACGAGTGAACCCGTGAAATGATTTCCCCTTATTTTTATTCTTATTTTCATTCGTATTTCTATTCTTATTCTTATGCTGATTCTTATTCTTAGCCTCTTCCCTGCCATTGTACGTAAACACTGTTGTACATATTTGTTTCTGAAATCATGACCAACATAGCATGGTCTGTTGCCGGATACAACAGTGCTGGGTTAACTCATTCTACCCCAAAACCGAATTCCTTAAATTTTGCCGTTGTCCTCTGAAGACTGCATTGCAGTGCAGGACACAGAGCGACCATGATAGTTCAAGGGTGATGCCAGAATAGCTTGGCGCCCATAGGCGCCAAGCTATTCTGGCATCACCCTTGAACTATCATGGTCGATCCTTATCTTGCTGTGGTGTGTCTGGGGTAGAATGAGATACGGCTTAAAATCTTCAGAATGTTATTAAGCCCTTCCCTGCCACCGTACGTACATGTTTGTTTCTGACATCTTGGTTCACTCAACGACCAAAAGCCAACACCGTCCAAGAAACATGGATGCAGATTGGTCTAAGCAAGGGGCATAGATCCTCATGAGCCCCCGCAGTCGCGGCTGCTCATGAGAATCTATGTCTCTTGCATTTTGATCCTGTTCACATTTTTTCTCGGCAGAGAAGGGATTAATACGCATGACGTGAAAAATTCAGAAATTGTGTAGCACTAATAATATTACTGTCATTTCTATGCGAGTTTCCATCTTTGTTGAGATTTTCTTGGTATTTTACAACGCTTGGCGGTCATCTTTTTCGTCTGGATTTCTGGTGGGATGTGCCAACTTTTCTGTGCGCGGCTGGTCAGCTAAACTCGTCACACAAGCAATGGTCGGTCATTTTATCCTCTGGATCCACCTTTATTTGATACGAAAGTGTGAAATTTGTTGAAAAAGTGCTTGAAACCATTATTGAAATAAACTTTGAAGGACTCCGTTGTTATGCATGTACAGTATCTATCTATCTATCTATATCCCGTAGTCTTGCCGACCGTTGGGGCACCACTGATGACTTGGCAACTAGCTCCCTCCATTCCTCTCTGCCATTCTTAGCGTATCCCCCAGCCTCAGTCCTGTCCACTCTGAGATATTGTCCTCCCATCTTTTCCTCTGTCTTCCTCTCCTTCGCCCTCCTTGCACAGTGCCTTGCAGGATTGTTTTGGCAAGCCCTGCTGAACGCGTGACATGCCCATACCACTTCAGTTTGCGTTTTTTCATAATAGCTAATAGGTCTTCATAGGGCCCGATGGCTTGCCTGATTCTGCTTCCCACTTCCTCGTTCGTGATGTGATCTCTGTATGAAATGCCAAGCAGCCTTCGAAAACATCTCATTTCAGTGGCTTGTATCCTCCTTTCAAGGTCCGCTGTGAGGGTCCATGACTCGCAGGCATACAAGAACACTGAGATGACTAAGGAGCGCATCAGTCTATCTTGGAGCAGAGCGTGATGTTTCTGTCCTTCCAAATGGTCTTCAATCTTGTCAGTGCTGCTGTTGTCTGCGCAATCCTGGACAGTATTTCTGGTTTTGATCCCTCATCTGTCACAATGGCTCCTAAGTATTTTGAATTTATTAACTGTTTCCAGTTTTTGGCTTCCAATCATGACGTTAGTGCCAATGCCACTGGTGTTATTTGTCATCAGTTTGGTCTTCTCTGCACTGATTTCCATCTCATACGCAATGGCTGTACTGTCCAGCTTTTCCACAGGCTGAGCTAGCTCCTTCTCTGTTCCTGCAAGGCCATCAATGCAAAGCTCAAGTTCGTGATTGTTCTGCCTCCAATACTGACAGTTCCTTCATGATCTTTCAGTGTGTCTGTCATGATTCTTTCCAGGAAGATGTTGAAAAGAGTACGTGAGAGCAAGCAGTCTTGTCTGACTCCGACTCTAGTCCTAAACCAGTTTCCTATTTTGCCGTTGAAGCAGACTGCGCTAGTGGCCTTGTTGTAAAGGTTTGCTATGACTTTGATCAGGTTGGCATTCATGGTGGACCAAAGGGCTGCATGCCACACCCTGTCAAACGCTTTCTTAAAATCCACAAAGACGTGATAGAGGTCTTGCTGGTGCTGGAGGTACCTCTCACATAGAACTCTCAGGTTGAAGATCTGCTCAGTTGTTCTGCGCCCTGGTCTGAAGCCTGCCTGTTCCTCAGATATGATTTCCTCTGCCTGTGGCTTCTGCCTGTTCAGTAGGATCTTTAACATGACTTTGCTTGGGTGGCATATAAGACTGATCGTGCGATAATTCTGGCATTGATGTAAGTTGCCTTTTTGGGGGAGAGTTATTATAGTGATTGGGTCCATGGTGTGGGCCAATCCCCTGATTGCCAGATCTTATTGCAGAGTGTTAGTAAGGCGCTTATCAGGTCTTCTCCCCCTTCTTGGACTAGCTCTGCAGGGATGTTGTCTGCTCCTGCTGCCTTCCCTTTTTTTTCAGCGACTTCACTGCAGCCTCTACTTCTTCTCGGAGGATGGGATAGTTGCCATTGTTGGTCACGGGTGGGTTGACAAGTATGCCTGGGTCCCCTGTAGCTCGGTGGTTGTACAAATCTGAGCAGTACTCTGTCCATCTCTTCAGTATGTCTTGGACTTCCGTAAGACAGTTCCCTTCACTATCTTGAATGATCGAGGAGCGTCCTTGTTTAACACTGGTCAGGTCTTTCACCAGCTGGTATGCTTTTTTGCTATTATTTTTGTTCAGATTTTCTTCTATGTGTTTACACTGATCTTCAATCCACTTTTTCCTTGCCTTTTTCATGCTTTTCTTGTACAGTATACCCCAGCTTATAACAATGCCAGATATAACGAAAGTCGGATATAGATAGCAACACTTTTTCCAAGATCCCAACAGCAGTTTTTCAGCGTAAATTAATTCGCTCATAACTCATTCAGCACGACGGCCGCATTTCCCAAATTTTGGAGGTGTCATATAATGACTATGCACCAGTTTCAGGAGATGGATCGACCATCTCCTGCTGTAGGGCGTCAGGGATGAATGGGTTAACAAACTTCAGATATAACAAGAAAAATGGAGTCCCTTGGTGATTTGTAATATCGGGAGTTTACTGTGTACATCGCTCTTCCGGATATTTTGCCTTGAGGCGGCAAGTTCATCTGGCACTACCATTGATTGAACTATTAATGGTCGTTCCATCTCCTGTTGCATGCAGCGTGCAAAGGCTGAATATGTAGTGGGGGCTGTGTTCTTGCGCAGAACCCTCACAGTTGTATCATTAGAAAAAAAAAAGTATAATCATGCGGCCGGGTTCGTGTCCATTTTGAAGACCCAGTATGTAGTGGGGGCTGTGTTCTTGCGCAGAACCCTCACAGTTGTATCATTAGAAAGAAAAAGTATAATCATGTGGCCGGGTTCGTGTCCATTTTGAAGACCCAGTAAGCAAAGGTCCTCACGTCCACGACGGCCGCAGTGGGCCCGCGCACTGCCGGGCGGGGGCCCGATGCGGCCGTTGTGGGCCCGAATTCGTTTTGCTCCTGGGGAAGCAGTTATACATTCGCAAAGGCTCTGGCAATCACCTGTTTTGATTTCATTTTTTTTTAAATTTTTTTTAAAATTTATTTATTTTATTTATTTATCTTTTTTATTTTTTAAAAAACTTTTTATTTATTTATTTATTTTTTATTTTTTATTTTTTTATTTATTATTATTATTATTTTTTTTTGGGGGGGGGGTGTTGCAAAGGTCAGCTTTGTTGACCCCTTCGATGCCAGTGGGCGCAGATTGCAGATTGTGTTTCTATTGTTTTTGTTTTTTTTTGTTTGGGGGGTGGGGGGTGGGGGGGGGGGGGTTAATTCATCGATACAGAGTTATAACTCTCCGAGAAACATGGAGACAAAGTGGCGTCAGCAAGAGGCATAGATCTTCATGAGCCCCCTGCAACTGCGGGGGCTCATGAGCATCTATGTCTCTTGCACTTGGATCTTGTTCCGTTTTTCTCGGCAGTGTAAAGGGGTTAAACTCTGCTTTCCTCAAACTGAGTAGGACGTCAGAGCCACATAGACTTATAGACAAGATGGCAACCTAACGGAAGAGAACGAGCAGGGAGATCCAGTCACAAGCATAAAACTCTTTGTCCGTCTGGAAAAAAAAAAAAAAAGAGGAAGAAGTAAAACATGTTGCCAATCCTTACCAGCAAGAGGCATAAATTCTCATGAGCCCCTGCATCCGCAGCGGCTCATGAGAATCTATGTCTCTTGCAACGAGGAAGTATAGGTTTGGCTTGCAGCCCGGAAAAAAAAAAAAAAAAAAAAAAAAAACACGCACATTCACTGTCTGTTCGGGGCGATACAATTTAGACGTACGGCGCCCAGACCGTGGCTTTTGCAATTTTCATCGCTGTCATTTTCTGCCATTTACAGCCGGTCATTAGCAAAACTCTCCTCGTTCGCTAGGGCTAGAATTGCTTCTTCCCGAATAATGTTAACCCCTTCGCTGCCGAGAAAAAAGCGAACGCGATCTAACTGCAAGAGACGTAGATCCTCATGAGGCTGAATTTTTTAAAATGTATTTATTGTCCCGTGAAGGCGACGTTACAGATTAAGAAAGAGATCAACCATTTTAGTTCAAGGGTGGTGTCAGAATAGCTTGGCGCCTCAGGCGCCAAGCTATTCTGACACCACCCTTGAACTATCTCATTCAAATTTATGTCAAGCAATAATGTATCAGGATGAAAACTGAGCCGGGGTTAAACATTCAGTACACACCCGTCCCCGGGGGGTTTTCTGGAGGCTACCAGATCGTTAAAAGTCTTCTTCTTCTTCTTCTTTGACCAACTCTGCTAAAACGTTTAAGGCGGGACACAATATCATTAACAGGCTAGCACTGTGCGGCCGTCTTTAGCGGACAAGTAGTGATTTGTAAACGACCCAATCAATGATAATTTATTGTGCTAGACATTTGCGGGCTTCTCGGACATTCTGTTCAAGTTGTTCTGGAATGAGAAAAGAGACACAACGACTGAAACACTTTTTCGGTATTCCAGTTATTACAGACCGTCTGCAAGAATCATAGATTCAAATAAGCCCATGCCGCTGCAGGGTCTCATGAGAATCTACGCCTTGTCCATACCAAAGCTCTGCTCCAACTATCTCTCAAAGCGAGGACCAGCGGAACTCGGCCCTAAACGTGCAACTGTTCTGGCGTGGCTGGTCTGAATTTCAGTGACAAACTTCGTCATAATGTAGCTGAGGTCAATGTTTTTCAGCAAGAGACATGGATCCTCATGAGCCCCTGCAAATGCTGGTGCTCTTGAGGATCCATGCCTCTTGCAGATGAAAAAAGCTACTTCTCCAGCACCGTCGGAACCGCGCCCAAGTTGTTCCAGAGGTTTGGCCCGTGGCTGCAGGGCTGCGAGAGATGTTTTGAGAGAAAACCTCCGTGCATGCTAAAACCCTTCACGTTGAGCTGAGGCACTTGGGCCGCTAATACGCCTCGTTTTGTCACATCAACAAGACGATTTGACGCGATTTGTCCTGGCTGAGGGTGGCTAATACCCCACTGAAACATGGAAAAAGCCAATAATTTGAGCTATTACGTCAACATTTGCTGTGGTCAATGCGCTGTTCACTGTACGGACGGGGCATGAAGACTGTAAAAATGCCCAAAGGGCTGTGGGATGAACTTTCATTTGTTTGAAATGTATTCCTCTTCTAACGTATCGTCAGTTGCTGGTAAAACAATAAAACAATTTCGCATTATGTTTTAATGTCAATACGGTTAAAATATGCTAAACTTTTTTTTTAATATACCTAGAACACTTGCTTTTATCTTCTTTCAGTGTGCAAAGGCCCATCCGAGCCTAAGTTAGCTGCAGTGGCTCCGCGCACGACTTTGCGCGGGGCCACTGCAGCCGACTTCGGCACGAGGGGCTTTTTGCGTACTGGGGGTTTATTTCGGACCCTCAATTCACAAAGTGTGAGTGCTTCGTTCGGCTAGACTGGTGATCATCAGAAGTCTGTCCATATGTAATGCGTAATGCTGATGATAGCAGATAGGTTTGAGGACTTTATATTTACTGGTTTATGATTTGCATTTTGCAACCCAAAACCGAAATGTTCAAATTCATAGAACAGCACACTACTGTCATTCACTTTTTCGAGTTTGTTTCTTTGTTGTTGTTGTTTTGTTTTTTATTTAGTTTTTTTTTTTTTGAACATGCATTTATTGCGATTCAATGCAAATTTCGTGTATGTGTTTTTTGGACGTTAGACAAGTTAACCTTATTGCTGTTGGTAGTGCTTTTTTTTTTTTTAGGTGATTCCTGCAGAAATCGCCTGAAAAAAGCCCTACCGACAGGCAAACGGTTAATACACAGCTTGGACTCGCAGCAAAAGTAACCCATTTAGCCTCGACGCCATACATCAGGAGATGGATCGACCATGATAATTCAAGGGTAGTGCCAGATAAGCTTGGCGAAAGGCGCCAAGCTAATCTGGCACTACCATTGAATTATCATGGTCGATCCATCTCCTGGGACTGTGTCATAGTTGTGAAGTGACACTTGTAAAGTTTTGGAAATGCGGCCTCGGGGTTAAATGAAAATGAGTGAAAAGTAATTCCGTCACTTTCTGTATCACCAAAAAATGACATTCAGATTGGATTCAGAGTGAGTATCATGCTTGGTTGTGTCCCTTGACCAACCCCTTACCCCCTCCCCCCCCCCCCCACCCTCCAGCTTATCACCGGTATGATGATCGAGGGAGACAACCAGTACGGGTGAGTATATTATATATGGCTAATATCTTCATATAGGGCTAATGTATTTTATCCACCACCACGAAGGAGATTTCAAAGACGGAGCATCAAAAGCAACAAACAAACAAACAAACAAAAAATTTTTTTTTAATCTCTCTCTCTCTCTCTCTCTCTCTCTCTCTCTCTCTCTCTCTCTCTCTCTCTCTCTCTCTCTCTCTCTCTCTCTCTCTCTCTCTCTCTTCTCTCTCTCTGTGTAAAAAATGCACAGTGAGATAGGGCAGACTGACAGGCCAAAGAACACGTGTCCCTCAAATCGACCCGCCTGCCAACTGCGCGCAGTGCAGCTGTCTCTAGTGGAAAGGCGAGCCTCCCACTCGCCGGGACTCGAACCCACGGCCAGGCACGATCATGCACGGTCGCGCGTGACTGGGCAAGGTTGCTGGGGATGCAGGTGTCGTGGGGGATACTGATCGAGACCAGGGGTCGGTTGCAGGAGCGAGCTTAGTCCTGCGCCAGCCACTAAGCAAGGTGCGATGCTCGGCGCACCTTGCTTAGTGGCTGGCGCAGGACTAAGCTAGCTCATGCAACTGACCCCAGCAATTTACAAACATGTCTTGGGGGGGAGGGGGTTGGGACGTCACGGCTTCCAGCCTTAACGCCCTCACTGCCGAGAAAATCGATCGCCACCCCGAACTGTTAAAAGGCATAGATCCTCATGAGCCCCCGCAATTGCGGGGGCTCATGAGGATCTGTGCCTTTTGCTAAAACCACTTTGCGGCCGTGTTCCTTTTGACGACTGGGGATTTTTTGACGCTGGGTTGATAATAATAATAATAATTACGGTATTTATAATGCGCTTATCTTATAATAATTATAACTCTAAGCGCACACTCACAACTCGCGCACGCATGCGCACGCTTTAGACAATGACTCACGTACCACAAACAGTGAAATACATTACGACGGTCAGCTTGGGGTGGGGAGTGCGGTGATATAGTGCTAAAACTGTTGAAAGAGGTGAGTTTTGAGGGCGGACTGGAAGGAGGAGAGAGAGTGTTTCTGACGGAGAGAGAGTGGGAGAGTGTTCCAGATGGATGGACCGTAGACGGAGAAGGAGCGGGGACCGAAAGTGTTAAGTTTGGTGCGAGGGATGTGGAGGCGGAGAGGGTCGGAGGCAGAGCGGAGGGAGCGGGAATGTGTGTAGGGGTGAAGTAAGTTGGAGAGATAGGCAGGAGCGCAGTTGTTCAGGGATTTGTAGCAGAGAGACAGAACTTTGTATTGGATGCGTTGGGGGATGGGGAGCCAGTGAAGGAGTTTGAGCAGGGGTGTGATGTGGTCGGATTTTTTCTTTCTGAGGACGAGGCGGGCAGCATTGTTCTGGACGCGTTGGAGAGTGAAGATGGTGGAGTGAGGGAGACCGGAAAGGAGAGAGTTGCAATAGTCAATGCGAGATAAGATGAGAGAGACAGCAAGTTTGGTGGCAGCTTCGGTAGTGAGGTATTTTCTGATCTGACTGATGCGGCGAAGGTGGAAATAGCATGCCTGGGTCGTGGCGGAGACGAAGTTGGTCATGGACAGAGAGGAATCGAGGATGACGCCGAGGTTCTTGGCCGAGTCAGAGAGGGAGATGGGGGTGCTATCGAGTTGAAGGTGGAGAGAGGGAGGGAGCTGGGAGAGTTTTTGGCGAGTGCCCACCAGCATGGCTTCCGTTTTGTCGTCGTTCAGTTTCAGCTTGTTTGCTGTCATCCAGTTTTTCACGTCTTTGTAGCAGTCAGCCGTGCGAGTCAGTAGTGACTGAGTGTTGTCGAGTTTGTCTTTGTCTTGCAGTTGTGAGTCGTCAGCGTAGAGGTGGTGGTGTATGCGGTGAGACTGGATGATGTTGGACAGAGGAGAGGTGTAGAGTGTGAAAAGGACCGGGCCCAGGACGGATCCCTGTGGAACTCCGCAGGAGAGCGTTACCGGGTTGGAAGAGACGCCGTTGATGGTGACGGACTGCTGTCTGTCAGAGAGGTAGGAGAGAAACCAGGAGTGAGCAGAGTCAGTGATGCCGAAGGAGTGGTGGAGTCGGTGGAGGAGGATAGAGTGGTCTATAGTGTCAAAGGCGGCAGAGAGATCGAGTAGTGTAAGAAGGGAGATGTTGCCAGAGTCAGTGGAGAGAAGCAGCTCGTTTAAGATATGTAGAAGGGCTGTTTCAGTGCTGTGATGTTTGCGATAGGCAGACTGGAATGGACTGAGGAGGTTGTTGTCGGTGAGATGGAGGTTGAGCTGGTTGAGAACAACCTTTTCAAGAAGCTTGGACAGGAAAGAGAGATTGGAGACTGGGCGATAGTTCTTGAGTTCGTTTGGGTCGAGGTTGTGTTTTTTGAGGAGAGGACGGACGATGGCGGACTTGAAGATATCGGGGACGGAGCCGTTTTCTAGAGATGCGTTGATGATGTCGGTAATGAAGGGTAGAAGTTTTGGAAGGCCGTCACGGTAGAGAGAAGCTGGGAGGGGGTCAAGTTCGCAGGTTTTGAAGGGCATGGATTTTATGGTCTTGAGGACTTCATCCTGAGAGACGGTGCGGAAGGACGAGAGGGGAGTGCCGGAAAAGGTGGGGTCGGGAGGGCAAGGCGGAGGAGGCAGGGTGTCGAGTGTGTCGCGAAGATTTTGGATTTTGTCCGAAAAATAGGTAGAGAAAGCAGACGGGAGTTCTTCTTTGCTGTGTGTGTTGGGGAGAGGAGAGTCTTTAGAAGTGCCTAGGAGTGTGTTCATGGTGGCGTAGAGGGTTTTGGAAGAGGTGGATTCCAGGATTTGGTTTTGAAGGTGTTTGCGTTTAGATTCGGAGATCATTTTGCAGACTTTGGATCTGGTTGTTTGGAAGATCTGTCTGTGAACGGTGAGGTCAGATGAGCGCCAGAGGCGTTCCGCTTGTCGGCGCTCGCGCTTGGCCTCAGCTATGTCATCAGTGAGCCAGGGGGAGGGGAGTCGGTTGGGTTGGTTGACAATGATTTCGGGCGCCGGAAAACACAGTCTGCGTTCACTGGCGGTGAAAGGGTTACAGGAAAAACTCACAGAGCAGCGCACACATACACGTAAGATTTCTTAACCCCTTTACAGCCGAAAAAAATGCGAGCAGCCGAGGCAAAGAACCTCATGAGCCACCCACTCCCAGCAGGTGTGCCGGGGCACCATGCGATGCTTTTCCTCTGGCTGGCCCCATAAGGGCGCCAAGCTAACCTGGCACCACCCTGGACTAACCATCATGGTTGATCGCTCGCCTGTAGTAGTTATTAGGGCTGAACGGAGGTATGGATGTGTCATCTACATGCCCGGTGTGCTTTGCGGATACGCGTGCGCGTACCTTTTCAAATGCGCATTGTAAAAGGGAAACCAATTGTGAAAAGATGCAGATGCGAAGTGGTCTGTCTGGCTCGACTACTTTAACACTTTGGCTGTCGGTAGCCACTTTTTATCGAGGTGATTCTCGCAGGAATCACTTCCATAAAAGTCGCTTCCGACAGCCAAAGGGTTAAAATAAAAACGACCCGCCTTGTGCAGTGGGTTCAACACTGACTTGTGTTGTTTGTCATGCTCCTATTTACCAAACATCTTGCTGACAAACAGTGTTCCAAATTCTTTATAGGCATTTGTTTTCCAACAGAAACTGTGTTTACTTAATAGTTCAAATACGTCAAACACATATAATACATAATAGTGTGCCGTGGTTCTTTTTTTTAAAGCTACTCTTAATACTCATAAATAAATAAAAAATAAACCATTGATATAGTACTGAATTACTCATTCCGTCCCGACACACCACAGCAAAATATGGCTAGACCATGATAGTTCAAGGGTGGTGCCAGAATAGCTTGACGCCTATAGGCGCCAAGCTATTCTGGCACAACCCTTAAACTATCATGGAATAGCTTGGCGCCTATAGGCGCCAAGCTATTCTGGCACCACCCTTGAACAATCATGGTCGATCTGTCTCCTGAATTGTAATGCAGTCATGAGAGGACAACTCCAAAATGTGGGTACTTCGTACCTGAGACACAATGAGTTAAGCCATTAAGCATGCGGCTGTGTCGAAAATACCATTGCGTTTTTCTTTTCTTTTTCATCTTTGGAGGGAGTGGGAAGGGTAGGGGGAGGGGGGACAGTGAGGGAAGGGATGGGTATCTTATTTTAGGCGTTTGTTCACAAATAAGAACGTTGTCCTAAAAGTAGGATAAACCGGTAATTTCGTGTTAGATTTCAGTGCACTCTCTCTGCCTTTTTCCTCAAATGCGTGTGTCTTCTTCAAAAATTGTTATTTGCGGATAAGTATCACACAGATAAGAACGGGGAACCCTAGATAGACTGTATGTGCTCTTACCCCAAATAACACTTTTAACTCCACCGACAAAACGCTCACAATAAAACTCGCATCTTCTATAAGCACTGCACTGAATCTACCCAGGATTGGGCTGATCATGATAATGTGGTGACTGCTTAGCTTGGTGTCTGCAGGTGTGTGTGTGTGTGTGTGTGTGTGTGTGTGTGTGTGTGTGTGTGTGTGTGTGTGTGTGTGTGTGTGTGTGTGTGTGTGTGTGTGTGTGTGTGTGTGTGTGTGTGTGTAAGCGCCAAGCTAAAAGGCACATCCCTTGAACTATCATCGTCGCTTTGTTTAAGAATGAAGAACAAGAGCCCAGATCCCCGTTCAAGGAATATAGACACAAAGTGGTGTCAGCAAGAGGCATAGATCCTCATGAGCCCCCGCAACTGCGGGTGCTCATGAAGATCTATACCTCTTGCAGTTTGGTGCTTGTTGCCTTAGGGGTGAACGAGATGAATAGTTCAGTTGCCTAACACTGCAAGGCTACAAGTATCTAATCTGAACATTGGGCACCCCCTCAAACCTGAATTCCCACCCTACCTAGCACAGGCGAAGGCTGGTGGGACAAGAATGATCGGAAATTCACTTCACCTCGGTGTCGGCCTCACATGCTTATAGAAGTTAGTCCTATAATGATCAGGAAGAGGCCCAAAAGTGCACGGACTTCACACATTCGGTGGATTTAACCAGCATGCTCCATCTGTTAACAGCACACTGCCGCTACGAGGACCCAGGTTGCAGTGAGCGAGGAGATCCAGCGAAACTGTCGTTCTATTACTGCGTGGCCGATATAAAGCCATATAAAGGGTCCCAACCTACTGTCTGTCCTCGCTATAAAGGGGATGAACCCGCTGATGTTTCTGATCTGATTCTGGTTTAACCCATTCAGCCCTGACGCACTACAGCAGGAAATGGGTCGACCATTATAATTCAAGGGTAGTGCCAGGTTAGCTTGGCGCCTGTCGGCGCCAAGCTAATCTGGCACTGCCCTTGAATTATTATGGTCGATCCATCTCCTGCAACTGGTGCATAGTCATAAGTAGACGATAGTGTGCAAAACCATAGAACCAGATCCGGCGGAGTTTATACCATTGCAGTCAGATTATCCACACAAAAACAAAAACTTTACTTTATTAACGTTAACAACGTTGAACCGTTCCTTATTCTTATTATTTTCGGCAACGCAGGGCTTGCGCTTGCCCTCATGATTGCCCTTCTTAAAACAACTCGTTCAGTTAATGATTTACGTCCCTCTTCCACCCCTCGAATAAATCACCAGTTATTGTGTTGCAAGATGAAGTTTTTCAGTAAAGGAAAGTACGCCAAGGCTTCTTCCCTATTTATAGCCTCTTTCACGTGCATCGTCATAATTCTTCAGGTGATTAGATCACTTCTTATTATTTCTAATGACATACACCCCAACCCTGGCCCATCCCAGACTTCATCCTCAAAAGACCTCTCAATTATCCACGTTAATGTGAGAAGTCTTAGCCATAAACTTGACATTTTAAAATGTGAAATCAAAGACTATGATATTGTTACTATGTCAGAAACTTGGCTTTCGGATAATATAAATAGTGATAGTATAAGTATTGATGGATTCCATCCCCCTGTTAGAGGAGTATGATCAGTATGGTGGCGTTGCCATTTATGTTAAAGATAATCTTGTTTGTAAGCCTAGACCTGACCTTACTGTACCATCGCTCGAGGCTGTGTGGGTCGAAACTAGACTGACCCAGCAAATTATCCTTGTAGGTTCCTTTTATCGCCCACCTAATTCCTCTGTCGACTACTGGCGTCTTGTTGACCAGTCAATTAAAAATGTAATCTCTACTCCGCACAAATTTATCATATTGGGAGATTTCAATTCTGATACACTTCGGAACCCCTCGCCATATCTTACTGATATCTTGGTTAAGAACAACCTTATGCAATTAGTTGCCTCTCCTACCCGCATAACATCTACAACCGCAACGTGTATTGACCTTATTTTAGTTCCTAGCAGGGAACTAGTCTCATGTGTTGATGTTCTACCTCCCATGTGTAGTGACCATTCTGTTCCTATTATTAAGCTTAAAGGCCATATGTGTCCAAATGTACGATTTAAACGAACAATATTCAATTATGCCAAGCTTGACAGGGAAACGTTTGCTCGAGAACTCGCGAGAATTGACTGGATAGCCATAGCAACTATTCCGTCTATTGAAACTGCTGCCAAGACATTTGGTGACACACTCCTAGATACTGCCAAGAAATATATGCCAGTCAAAACTATAATAGTCCAACAACGAGATGCTCCATGGTACAACGAGCAGTTAGCTAAAATTTAAAAAAATAAGGATAATCTCCATAGGAAGGCCAAAAATACTAACTCAGAAGCTGACTGGAAACTCTTTCGTCATGCTCGTAATACTTACACAGATGCAATACGCAAAAGACAGAAAGAGTACATGTTAGAGTTAGACAATCGTATCTCTTGTAATAGAAACTTCGGAAGTAAAAACTGGTGGAAATTAGTCAAATCGTTTATGTCAAAAAAGGGATTCACGATAGAGGATATACCCCCTATCGAGGAAAGCGGTAACATTTATTACTCTAACGAGGAGAAGGCAACGGCGTTTAATAATCACTTCACAAGCCAATCTACGGTAGAAGATAACAACGATCCAGTACCCGATGTGCAATATGTACCCACATCAATCTCCCATATATATCTTAGTCCTGCAGAGGTATTTAATGTTATAAACGATCTAGAGCTAAATAAGGCCGTAGGACCTGATCTTATACACAATAAAATTTTGATAGCTAGTAGTACGCTTATTTCAGAAGCTCTTACCATTCTTTTTAACCGGTCGCTTGACGAATGTATATTTCCATCCGTGTGGAAAATTTCTCATGTAACTCCTGTCTATAAAAAAGGTGACAAAAGCAAATGTAGTAATTATCGCCCTATATCCTTGCTCAGCTGCATTGGTAAAATTCTAGAAAAAATGCATCCAACGCCATATATTCCAATATCTTTATTCAAACGATCTAATAACTGTTAGCCAATCAGGTTTTATACCTGGGGACTCAACAGTCTATCAACTCCTTAGTGTCTATAATGACTTTTGCAAGTCATTGGATAGAGGCATAAATTCCCAAGCTGTATTTTTTGATGTAGCCAAAGCCTTTGACAAAGTGTGGCATCATGGTCTGCTTAAAAAATTAGATGCAATAGGAATACGTGAGAAGCTTCTACAATGGCTGGCTGATTACCTGCGCAATCGCAAGCAAGCTGTTGTTATCAAAGGATGTATATCTAATTATCTTCCCGTGGAGGCGGGCGTCCCGCAAGGGTCAGTGTTGGGCCCTATCCTTTTTCTTATTTATATTAACAACATTGTACTAGACATTGAATCTAAAATGAAACTGTTTGCAGATGATACCAGTATGCATTTGTCCCTGAATAATGATAATATTAGAGCTCATATAATGAATTCGGATCTTGAGAAAATTAGTGTTTGGGCCCATAAGTGGAAAGTAAATTTTAATCACCTAAAGACTGAATTATTGAACATGCCACGTAGCCAGAACTTCCAACCACTTCCCCTACTCTTTGATAACAGTCCACTTCAAAGTACTGCTACACACAAACACCTTGGCATCATCTTGCAAAATAACTGTAAATGGGATACCCATATCAAATCTGTTATAGCCAGATGTCGATTACTTATAGCTTGTCTAGATTCATATAAATATAGACTATCGAGACGATCTCTGGAGACTATGTTCAAATCTTTTATACTGCCACACTTTGACTATGCTGATGTGGTCTGGGATAATTGTACAGGGGCACTTTCGGATGAATTGGAAAGTCTCCAGTTACACGCTTTAAGAACCATTACTGGCGCAGTCCGTGGCACTAGCCACCAATTACTTTATGATGAAACCGGTTTCATTCCGTTGTGGCAAAGACGTCGTCGTCATAAACTCATCCTTTATTTTAAAATAGTCAATGGTATAACCCCCGCGTACTTAGGCCTAGACCTACCACAGCTAGTATCCGCATCAAATCCTTATCATAAACGACGTCCACTTGAACGCCAAGTCCCCCAGTGTAAAACTGAATTGTACAAAACTTCATATTTTCCATCCACCACGGGCCTTTGGAACAGTTTGCCCGATCACATTCAGCGTAGCCAATCCTTAAGCAAATTTAAATCATTACTGTCGCGAGACGATTGTGTGGTACCCCCATATTACTATTTAGGTTGTAGAATAACACAAATAATCCACTGTAAAATTAGACTAAAAATAAGCGACCTCAATTATGACCTTGTTAGTCGTCACCTCTCTCATTCTCCCGCCTGCTCTTGTGGAGCCAGCTCTGAAACCGTCGACCATTTTTTACTCCAGTGTAGTAATTACGATGTAATAAGACGTTTAACAATACTTACACTTCCACCAGAATACACCAATATACATTTACTCCTTAATGGAAGTAAAACCTTACCATCCACAGTGAATAACGATATATTTTCAGCCGTACACGAATTTATTACTGCCGCAAAAAGATTTCATTGAGTTATAAAATAGGACTGCAAGAAATAAAGGAAATAAAGAAAATCTAAAGACCAGTTGAGACAATTCTCTCTCGCTCCCACCCTCTCTCTCCTTCTCTCTCTCTCTCTCTCTCTCTCTCTCTCTCTCTCTCTCTCTCTCTCTCTCTCTCTCTCTCTCTCTCTCTCTCCACTATAATTATTGAATGTTTTCCTCTATTTTCATTTCTTTTTATGTATTTATATATGTATTGATATATATTGATTTACTTACCTGTAGTGCTATTAATCTGCACAAATATATATATATATATATATATATATATATATATATATATATATATATATATATATATATATATATATATATATATATATATATATATATTGATTCACTTACCTGTATTGTATTTAAAATCTGCATACCACCGTCATGCAAATCTTGCAAATAGTGTAACTGAGTGTCCAGATCATCATATAAGCCTGTGGCTTGTTTTGATCTGATGACAAGTGATGTATATTCTTTTATGTATTTTGCAAAAGTAATAAACTATTTAAACCAATTCTCAAAAAAAAAAAAAATAAGTAGACGCCTCCAAAGTTTTGGAAATACGGCCGTCCGGCTGAATGAGATAAAGCGATATAAAGGGTCCCAATCTTTTTTCGCTATAAAGGGGATGAACCTGCTGTTTCTAATCTGATTCTGGTTTAAGAATAACCTATTTAATGAAATCATTTTCGTGGCAGCATTTGTCTGTGGTGTTAAGTACCCAGACGCCCGAATCTCGGTCTCTGTCTCCCATTGCCACTCGTGCCTCGACTCCTACAAGAAAATTCCCCTAGAACTAAGTCAAAGAAAGTCTATACATACTAGCGAGCAAAAGAAATGCGACATTTAGTTTCTCCGGATATTCCAAAATGTCGCATTTTCTTTTGCTGGTCAGTATAATAAAGAAATGCGACATTTTTGGAATCATCGGACACACTTTAGCGTGTCCAGTGATTCCAAAAATGTTCCATTTCTTTTGCTCGTCAGTGTATATAGAAATGCGACATTTTTGCAATCATCGGAAACACTTTAGTGTCGCATTTCTTTTGCTCTTCAGTATAGTTTACCCCTTGACTGCTAATGGCGATTCCGCGCGGCGGAAAAGACGCGTTACCACCCGTCTTTTTCGCCCACCTGTATCGCCGGTGACACTCAAAGGGTTAAAAGCACGTGATGCCTAGGTACAAAAGAGTCCAATTTCTCCAACAAAGCTAACATAATGAAAATCTGAAAAAAAACAGAAATGATTATATTCTTCGTCAGTTACATAATATTCCAAATCCCCCTCGAAAGAGCTTAGGCGAGGAAACATCTGTTTGAAAATGTACTTGATTCTTTTCTTGCAACAACTTCCACCCCCCCCCCCCCCTCCTCCCATCTAGCAGAGCTAAAAAGAAAATCTGTTGGAAAAAAAACAGTCATGATTCCAAGTTACGACTAATTCAAAATCCCTCAAACGCAGCTAAGACGATAAAAACACTAATTAAAAATATAAATTATTTTTATTTATAAAAAAAAAATGTATTCGGAAATCCACCAACAGAGCTAAGACGAGAAAAACTTATCAGAAAATAGAATCGATTTTGCGTTACAAAAAAAAAAAAGCTTCACAACCCGATGCGCAACTTGAAAAAGATCATCGGGCCGATGTTGGTCGCCGTTTGGCCTGCGCGCGAATGCGCGCAGGTCAAACGGCGACCTGTTACACTACCGCAGCCACACGCAAGGTGTTGTAGATGGAAGACGCAGCCAGACAAGAGTGTTTCCAGAAGAGTCTTTTATTTCTTGGTCATCGTGGGTCTAATAGGTTGGGCACAACCAACCTACTAGCATGGCATACTAAAATGGCGAAAATACCGGAGCTCGGTCTCTCGCTTCTCAGCTCCCTCTATCTATCTATCTCACTCTCTTCGTTGTGTACTCTCTATCTATCTCGTTCCCTTCGTTGTGAGCTCTCTCGTTCTGGTCATTGTGCGAGCTCTCTCTCTATCTCGTTTTCTTCGTTGTGAGCTCTCCCGTTCTGGTGTTTACCCCCAATATATATACCCGTTCTGGCCGAGGGCATCGCCCCTTTGTCTCAACCAGTCAAAAGGGGCTATTACTGTCACCCATATTATTCCACATCTATCAGGGTGGTCAGCGTCCCCTGACCCTATCTGTCAAAGGAGCTATTACTGTCGCCCATAATCTATCCCCCATCTGCTCTGGTGGATAGCGCCCTCTGATCCTAGCTGACCAGGGACCCATTACTGTCTCTCATAATTATTCCACATCTATTATGCTGGTCAGCGTCCTCTGATCCTAGCTATCAAAGGAACTCATTACTGTCTCTCCTAATTATTCCACATCTATTATGGTGGCCAGCGTCCTCTGATCCTAGCTATCAAAGGAACCCATTACTGTCTCTCATAATTATTCCACATCTATTATGGTGGCCAGCGTCCTCTGATCTTAGCTGACCAGGGACCCATTACTGTCTCTCCTAATTATTTCACATCTATTATGGTGGCCAGCGTCCTCTGATCTTAGCTGACCAGGGACCCATTACTGTCTCTCCTAATTATTCCACATCTATTATGGTGGCCAGCGTCCTCTGATCTTAGCTGACCAGTAACCTATTACTGACTCTCATAATTATTCTTTGTCAGCAGGAGTCTGTGTTCCTCACTACTAACGAGGGCTCATTATTTATTCATTAGTCCCAGCTTAGTAGGGCCGGCCACTTGTCAACTCCACGTGAGCCCGTGGTACTAATTATACCCTCGTTATTTTCATATCAAGGGAAATTATAAAATTACCCGACCGTGATATTGGTCGTATACACTTATAGTGTAACAACTCCTCCCAAACCTACCCGAAAAAAAAAAAAAAGGAATCTTAATTCACAAGATTCGTTTTTTTTTTCATTACACAATATTCAGACAACAACATCATTTCAAACAATTAAACATGTTATCCACAAAATACATCATTTTTCGGAATGACCGCTTATTTAAATCGATCACTCCTTATTAAAAATTATTATTGTCCGGCGTAATCACGCCAATAAATGTTCACATCAAAATCGTCGACTCGGTTATGTCTTTGCACATGTGTTCGTTATTCTTCACGATTCTTCCTGGATCGCCACAGCGTTGATCCTTGATTACCCCAACGACGGGTAAACTTGACAACGTTCGAGGCGGGGAGTAACTGCACTCCTCCCTCCATCATCGGCGTAGAGTCCTTCGCTCTTGCGACGTCATTCACGTCTGCTGATTGCACAGCCGCCGAAATCAACGTAGGCACAGTGACCTCACGTTCACCCTTCCTGAGTCGTGATAGCATGGAGCCAAACCATGCGCTAGTTTTCTTTTTATATCGTTTACACCCTACCCCAATTATGATCACTACAACTGTCCCTACGATAGAACCAATGATGATCTGTTTCCATATCACCCATTCTTGTTTTGGCTTAACGAATCGCATGCTCTGAAGTCGAGCAATTAGATGATCCATTGGCATTTCCTTAATTTCACCTAACTCTTTGGACAAAGAGATGGGATCGTAGTCTGGTAAAGCGCTATGAACTGGTTTTTATAACGTTATATTGGAAAATGCATAGTTTTCCATCCATCCTATCAATTTGTCTTCCACCTGATACTGGCTCTCTTGTTGGTAGTAAGGGGTTAACATCAATCTATCACTAATAGCCGTACATGATTCATTGAGGCGGATTAGCGATAATGGTGGGTTGATTTGTTGGTACGTGACCCCTTTACCGTGACAACTAATACTCATCTTTAGTGGACTATGATTACTAATGACCCATAGCCCATCCATTATATACCGTGCCATAGGTAACACTGTACCCAACTTGACCTTTGTTCGGCCGTGTGTTGCAATTTCGTCTGAATTGTTTAAAAACAGCGCCGTAACACAAAACTGATTAATGTTCATAGGATATATTGCACTTCGAATCGCACAGAATCCTATCAAGGGTTTGGAACAAGCTTCAAGTTCAGCTTCCGTAAGGAGCGCGAACCGCGTACGTTGCGCGTCTACTGCTATTGTTGTGGATTCTAAGTCATACTGAGCCGTCATTGATTCTGGCGCAGGCCGACCTGAATCTCCATTTACTAGTGGTAACTTCATCAAGTTTTTGAAATACGACATTGTGATTAATATGTAAACCCTGCGCTAGCCCCAATACTATCAGACTAAAAACAAAAAAAACTTCATCTTGTTGTTGTCTGCAACATACGAGATATCACCAGAGACTTATACCACTGTCTCTGACAAAACTCAAATCATGCTTCATGATTTACACATTACAATAGTCCTCTCTCAGATACCGTCTGAGAGTCGCATTTCTAATTTGAAGCCTTCTTTGGCAGAAGAGTCAGTATCGCTTCAAGAATTTCCCTAACCCCATTAGTCTGTAAACTAGGCTGAATCGAACGATTGTCGTCGATCTCCCCATCATCAGAACTGTCTGATGTGCCCTTGTTACAACTAACGTTTACTGCTGAGAGAGATCTTTTCTCTCTTGTTTTTAGGCGTTTTCTTAACTCCATTAACGGAACGTCCTCCTCGGATGAAGAATTCTCACGCTCTTTTCGCACCCCCCTAGTCAGTCTGTCTCGTGCGTTCTCTTGCCCTACTGCATCGTCACTGTCGCTATCAGATGATTCTGGAGCTACCACCTGTGTGGCTTTACGTAATGTTCTCCCCCTGGCTTTTGGAATAGGCCACTCGCTAATTTTGGCTATCCGCAAGTGTTCAGCATGTGAACTGACCTCAGTGCCATCTAGTTGATGTCGTACCCTGAATGTGACAGGCGACAATTGTTCCACCACTCTATAGTGCGACCTCCACTTACTGTCTAACTTATTGTGTCTACGGTGATTACGAAGGTACACTGGATCACCGACCTTAATCTCGACAGGCTGTACACCTCTATTAGCATACTTAGCCCCTTTCTTCTGTGCTTTCTTAATTCGCCGATACACCTGGGTGAAGGCCTTGTGTTGCTGCTCAAGCGCTATCTTGTGAAAATCTTCACCAGCGTATTTTCTTCGGGGTCTAAGGATGTTATCTAACGGTAGCACTGGATCGCGACCGTACAGTAAAAAGAAAGGAGATTCCTGCGTAGTTTCCGAAACACAAACCCTATAAGCTGCTAGTACCTGGTTAATATGCACGTCCCATGTCGAAAAATCTTCGTGTATCTTTTTGGACAGAATGTCGTTAAAAGTTCTATGGAAACGTTCGACCTTAGCATTGGACTGTGGATGATAAAGACTGGTCGTGACATGATCTATGTTTAGTTCTGCCAGCGTTTCTGCCATAACCCTATTCACATTCTCAGATCCATTGTCTGATACTATCTGCAATGGACAGCCATGTCTGGGTAGAATTTCTTCAACGAGGAGCTGTACCACTGACTGCGGCGTTTTATCTGGTACAGGGAACGCCTCTACCCAACCTGTCAGATGACAGATGAATGCTATGACATAGCGATTCCCGCTAAGGGAGCGGTCAAACGGACCTGCCAAGTCCAATGACAACTTAGCGAATGGGTATGGAGGAATGTCCATTTCCTGTACGGGGACCCTTTTCTTTTGTAACACTCTAGACTGACAGATGACACACCCACTAACATATTCATACAGTTGTTTGTACATGTTAGGCCAGTAATACTTTCTACTGACTGTGTCATGCGTCTTGTCTATTCCTAAGTGACCATTTTCGTCATGGTACTGTCTGACTACGTACTCTACCAAGTGAGACGGAACATACAATCTGGCTACTGGTTCATCATCAGGATGAGACAAGAAATATAGAACATCCTCTATCAGCATGTATCTCCTATTGACTGTCATAGTTCCTTGTTCACTAATCAACAAGTCCTTTAAGCGCACTATTTCAGAATCCTTCTCCTGTTCCTCAATAATATCAAACCCTGGAAGATCAACTTTTTCCAGCTTCTCGTCACACCCTGCCCTTACTGTACAACTAGCAAACTGCTTGGGTGTGAATTGGTTGGAGTTTATGACTCCAATGACAAAAGCATTGTCATTGACCTCTCTGGTTAACTCTTCTTCTTCCTCATGCTCTGGCATGTGAGTACCACTCGGCATTCTGGATAGTAAGTCTGCCAAAACATTTTGAGGACCTGGGATATATTCAATAGTACAGTTATATCCCGAAATGCCTAGGGCCCACATCTGCACCTTCTTATTCTGCATTGGTGAATTAAGCAAATACTTAAGAGGCATGTGATCCGTGCGGATTACAAACTCCGCATTATGCAAGTAGTGATTTAGCTTTTGAAGCGCATAATGGATCGCAAAAGCCTCTTTCTCTATTGTCGACCATTTCCTCTGACTGGTACTAAGTTTATGGGATAGAAAGTAAATAGGTCTTTCTACCTTTGAGCCTGGGGAAATGTCTGAATCCTCATCGCATTTTTGCGCGAGACATGCCCCCACGCATGTGTCGCTGGCATCCGTGTAAAGGATGTACGGACGCCGGGTATCTGGATAGGCTAACACTGGTGCTACAGCTAACGTTTCCTTCATCAAATCAAACGCTTTCTGGCATTCCTCTGTCCAACTGAATCTCGCATACTTTCGTGTCAGTGCTATGATTGGTTCAGCCATCTGGGAGAAATTAGGAATCATTTTCCTGTAAAACCCAATCATACCAATGAACGAACGGCACTCTCTGACACAGGTCGGAGCCGCCATAGCCCTAATGACTTTTACCTTTTCCTCATCCGGTTTTATCCCCTGGTTACTAATGACAAACCCTAAGTATTTGGTTTCTTCCTCAAAGAACTGACACTTCTTGAGTTTCAGCTTCAGGTCATGCTGTCTCAATCGATCAAAGACTGTCTGAAGGTGACACAGATGGTCTTCTATTGTTTCTGAGAAGATCAAAATGTCATCGAGATAGGCACAGGTAAAACCTTCTAAACCGGCTAGCACGATATTCATAAGCATCATGAACAATCCCGGTGCTCCCACCAAACCAAAAGGCATTTTCGTGAATTCGAATAATCCCTTGTGGCATGCAAATGCTACTCTATCCCTACTCTCCTGATCCGCCATCTTGACCTGCCAGTATCCCGACTTAAGGTCCAGACTGGTAAAATACTTGGCCCTTCCAAGCAGTGACAAAATGTCATCTATCAGCGGTAGTGGGTACGATGTTTTCTTTGTAACCTCATTCAGTTTTCTAAAGTCAACACATAAACGTTTCGACCCATCCTTCTTGGATACAATCACTAAACTAAAAGACCATGGGGACTGAGAACGTCTTATCACACCTGCCTGTAACATCTCTTCTAGAGCCTTGTCAACAATTTCCCTATCTTGAAGCGAGATTCTATACGGTTTTATCCTAATGGGAGGATGATCGCCGGTATCTAGTTTCATCGTGACAGTGTCAGTAGCCCCTAAATCAAGGTCGCTATTCGCGAACAAGTCTTGATTGTTCGTAATGAGCTCTGACACTACACCTTTCATATTCTCCGGCGCAGTGACTTCCGTCAAGTCGACTGCCGATACCTGCCGACCAACCGACCCTATCTGTACTTCATGTACTTTCTGAACTGCTGTTACCTTCCCTACAACACAACCCCTTCTAACTCTATACGTCTTGTTTGTGTTGTTTACTATCAGTATGGGATACGTCTGGTGATTATTTTGCCTGACTACCGTGCTTGTCACTAACAGTCCCGGTTCTTGTGCTATAAATCCCTTGTCTGTTTCCGAAATCTCTAAGAGTGTCTCTCTTGCAAAATACGGAGCATTCTTCATCCGTACCTGGAATACTTCTGCCGTCTGAGGTTTTATCACTTTCGTCTTAGTCACTCTGACCAAAGACGAAATGTGGATGTCCTGTTCATAGGGCACATAAACACTTCCGACTCTGAGTTTCTTCAAGTCAAAATAAATCCTCACCCCGTTTTTGTCTAACCAGTCATTTCCCAGAATAAAGTTCCTGTTGAGCCCTGATACCACGTAGAACTTATGTTTAAACTTTTGCCCCGCTACCGTAAATTCTAATTCTGAACTCCCCAATACGTGTAAAGCTTCTCCACTAACTGACTGTAACGACACATCTACCTTTCCTAACTTTGGCTTATGACTGAGTTTATCGTAAGCCCCCTTGCTAATCAAAGACACCTCTGCTCCCGTATCGATCAAGCAACGAAATCGTTGCTTCCCAATTTTGAACACTATGCACTTAGGGTTACCCGCTACATTAATGCTAAACAACTGACTCTTTCTACCTTTCCGGTCCTGCGTAACGGCTTCGTGTGCCGCAGAACCTTCTAGTTTTCCTGCCTCGGCGGAAACCTTCTTTGACCTTGTGGCCGTCTGTTTCCGGCCTTTCTACATTCCCGCTGAATGTGACCTCGTTCCCCACACTTCCAGCATTGAATCGGGGGACGCATGGTTTGCTGACCAACCGTCCCTATCACTCGGCAATTTCGTGCCTGGTGCCCTACTCTCCCGCATTTAAAACAATTACGGTGACGAGCATGGTCTACTTCCATAGCCTCTTCTCCACCCCTAGCTGTCGCTCTCGGCTGACTAACTGGCCGATTGTTTATCGTGCGTAGCTCAAACCTATGGCGAAGGTTTTCCTCTTGCATGGCCACCTGCACGGCCCTATCTAATGTATTTGAGTTATCCCTCAGGACTTTCATCTTAAGAAAGTCATGCGCCAATCCGTCAACAAAGAAATTGGTTAGTTGCCGTTGTACCACAGCAGCGCCCATCTGACTCGGGAAGGCTTCGCCGGCCAGAGTCATTAGTCGCTCTGCGTACAGAGGCACACTTTCCCTCGGGTTTTGTTTCACCCGCTGTAGCAACGCAAAAGCATGATTTTCATCGGCGATTTCGCCGAACCTTACGGTTAGCTGCCTTTTCAGTTCATCCCAATCCCCTGCCGCTTCCGTTTGTAAGAATCGGTGGATAAAATCACTCACCACCCCCGAGCTTGCTTGATAAGCAATGACGGGGCGCCTGTTGAGGGCTTTTATTAGCACTGCATATTTGTCAATTTCTTTTATCCACTCCCTAAATTTGGTAGGCTTTCCGTCAAACGTTCCTACCATCTGCCCTATACTCTGGGCGTTAATCGCCTGACTCATTTCCTCTACTTTTTCGCCTAAAATCCTAAACACTTCCTCTGCCATTTTTGTTTCTTTTTAAATGTAACAACAACACAACTCTAGCTAACTGGTCTGGCTCCTATATAAGACTCAACAAGGGTTAAACGAAAAAAGTCACTTACCCCGTGATCCTTTCGGCTGTTGGTCTTGAATGAGTCGCAGACGTCCCGTGGGCTCGAACTCTGTTTTTTCCTTGACGTGGGCTCGAACTCTGCTTTTCTTGAAGTGGGCTCGAACTCTGCTTTTCCTTGACGTGGGCTCGAACTCTGCTTTTCTTGAAGTGGGCTCGAACTCTTCTCTTCTCTTCGGGTGGTTGGCTTGCACTCTTCTCTTCTCTTTCTGGTCTGCTCTTCCACCCTTGCGTCGTTGGCTGTCGATTTGGTGCTGATAGTCTAGTTTTTCTGTTTCTTCGTTCCTCTGTTTCTTCCCGTTCCGAGATCCTGGTCACGGCACCAAATAAGAAGATACGGTAGTGTTACACTACCGCAGCCACACGCAAGGTGTTGTAGATGGAAGACGCAGCCAGACAAGAGTGTTTCCAGAAGAGTCTTTTATTTCTTGGTCATCGTGGGTCTAATAGGTTGGGCACAACCAACCTACTAGCATGGCATACTAAAATGGCGAAAATACCGGAGCTCGGTCTCTCGCTTCTCAGCTCCCTCTATCTATCTATCTCACTCTCTTCGTTGTGTACTCTCTATCTATCTCGTTCCCTTCGTTGTGAGCTCTCTCGTTCTGGTCATTGTGCGAGCTCTCTCTCTATCTCGTTTTCTTCGTTGTGAGCTCTCCCGTTCTGGTGTTTACCCCCAATATATATACCCGTTCTGGCCGAGGGCATCGCCCCTTTGTCTCAACCAGTCAAAAGGGGCTATTACTGTCACCCATATTATTCCACATCTATCAGGGTGGTCAGCGTCCCCTGACCCTATCTGTCAAAGGAGCTATTACTGTCGCCCATAATCTATCCCCCATCTGCTCTGGTGGATAGCGCCCTCTGATCCTAGCTGACCAGGGACCCATTACTGTCTCTCATAATTATTCCACATCTATTATGCTGGTCAGCGTCCTCTGATCCTAGCTATCAAAGGAACTCATTACTGTCTCTCCTAATTATTCCACATCTATTATGGTGGCCAGCGTCCTCTGATCCTAGCTATCAAAGGAACCCATTACTGTCTCTCATAATTATTCCACATCTATTATGGTGGCCAGCGTCCTCTGATCTTAGCTGACCAGGGACCCATTACTGTCTCTCCTAATTATTTCACATCTATTATGGTGGCCAGCGTCCTCTGATCTTAGCTGACCAGGGACCCATTAATGTCTCTCCTAATTATTCCACATCTATTATGGTGGCCAGCGTCCTCTGATCTTAGCTGACCAGTAACCTATTACTGACTCTCATAATTATTCTTTGTCAGCAGGAGTCTGTGTTCCTCACTACTAACGAGGGCTCATTATTTATTCATTAGTCCCAGCTTAGTAGGGCCGGCCACTTGTCAACTCCACGTGAGCCCGTGGTACTAATTATACCCTCGTTATTTTCATATCAAGGGAAATTATAAAATTACCCGACCGTGATATTGGTCGTATACACTTATAGTGTAACAGACCAACATCGGCCCGAAAGCCTTTTGCGTACCAGGAATCCCTCTAAAGACGAACCAGCCACTGGTGATGACAAAAGAGTGAATGGAAAATGAACAAGGTCTGTGAGAAAAACGAAAGGCTTTGTGGGAGCGTGTGAAAGGAACAAACAGATCTTGTAGCTTGCGTATTGACTCAGGACAAAACTAAAATCATGTGTCTACTACGCCGGGGCATAATCGCCAGGGGGCAAAAGAAAAGATGTTTTCAGGCGAGCACGCAGTTTATAGCAGCGATACTAGTCAAGCTTAAACAATATCCAGACGTTCGCCGCACAAGGTGTGCTACAAAAACAAATATTTGGAGATCCCCGGGGCGGATTTGAACAGTAAGCTATAGTCCCGCTTAGTCACAACGATTGATACTTGTAAGTAATCTTCCGGCGTCTTCAGCTTAGTGAGGCTTTTTTATTTCTCTCTCTCTCTCTCTCTCTCTCTCTCTCTCTCTCTCTCTCTCTCTCTCTCTCTCTCTCTCTCTCTCTCTCTCTCTCCTGACGAGTTTAGCTGTGATTTTCCCCCTGTCATAAGCCTTGTTGTGAACTAATTGAGCAAACCGGTGTTACAAAAGCTCATTGCGGTCCCCAGCTGTTCTGCAAATGCCGGTGAAATCACAGACCTAAGCCTCAATACCTTCCCTTTGGTGGAAGATCACATGTGTAAATGATAAATTTATACTGCAGCAATAGGCTCATGAGAATCTATGCCTCTTGCAGATTTCTCTTAACGCCAACGAAATCACCAAAATAACTTGAAAACCAGAGGTGTAAGTCTGGGGGACAACTAATAACCGTTCCAGCAGGTAGTTATAGATTCTGTAAAGTTCCCTTAGCTGCATGGGGGCGCATGAGGATATGTGTCCTTCGTAGACTGAAGGATTTTCCTGCTAAGCGGCCGTGATTAATATCGTCAACAGGCTCGGGGAAAATATTATTCCCCGGTCGACCACAAGGCGAGAGGATTACACGGGCCGGGTAGGGTGGGCGGGGGACAGTGCCTGAGAGACAACTCCCGACGCTGACCTGTGTGGGAGGCAAAAGAAGCTAAATTCATTTAAGTGAAAAGCGAGATTTTCGCAGTATTACAATGAAAAACTAGCTTTTCCCAAACAATCGACTTACCGTCTTTTGCCTTCGCAGGGCGTAAGGACCTATCACTTAATCGCGGACTGAACCCTTGCCATTCTCCTCCGTGTGAGAAACTCCGACGTCAATTGACTACGTTATTGGTCAGTGAGAGGCGAAGATCTTTAACCCTTATCATTCGGAATACACCAGTGTGTAAAATAAGTTTGACTAAAATAGTTCAAGGGTGGTGCCAGAATAGCTTGGCGACTAAAGAGGCGCCAAGCCATTCTGGCACCACCCTTGAACTAAAGCCATTGGTCTATATCCTTATAATAATAATAATACCGTTATTATATAGGCGCTGTAAATATATATATATCTGTAATATATATATATATAATATAAATATCTGTAAATACTATAATGTAGCTTGCATGTGGCAGAGTACACATTTGAAGCTTTTAGCCTCAGTATGATATGGGTTAAGAACTCATGAGAATCCGCGTCTTTCGCAGCTGGAGGAGGTTTGTTAACCCGGTCAGTGCCAGACTGTGTTTCTGCAATTAATTTGACACCAAAAAGCCCTGACTGTCCCAGGAACATGGGTTCAAAGTGGTGTCAGCAAGAGGCATATATCCCCATGAGCCCCCGCAACTGCGGGGGCTCATGAGGATCTATGCCTCTTCCAGTTGGTGGGCGGTGTTCAGATTTTCTCAGCACTGAACGGGTTAAGACAGGGCCCGGCCAGAATTAGT